>UELW01000045.1:3579628-3807128 GCA_900490495.1 Danionella dracula | reverse complement strand
GACGCGTATGTAGTGCTTGGCTTCACTGTGACTGCGGTGGGAGACGAGGAGAGACAGGTGTGCTTACTGAGTCTAAAATGTTGGCAGCGGACAGCATGAAGCCAAATAAATGAAGGCGTCACTTAAAGACATTACACTTCAATCATGCTGATAACCCGCTTGAGTTTTTTTCAGTGAAAACGTGCCGAATATTGGCAGCAATCATGATCAGTCAAACAATGTTTATAGTTTAATTAAGGATTTAATGTTTTTTTACATTTCAGATGCTCCTTATCTTTTCTGCTACAGTTAATAAAGCTATTCTTTGTTGTAAGTTGGTCCATATTTCTTTCTTTTTTCTCTTATACGTTAATAAGTTATGCATAGGTGTATTTATAACAAATTGAAATACAAATAATACTATTTATAGTTCGCGAGGGGAGATGTTTTTTTCTTCCTAGAAACACTGCTCTAGAGGGACACTGTGTACTTGAGAAATGCGAGGACTTTAATTCAGAATTTTGATTCAGATTGATTTTGCTATACACTGGTTTGAATCCTTTCTTATTACCATCAATGTTACATTTATTTTATTTAAACTTATTTTCATTTCATGCAGCATACCTTGACAGTGGATACGCACGCACGCACGCGCACACCAAGCGCACACAAAACAGAGAAGAGACGAGCTGTTCCATTAGTTGGTGAGCGTTGGATAGACAATGCGTTTGGTGCCCAACAATCTCGCGACATTTATCTAGAGCACTCTCAAAACCGCTGCCGTGAATAGAAACCTGACAGTTCGGTGCCGGATGAGAGCCGTGCAGAAGTAACATTTGTCTCGTGGCAGCAAACATATGACGAGCGCTGTAAGAGTGCTTTAACTTGTCCTCGCTTTTTCCATTCTCTCACCACATCGAGACACTGATCCACAGATCTCTCCGCGTTCCGCCGTTCCTCAGTTTCACACAAAGTTAGACCGAACGAACGCAATTTCAACAAAGAGCGCTGTGAGTCTCAGTAGCTGTCATTGCTCACAGAAGCCAGCGCTCCCCGTGAGCGCGGTGTGTGTCGCGTGCTGTAACGTGTTCATGCTCCGTGACTTCTCATCCTCACAAACTGCATCAGACTTCATTTAAAGCTCGTCCGCCACAACAGGAATTTAAAACAAAAAAAATAATTTTAACGTGTTATACATTTCAATTTAATTGTTTGCTAACGCGTTAATTCTGGTAGTACTAATATATATATATATATATATATATATAATATATATATATATATATATATATATATTATATATAGAGTAAGAAAGACACAAGAAAAAAGGAAAACCTAGCTGTACAATAAAACATTTTTGAATATAGAATGGAGTGAACTTTAAGGTCGGAATCTCCAGGGGTGTGCAATAAAGTGACGTATTAAGTTGCTTGTGTGTATATTTAAAGTGTCTTATGTGCATGATGTGCATTAGTGTGTAGATGTTCAGTGAGCGTCCAGAGTCAATGCAGAAACGTGAGGATGTGCAGAATGGATCAGTGCTGTGTGGTGCGCTGAATAAGAGTCCGCATCGCCTTCAGGGAGCGGAATCGCTTTCCTGAGCTCAAAAGCTCTTCTTCGTATGAATTACTTTCTTCGACTTGGTTTCCTCCTGTTCCAGGTGTCTCCACACGCCGAGGAACCTTGTATCGAGTGCCGCTGTGACTCCAGAGGTTCCGTGAGTCGAGTTTGCATCCGAGATGTGAAGCACGCTGAAGCTGGTGAGCCTTACGTCCTGCTCTGGTTGACTCTGACTGAGACTTTATTCCGATTCTGATGAAGACGGATTGGTTAATGGTGCCGCAGGTCTCGCAGCGGGCAGTGTGCGTGTAAGGAGGGCTTCGCCGGGGATAAGTGCGACCGCTGTGCTTTCGGCTTCAGGGATTTCCCCGCCTGCTCTCGCTGCGAGTGTAACCTGCACGGAAGCTTGAACACAGACCCCTGCAGCGAGTGTGTGTGCAAGGTAGCCATCGCTGCTTCATAGTTTTTCGTTCCCTTTTAAAACAGATTAAACTCCATCTCTCTCTCTCTCTATCTCTTTGTCTGTTACTATTTCTCTAACTCTCTCTCTCTCTCTCTCATTTCTCTTCGTCTCTCCCTCTCTGTTTATCTTTGCCTTTCTCTCTCTCCTTCTCCCTTTCTCTCTCTCTCTCTCTCTCTCTCTCCCTCTCTTTCTCTCTCGGCCTCCCTCTGTCTTTCTATCTCTCCCTTTCTCTTCGTCTCTCCCTCTCTCTTTTTTCTATCTCTCCCTTTCTCTTCGTCTCTCCCTCTCTGTCTTTCTTTACCTTTTTCGCTCTTCTTCTCCCCTCCCTCCCTTTCTCTCTCTCTCTCTCTCTCTCTCTTCCCTCACTCACTCTTTCTCTCCCTCTCTCTCTCTCGTATCTCTCCCTCTCTTTCTCTCTTGGCCTCCCTCTGTCTTTCTCTCCCTTTCTCTCCTCTCTCCCTCCCTCTCTTTCTCTCCTTCCCCCTCACTCTCTCTTTCTCACCTCTCTCTCTCTCTCTTTCTCTCTCCCCCTCCCTCTGTCTCTTTCTCTCTCCCTCTCTCTCTCTCTCTCTCTTTCTTCTCTCTCCATCCCTCTCTCTCTCTCTCCCTCTCTCTCGACCTCCCTCTCCCTCCCTCTCTCTTTCTCTCCCCTCTTTCTCTTTCTTCCCTCCCTCCCCCCCCCCCCTCTTTCTCTCTCTCCTCTCCCTTTTTCTTTCTTTTTCTCCCTTGTTCTCTCTTTCTCTCCATCTCACTTTCTCTCTAACCCTTTTTCTCTCTCCCTCTCCACCTCTTTCTCTCCCCTCTTTTTTCTCGGTATCTCCCCCCTCTCATCTCCCTATCTCTTTCTCTGTCCCTCCCTCTCTCTCTGTATCTGTCCCTCTTTCTCTCTCACCCTCCCTCTCTCTATTTATCTCTCTCTCTCTCTGTCCCTCTCTCTCTCACAGGTGAACGTGATGGGCGCAAACTGTGACCTGTGTAAGCAGGGCTTCTACAACCTCCAGGGTTCGAATCCTGAGGGCTGCACCGAGTGTTTCTGCTTCGGGGTCTCAGACGTGTGTGAGAGCTCCAGCTGGTTCAGCAGCGCGGTACGGCTCACACTCTGTTACAAATGCTCACTTCTCCTTAAAGTAATACTCTGGCATTTTTTCAAAACACAGTTTTTGTTACAGAACACACAGGCGTGGTTTCACTCCATTGAAGCGCTTGCATTTCAGCACAGAGGGCGTGATATTACACTAACATTAGGCATGTCAGCCAATCAAATGCCTCCAAAAGGTCATTGATAATCCAGAAACTTGATGAATATGTTGCATATAGCGTTTTCATTTACTGGAGTGTTTTTTAATAGAACTGCTCAAATTAGATGAAAGGGAAAAAAGTTTTAAAAGTAGCTGTGGATGGGGACTGAAACAAAGATTACACGTTATTGATTGAAGCTGATAATGAGCACAGGCATACCTTTGAAATATCACTTTAGAATGTACTTTTTAAATAAAAATTTTGGATTCTGTGTTAAATGGGACCAAAAAGGTTCCCTCGTGATTGCGAAAGAAAGAACCATTTTTGGTGACACGTGTCGCTGTTTGTTAGTGTAGGTTTAAGGCGTCTGGGCTTTTCTCCATGTATCGTTACACCTCAAATGATGCTATCATCTGATGGTGGGAAACATTGAAGGGTGCCTTCTTTTAATCCAGCACACCGTAAACCTAGAAATAACTCAAATAAAACATCTTTCCCTCAGGTGGTCGAGAGAGACGGCATCCTGACTCCGTCCCTACACAGCTCCTCCGTCTACTCCTCCTCTGTCTCGGATGAAAACATGATTGTCTTCAACTCCTCGTTATCCAGAGGCGGCGCATCCGCGTGGTCTTGGGCCGCACCCGAGCCCTTCCTCAACAACAAGGTAAAGCATGTCATGATTTGCACATATTCTTCCTAGAGTATGGATTGTTCTGTAAACAATTAGATTTTTATCAGATCCGGTTATTAGTGTTCTAGCTAAAAATGTAACAGAAAGTCTACATTTTTTCCATAAAATCCATCCATTTTCTTGTGGGCTTTCTTCTCTTTCGGGGTCGCCACAGCGGAATGAACCACCAACTCTTCTGGCATATGTTTTATGCGGCGAATGCCCTTCCAGCTGCAACCCATCGCTGGGAAACATCCACACACACACTCATTCACACTATGAACAATCGTCTTTACCCAATTCACTTATACCGTATGTCTTTGTTCTTGTGGGGGAAACCGGAGCACCCTGAGTAAACCCACATGATCACGAGGAGAACGTAAGAACTCCACACAATCAACTGACTCAGCCGATGCTTGAACCAGCAACCTTCTTGCTGTGAGACGACCGCACTACCCACTGGGCCACCTTCTTTAAAATCAATTCCTTATTTTTCCTGCAGTTGACGTCGTATGGAGGTTTCCTGAACTACAGTGTTGCATACGACACCTCCGAGGAGAATGTGGACAAAACCCTGCGCGCACACTTCAGCGTCGTCGTCGAGGTATGGGTTTTGATGCTGGGACTATCTATGAACATTCTGCCTCCTCTGTGTTTCAGTTTTACAGTTTTCGGGGCATGCGCACCTAGGGTCGTCACCTTTTGGTTCAAGGATAAAGGGATGCAGCTTCAGAAGATAAATAAATAAATATAAGTGCATAATAACAGTCAAAGAAATAATTTTTTTTTTTAAACATCTGTACACAATCTTAGGACAATATAATTTTGTTTTATATTACTGTACAATGACAATAAATAATAGAAACTGAAACTAGTTAATGAGACAATGATGCCTTCTCAATAATGTTGTTTTTACATCAAGTGTTATTCATTCGGAATCAGTTCATGTACATGGAATTTTGTTTGTGCCACTAAAACGAAAGCATTTTTGGCTAAAAGTGAAGTGAAAGTGAGCAGTTGGCCAGATATGTAGTGAGCCATACCTGGAGTGTGTGCTCTGCATGTAACCCATCCCAGTGTATACACACACACACAGCAGTGAACAAACACACCGTGAGCATTCACCCGGAGCAGTGGGGGCCATGGCTGCGGGGCCCGGGGAGCAGTTGGGGAACTGAAGCTCGCTCGAGGGCTCCACTGCTGTGGTTGTTGAAGATGGAGATTAAGTGTTTCATCATCACTCACTCCACCTTCAACTCGATGGATCAGGGGATCGATCCCATGACCGTCAGATTTCGATCTCCTGATCCACCGGACCACAACTGACCCTAACAAACTAACAAATACATTGCCGAAACAGAAAAAAAACACACACTGAACTAAAAAATTATCAACTAATCATCAGAAAAATGTACGTTGTTTTAAAATAAACAGCCATTTTTGTTGGTTCTACTCTCTACTACTCAAAGCTTTGATTGAGCTCTCAACATTTTCGCTTTCGCTTTCTACATTTTTGTTTACGATTCTGGATGTTGTGTTCGTCTCTCTGTCACAAATATCCCGTGTGGGTGGGGCTTACAGTGGTTTGCACTCATTGGCTGATACGATTTTGATTGGCAGCCCATTGAACCAGATGTACCAGCATTATTTGAAAAGGTCAAGCAGTCGAGAGCCCGGAGGATAAAGTAAGAGTTCAAACCGTATTTAACAAAGTGTCGCTTCATAAGATAAATAATAAACTAGATTTTTACATGATTTAAGGGAAAAATAGTCAAGATGGATAACACTGGCTCTAGCCAATGAGTGCGGAGCAGTGTAGGCCCTGCCCCCTAAAGGAAATTTGTTCCAGAATGATAAATGAAAATTTGTGAATCGCAAGCAAATACTTACGAAGTGAAAACAAAATTAGCTCAATCAAAGCAGGAAAACTGAAGCTGAAACCAACAAAAATGGCAGAAAAAAAACATGTCCATTTTTGTCATAACTAGTGGACTGTTTTTGCTTTAATTTTGGTGGCACAAATTAAACTTCATTCTGTTCTTAAATACGGGAATAAACACATCCCGTATCGATTAAAATGGCAACGGAAAATTTCTTGCTTAATTACAGGATGATTCCATATTTTTAAGAGACGGGTGGCGTTCCCTTTCTGAATAAGGCTTCAAATAACGTTATCACTGTGATCCGATTGGCTGCTTGTTCTGTTATCCCTGGGCTCCGATTGGCTGATTGTTCTGTTATCGCTGTGCTCCGATTGGCTGATTGTTCTGTTATTGCTGTTTTCTGATTGGCTGATTGTTCTTTTATCATCGCTGTGCTCGGATTGGCGGATTGTTCTTTTATCGCTGTGCTCGGATTGGCTGATTGTTCTGTTATCGCTGTGCTCCGATTGGCTAATTGTTCTGTTATCGCTGTGCTCTGATTGGCTGATTGTTCTTTTATCGATGTGCTCTGAATGGCTGATTGTTCTTTTATCGCTGTGCTCCATTGGCTGATTATTCTGTTATCGCTGTGCTCGGATTGGCTGATTGTTCTGTTATCGCTGTTGGCTGATTGGCTGAATGTTCTCCTGTGGTTCCCTAGGGCTCTGGCAGGACTCTCGTCCAGACGCACTCCTCCCCTCTCCTCCTCTCCTCACACACAGAGCGCAGCGTGTCGCTCCGGTTAGAGACCGGGCTGTTTGTGGATGTCACGAGCAGAGCTGCGGTGCTTAGGGACGAGCTGATGATGGTTCTGGCAGATGTGGCTGCGCTCAGGGTTCGAACCCAAGTGCTCGACAGCGCAGAGGGCGTGATCAGGTCAGAGAGAGACTTAAAACATGGTTCAGAATGTTTTTTGTTTTCTGTAGGAAAAAAGACAGAATTGAAATCACAACTGAACAGTTCTACTGCCAACAGCTTGGAAATCTACATTTGTTTTCTGCCATTTGTATAACACTGTCGACTGTGGGCCAAACACGGGCCACATCTGGCCGAAGGGATTCGGTTTTAATGCGGCTCAGATTATCTGAGCTTGAGATGATTTTTGGGGTTGATCCCGGCCCACATGTGGCCCGTGAGTGGCCCTCGTCTGAGATCAACACTTGACTTAATGGATTTATTTATTTGAATATGTTTAAATAAACATAATTTATTTAACCATTATTACATATAAGACTTGTAAAAGCCAAGCAGTTTGGATCCATTAATTTTTATATGATTCCTTCATTTCAATTTCTCATAGACTCTCTCTTTCTGCCTCTCTCTCCCTTACTCCATTTCTTTCTCTATCTCTCTCCCTTTCTCTCTCTCTCTCTGCCTCTCTCTCTTACTCAATTTCTTTCTCTATCGCTCTCTTATTCCATTTCTTTCTCTATCTCTCTCTTATTCCATTTCTTTCTCTATCTCTCTCCCTTTCTCTCTCTCTCTTACTCCATTTCTTTCTCTATCTCTCTCCCTTTCTCTCTCTCTGCCTCTCTCTCTTACTCAGTTTCTTTCTCTATCTCTCTCCCTTTCTCTCTCTTTCTTTCTTTCTCTCTTTCTTTTTTCTTCCTCCCTCTCCCTCTTCTCTTTATCTCTCTATCTCTCTCACATTCACTCTGTCTGTCGCTCTCTCTCTCTCTTTCTCTCCATTTTTCTTTCTCTCTTTCCCCTCTTGCCCTCTCTCTCTCTCACACACTCTCTCTCTCCCTTTCTCTCTGTTTTTTCATTCTTTCTCCCTCTCTTTCTCTTATTGGACATTTTTCTCTCTTGAAGGTAAAATAATGAAATCACTGTTTTGACCCATGTTTGCTGCTAAACTAAGCTTTATTTGGACAGATGCTTATTGTTAGTGGATGTTCTGTTGTTCAGGTTGAGTCTCGTGTCTCTGGGGGCTGGAGACACACACTCGGGTCTCTCCAAAATTTCTGCCGATGTGGAGCGGTGCGAGTGCCCCTGGGGCTATTCGGGGACTTCCTGTGAGGTCAGCAAACTCAGGCGCCGTTCATCCAATGAGGAAGAATATTTACACACACATCTGATGACTCAGTCAGGAGACCTTAGAGACAGGAAGTCTGTCGCACATCCCTCTATATCTGGGTTTCTGCACCGCCTTAATGTCTGAAGATTAAAAAGCTGAAATTTTAAGCCTTAAAGGTTTTAAATTCAATGTTCTGACATTTTGAGATCACGGCTGAAATGTTTCTGATGTTCATGTAAAGATCATCTGAGATGTGTTTTTTGCTGTTGTCTGAGGTTACCAGAGATTGAGAAAATGCTTCTAAATGCTTTTAAAATGGTAAAAGTTATGGTTAGGGTTGCCATAGTCTGAGAAAATGTGAATAAATCCTCAAAACCTAAAAGTCAATTTTAGGGTTGCCTGAGTGAGATATGGCTCATGTAAACTCAAAATCTTAAAAGTGATTGTTAGGGTTGCCAGATCCGGTCTTAAGTCTTGACAAAAGCTCCTAAATATAAACAATTTAAGAATTACTGTTAGGGTTGACAGAGTTTGAGAAAACCTTTGTAAATGCTCGAAAACATAAAAAGCGATGGTTAGGGTTTCAAACACTGTAATTGAAGCAAACTGTTTATTATAAAATAAGTTTTGTATGTGTTTTTGATGTTAACTTCTGAATGCACTTTTTTTTGCTAGTTTAATTTTATAAAGGGTTACACACATAAATTAATAAAAATAATAATGTTTGGAGAGAGAAAAAAAATGCAAAATCTCAGACAAGCAAAGATTAAATATTTAACACGAATAAATAAATAAATTAATAAATAAATAACCACAACACAAGAAAACCGAAAAGTTAATATAAACTGACTATCTTTTCAAGCTAATTTGTTGATTCCAATTTTCAAGATTATCCACTTTTTTGGGGATCACATATTTTAAGATAACATCACATATTTTATCATATTTTATCAAATGCATCTGGTTTGTCCTTCCTTGTCAGTCCACTGAGTAATGCAAGGAGCTTGAGCAGTTATGCAGTTATGCAAAATTGACTAGGAAGGTCTTCAAACCCAACAGACAAACAGATGTTCAGATGCTCCGGTGTGGGTTTGTCTCCTCAGACGTGCATCTCTGGGTTTTACCGAGTCGGAGGGATCTTGTTCGGAGGAAACTGTCTTCAGTGTGAGTGTAACGATCACGCCACTGAGTGCGACATCAACGGAGAGTGTCTGGTACGCATTAACTCAAACTATTCACTGAGAAATCCTGCTTTTACTGATTGTATCGGTTCAAACTTGATGACTTTCATCGTTTACACCCACCAGGGCTGCACACCAACACCGCAGGGCCTCACTGTGATCAGTGTTTGCCTGGTTTCTATGGCGATGCCACCGAGGGGTTGCCGAGCGACTGCCAGAGATGCTCCTGCCCGCTGACCCTGGAGACTAACAAGTGAGCCCAGAACCTTCTAGAGCCCCTTTTGTGTGTGTGTGTAAATGTCTGAGTGTTTCTCACAGCAACTCGATCTCAGAGAGTCTGTTTGAGCGTTGTGACCGCACGCTGCTCAACTGCCCTGCGCTACTGCAGGGTAGCGCAGCTTTATAGCTCATCCTGAACAAGAAGTGGGCTCTGGTGAGTTTGTTTGCCCTTTAACGGCCACCCAAGAAAAATGTGATTGAAAAAGTATTTGTTTGAAGGAATGAATGAATGAAGGCCTTTATTGGTCACTACACTGTTACATGCAGCGAAATTGAACCCCCCGGACCAAACGAACACAGTACAATACAGGGGAAGACCGCTCCTTTGAGAGGTAGCGTTTGAAAAAAAAGGAAATGAGGTACAATAGGAAAAATACCCATTCCAGACTGCTCTCTGAGAGGGCAGTGTGAGATCCGGGGGAAGTTCGAATCATTTCTCCGACTCAGATCTTTGAGTCGCGTTCAGCAAAATGAACGAATCTTTTTTCGAGTCATTTCGTTCATTTCATTCATTTTAGTAAAATACCAATAAAATGTTGTGTGTTTCTCTCCCTAACACATTTAGTATATACACAAACCCAAATCACACTACAGATAATATATTATAATATATTATTATAATATAATAATAAAAGACAAAAATTTTTTTTACTTAAGCCTTACCTGAGTCTTTTAGTCTGATTCAGCTCAGCTCTGATCTGTCTTTAGGTTAAAGTCTCATCGTTCCTCACATTTCTTCTCTCTGATGGTAACGAGTTTAGTACGGCCCCGGGGCCTTCTGTCACGTGACGCTCCTAATATTAACCAACACAATATCAGCCGGAAACCTACAAGATTCGTTCTTTCCCCGAGTCCTCCGCTCCTTTAGTTCTTCTGTCACGTGACACTCTCTAATATTAACCAAATGCAGTTTTAGCCGGAAACAGAAAAGATTCGTTCTTTCCCCGAGTCCTCCGCTCCTTTCGTTCTCTCATCATTAATGAAGAGCGCGTTACGTTCGGAAAACCAGAAGAATGTTGCGCATGCGCCACTGAATGAATCCCTCTCCGACACGATTCGTTCCTACGGAGTCACATTAAAGGGTCGTTCAAAAAGAACGAATTGTTCTTGTCGCTAGTAGTGATGTGTCATGAACGATTCGTTCTTTCCTCAAGGACACGAAGGCGTCGTCCTTGAGGAGGAATTCAGAGCTTCTCGCTATCTTGTTCTCAGGGGAAGTTGTTTTGTCAAGGGCGATGGAGTGTAGGGAGCCACATTTGTATTTGTTTTTTCTTAGCTCCTAATATCACTTATATCAATCAACTGTTTAAACATCCCTTTTTTAAATATCAATGACTACCAAATGCCGGATGTAGCTTTTTTTTATTTTTTATAAATGTACCATACACATGCATGAAAATCCACCAACACTTTTTGGTTTAATGGACAGTTAACAGTGGCGCCGTGGGTAGCACGGTCGTCTCACAGCAAAACATTTAGAGAAAAGATACTGAGATATAAAGGTTCTTAGTTAGAAAATATGATTTAAAAAATCTGTTAAGTTTGAAGCTCTGGATCGTTTTTTTTCACAGAACAGTTTTTTTTCTATTGAAAAACTCAAATTTGTGTTTAATGCTTAATATTCAATCAATCGATCAATCAAACTGAAAAAATCTGTAAAGTTTCTCATCAGTTCTGTGTTTGATGGATGTGTCTGTGGCCCAGTTTCAGCCCCTCGTGTCAGCTTCGGGCCCCAGGAGAGTTCGTCTGCGACCGCTGTGAGCTGGGATACACCGGAGACAAGTGTGAGAGGTACGTAGTGTTGGAATCTTGTTTCGCTGTGAGTGTGTGTGTGTGTGTATCACATTCTGGTACTTGTGTGTGTTCTCAGGTGTGCGGATGGATACTTCTTCGGGTCCCCTTGGGTCCCTGGGGGCCTCTGCTCACCCTGTGAGTGTAACAGTAACGTGGATCCCGCCGAGCCCAGCCACTGCGACACGCTCACTGGGGAGTGCCTGAAGTGTTTATGGAACACCACCGGGTGGCACTGCCAGCGCTGCCTGGACGGTTTTCATGGAGATGCCATCTTTGAGAAAAACTGTGAGGGTAAGAGGAACTAAAAATCAGCTCTACTCTAGGGTTTCCCCGGGGCTTGAAATACTTGAGTTTGATTTGAGTAGTTGTGTGTTCAAGTGTTTGAACAGGGTTGTAATGTGGACCAGAGATTGGTAAAAAATAATAACCAACACTACATTCCCCACAATGCAACAGTAGCCCACTAACTCAAGAATGCAACTGTTTTGTTTTTATTTTCTGATTTTACATGTTGAAGTGTAGGGTCCTGGTGCTTGGCCCAAAAACGGACACCAGTCGGGACTGAAGGCTCACGTGTTAATAATTCACATAAATTCGTATATCTGACTCCAAAATGGATTTAAAAAGGTTTTATCTTTACCATTATTCTTGGTCATGGCCAAATAAATTAGCATGTTAATTATTAATGATAATATTAAGTTTTAACCTACTCAATGACCTTTAATTTACTCACACTTGATGTTAATATTCTTATTACCCCTTAAAAGTGTTTCAGTAAAAGAAGAATGACCGAAAAAGGTTCAAACATTTATTATCATTGATGTGTATAAAAAATGCATTACAATATAATGCTTATGAAATATGAACCAAGAGTAAGGCGTTATTGTCTACACTTAATTTGGAATTGATCATTCTAAAAAAGACATTACATTTACTACATGATAATCGAGCTCTAGAGCTCTTCCTGCAGGGGCCGATTTCAGAGACGAAAAGGGCCAGTATTTGAGTCTGCTATCTGCCTTTGAGAGCTTCTTCAGTCCTGTCTCCTCCCAGAGAGGAATGACTAAACCAGGAACTCTCATCAGATAGCATCAGGCAAAGCTGTTGGGAGTTTTAGATATTTAAGGCACACATGATTGGCTCTCTCAGAGAAAAGGTAAGGGCCATAGAGAGACAAAGCTGGTGAGATTTAGGTGTAAATTTAGGGCTCGTCCCTTGGGCTTTTGATACTCAAACACCCTCATGTGCAGATTCAGTAAACACAGTGGGGAACTAATTACTCTGACACCCTGAACTGGTTTTTGGCTCTTTGCAATCGACTCGTTTTGCCTGATGTGCCTGTGGAAAGATAGCAGTTTGCGTTGGTTTCTGTGCTTCGTTTGGTCTTTTCAAGCAGATCATACAACGACATAATTCAGTTTCTTACAGAAGCAAGAGCCTTAACTTTGACATGTGTGCTCTAGTAGATAAAAAGAGCACTTTTTTCTGTGATTGCTGTGTAATAAAAATAGAGTTTACGTGTGATTTTTTTCCTCTTGCGATGCTGTTAAATATTAACGCCTGTATTTGTGTTCGCAGCCTGCGGTTGTTTTGAGAACGGCTCGCTCTCTTCTGTCTGTGATGCTAGCAGCGGTCAGTGTGAGTGCAAACACAACGTGATCGGACAGACCTGCGACCGCTGTCAGGTACTACACCATATTCTGAGATTTACCATTAAAAGTGATTTCAGAATTACAAACTAACATACAGATGTTTATAAAGATGAAGTTCTCAAACTAGATTCAGGAGGTACATCATATAGTGTACGTAGAAGGATAGATCTCAAACGCAGAGACAGCTTGACCTGAGACGCTCTTTTATTAAAGAATAAGGTAAAGGAAAAGAGATGGCTAAAACAAAAGACCCACGAGGGGGCAAAACTTGAACAATAACATAAATAACTTACAACAATGGAAAATAAGCAACTCTACAAAATAACTAAACAGACTCACAACGTAGCACATCGGTAACGCACATAAAGACAATTAATGCACCTGTTACGATCAACACAAACAGGGGTATAAAAAGGGAGACTAATAAGTGAGGGCGCGCGGGAAGACAGCTGAAGGGACTAACGACAATTTAGACACGGGACCAGCCACGAGGTGAAGGGAGAACATGAACAAACACGCAGACAATACAACCACCTATCAGGGGACCGCGAGGGAGTCACATGACACGTGGGAGAACCAGGAACCGGCACAGCGAGACAGAGAACGCGCGATCGGAGACAAAAACCCTGACATATAGTTAGCGAGTGACTGGTGCTAATTAAGCCATTAGTTAGCTCTGCTGATAAGTCTCTGTTGAACTCATTGATGAAAAACCAGTTCCTTACAGATCACCGGATCGCTTTCTGGACCCGGGGCCCTCCTATCGGTGATGTATAAACGACCCGAACCTGACCGATGTTTTCAGCGAACTCTCGGCAACTCGGACCGCAATAAAAAAAAAAAGAAAATCTTGTACCCGACCCGCTTTCATTGTTTTCAAATGGTGCGCTCGCTGACGTGGAGAGCAGGCAGTTCTTGAAGCGTTCCATCATTTTTTATTTCAGCTGTCTAGATGCGTGATATTATTGATGAATGCCTTGTTTATGTTCGTACCCTGCTTGAAGAGTTGATCAGCAGGTGAACTGAGAGATATAGAACTGATGAGACGTGAGAGAGCACACGTGAACACGTTCTTTGTAGTTGTTGTTGTCTCACGCAAAATAATGTTGGACCAATTTCAAAAATTAAGCCGACGTTTGCTGACAACGTGTGTCTGAGCACATCAGGGGAAGCTCGCTTCTCGAGCACACAATCAGGAGCTGATGGAACCCTTTCCTGAACGAACCCTTCATCAACGTTGTATTTGAAGCAGGTAGCTGCATAGTGAAGCTCGATCGCGGGATGATAAAGTGTATTTGATAGAGAAGTGTGTCTAGTACTGTATAAATTACAAATGTTTAATTGGCATCTTTATATCAAGCGACCGCGACCCGAATATCATTACAAATATTTTTTGGATGACTCGTAACCTTATTTCGGGTCAACCCGCGCATCAGCCTCACTCTACAATCCTTCTCTGAGAACATACATTAAATTCTAGGCTACTGAAATTGGATCCAGTGTAATGTAAGGTGATATTACTTCTTGTATGCACAATATCTACATGTTAACAGAACCTAAAACACATTTAAACAGTGATATAATACATTATATGTGGAACCCCAGAAGCCCTAAATTAGAGAATGTTTCTGTCTTCCAGCTTTAGATTTAAATACCTTTCAACCTTTCCTGCTGCGCTGTTTGTCAGATTTATGTTATTTTGTGTCTGCTTTCAGGACGGTTACTTTGCTATAAACAGCAAAGATGGCTGCCGTCTGTGTGAGTGCAAGCAATCAGGATCCATCTCAGGATCATGTGACGAGGAAGGCCGCTGCCGGTGCATCGTCGGGGTAACAGGAGACAAATGTGACCGGTGTCGCCGTGGATACTACAACTTCAAAGAGAACGGGTGCACACGTAAGATTTTTTAATAGACTTTAGTTATTCGCTTGCAATTAATCTCTTTTTAACAGAATGTTTTGCTTGTAAGATCACAAGATCCTTCAATAAATTATTACGCTTTTTCACGCTGTTGGGTATTGAGCCGTATTGAGTTTTTGTTCTTTTGGAGATTTTTAGTCCAGTTTTTCTACAGATGTTAAGGATATAACTGATGTGTTTGGTGTTTTGTGTGTGGACGGCAGCCTGTGACTGTGCACACACTCATGGGAACTGTGACGCTGAGACGGGCGAGTGCATCTGTCCTCCACACACACTCGGGCACAGGTGTGAAGCCTGTGAGGAGAATCACTGGGGACACCACGGCGTCTCCGGCTGCAAGGTACTGGATTTACCCAAACTGCACTCATTATTCGAATTACATTCTAAAAACACGTTGTGATGTTCATAAACAAGTTTCGGCAGTAGCACGAGCGGTTAATAACCCATTAAGCCTGGAGGTACACCTTTTATTAGGCATCAGTTCACCCAGTTTCACTGAATGATCAACAGCAAACCCTCCAACACCCCTCCGCCTCACTTTGGGGGGGCCTTCGGGCTTCAGTAATGCCCGAATCAGAACCCCCCCGTGGACTGCTCGCCTGGTGTGAGTTTATACACCACAATTTCTGTTTGCGCTACCAAGGCTAATTTCTGCAAGTGAGCCCTTGTGAACTTATGCTTTGTTCAAAATGCAAAGCAGATGTTTTATATGTAACGTCAATGAGAATACGTGAGTATGTGGGAAAAGCAGCAGATATGGATTTGTTGAGCAGGATCTCTGCGGGCGAAGCACAGAGTCAGGGTTGCCAGATCTGAGCAACCGTTTTCAGCCTGAACTCTACATTGAGATATTTGTGAAAGCGAGGGCCATCGCAGCGTTTTCTTGGAGAACGCTGGGTTCGGAGTTTCCGCGTAGAATGAAATCTTGGCAGGGTTAGAGGCAGGCGTTGTTTGTCATTGATGGAGCTTCCTCAAGGTTCTCAGGTTTTTGTAGCAGCATGTCTAAGTTACATTGGTCTGAATGGCTTTTTGGAAATCAGAGCAGAGGAATGTATGTTGGAAATTTATTTAAAGGTATCTGAACATAGATAGCGGGAAGAAAAGTTCATACTTGAATTTTTTTCTCTATAGTAATAATAGCTCCATAGTTTTTTCTTTAAAGCTATAAAAAAGACAGAATTGGTCCTGGAGCAGCTCTTCAACTGAATTAATCACATTTAGATACAATTACAAATAAGTAATTATAGTGGAAGTACATTTTTATAACAAACGTGGTCTTTGTTATCATCCAATTACAAATATTTAATGGGAAGTACCCTTTTATTAATAATAATTTTAATTAATAATAATTACAAAAGAATTGACTTCATTACTACTACCTTGTTACCCCAATTTTACTGATAATGTATTTATCCCTGTTACTCTGTTACTATTATTAATTACCCAATCAGTACATTGTAATTACTATCTTTATTTATGTATGTATATATATATATATATATAATTATATATATATATATATATATATATTTTTTTTTTTTTTTTTTTTTTATTGTAAGTATTTCTCTTACTTTTCTATTTTATAACTACTTATACTTTTTTGTTGGACAATCGTTAAAAAACATTTCACTGATTGTCATGTCATGTATGTATATGTATGTGACACCAAAAATTTTGATTTGATTTTAATTACCTGTTTATTTGCAGGTTATTACCATGTAATTACAAATAATTAAGGGGAAGTACCCTTTTGTGTGGCTGTGATCTAAAGAGTTATCGAATGTAAGAGCACTCTCCAACACCCCTAATTATTAACCTGGCTCTGTAGATTACGCAAGGACAAATATATTTGTCCTGACTTCAAGAGGAACGTCATGGTTGACTGAGTATTGAAGTGAAGTGAAAGTGAGCAGTTGGCTAGATATGTAGTGAGCCATACCTGGAGTGTGTGCTCTGCATGTAACCCATCCCAGTGTACACACACACACAGCAGTGAACAAACACACCGTGAGCATTCACCCGGAGCAGTGGGGGCCATGGCTGCGGGGCCCGGGGAGCAGTCGGGGAACTGGTGCTCCTCGAGGGCTCCACAGCTGTAGTTGTTGAAGATGGAGAGCAAGTGTTTCATCATCTCACTCCACCTTCAACTCGGTGGATCAGGGGATCGAACTGGAGACCTTCAGATCTCCAGTCGATCTCCTTATCCAGCGGACCACAACTGGCTGGACATACTGTATAGTTAGCCCTTGTAAATTTTAATCTAACTTCCACAGTAGGCCTCAATAAAGCGCTCTATAAATACATGTATATTTCGATTTGATTGATTTGATATTTCTCTGTCTGTCGTCTCTCAGGCGTGCGAGTGCAGTCCGGAAGGCTCCAGCTCTCCTCAGTGTGAGCTGATCTCAGGTCAGTGTCCCTGCAGGCCGCAGTTCTCTGGCCTCCGCTGCGAGCGCTGTGCTCTGGGCTTCCGAAACTTCCCACAATGCACTGCATGCAACTGCAACATCAACGGCACCCGAGCGGAGTTCTGCGACCCCTCGCGAGGCGTGTGTTCCTGCACAGATCATGGAGCGTGCTCCTGCAAGGTAAGGAGCGGTAATGGTGAGGGTCTCAGGTCGCATGTGCTGCTGATTGCAGTCGTTAATTTCTCCTGCAGGAGAACGTGGGAGGTCGCGGCTGCGACGAGTGTCGAATTGGAACGTTTGGTTTGTCGGTTGAGAATCCTCGAGGTTGCAGCTCCTGCTTCTGCTCGGGGTTTCAGACGAGTGTGAGGAGCTCGGAGGATTGGTTCGAGTTCCTGTGAGTCTAGCCCGTCTTCTAATTCATGAAGATTAGGATTTTTCTATACGTTTATTTGTCTCTTTCTCATCTCAAACTCTAAACAACAAACGTAAAGGCTGGACGAAAATGGAATCACATTTTAAAAATGGAATCAAAAGAATGGAATCAAGCTAAAAATAAGTTGTCACATTTGGAAGAAACTAATTGCTCGAACCAAAATGTACCACATTTATAATACCAGTGTTTGGAAACAATCTGAACTGTATGACTTGGGTTTTTTATTGGTTTTATTGGTTATTTTATGAATTGCTGTTTGCATTTTTCTTTGTAAAACACACAATGATGTTGGCGAATTGTTTTGATGCTTGAAAATGGGAAAGAATATGTATTTATCAAAGAATTCTTTTTTTTTTTTTTAAGATACTGGTTCAATCAATAAAACACACCGATGTTGCATGTGCGCTTACCCAACCTGAGGTTTTTCTCTGCTCTCTTCTGCTTCACTCCCATATATACTCTTCCTCCCTGGTTTCCCCAAGCGTGTATACTTTTGTATATTTGCGCCATCTACTGGGTGGGATAGTGGCTTCTTGGCAGATTTGCCATTCTGTTATTTATTCGGGGAAAGCAAAGGAAAAACTTTGTAGAAAAAAAATGCTCATGGAGCTTCTGAATTTTTTTGCATTAATGAACATATATATATATTCATATTCTCATATTTTTGGATTTATTTAGAGCATTTACAAAATTCAAAGTCTAAAAAATCTCTTTCTGAAGAGCAGAAACAGCGAGGGATGTGTAACTGTCCTTTTTTCATCACCTCAACATTTAGATTTTGACTAATTTTACGTTCATGAATTCCTAATGAAACTTAAAAAAAGTATTAAACATAAAGGCACTCAGAGTTGTCTTGAAGGTAAAATCTATCAAAATTTAGCAAAAACACAGTTTGGACCAGACCGTAAACATATTTTTATCTGCTTTTAGCATAGCTGCTCACTTCTGACACCAGGTCGGTCATAGACTCACACTTACTTCTCCTAGTATGGGGTGAACCTGTGTTGAATAAACTCATGTTTCTGTGCCCTCAGCTGCGCGTGGACTCTTCCTCTCCTCTGCGTGTGGTGTCTCAGAGTGACCTCCAGGGGACCTTAGAGGGGATCTCACACAGCTCTGAGGAAACTCTCCTGGACGCTTCTCACCTCGGCAGCCAGGGGGTGCTCTCTGGACCGTTCTACTGGAGGCTGCCGAAGAGTTATTATGGCAACCAGGTAAAGCAATTAAAAAGCACACGAAAACGTACCCATACACTCTTAACTGATGCTTTGCTCCTGTAGCTTCTCTCCTACGGGGGGCGTCTCTCCTACACCATTCTCTTCTCAGCTGCGAGCGGCGCTGGATTAGCCAACCAGGAACCCCAGGTCCTGATGAGGGGTGGGGCGTTACGCAGATTGGTGATTTACCACAGATGCTCCTGCACCAATGAATTGAAGCCATGGAGCTCTCAGCACATCACTCTCAACCGAGGGTAAGGTTACAGACACCGGTTAGAGGCGTAGGTCACCAAAACTGATGTTGATTAGGTTTTTACATCATGATACAGACTTCGGGAGAGTCGTCTCTTTTTATGGGTCTGCTGGAGCTCTAATATATTCTTCGTCCTTACAGTTACGTACGTACTCCTCTTGTTTCTGTTATTTTCTGGAGATTTCAGAGCGATTAGAGGCAGTTTTTTGAGACTCTGGATGTATATAATCTAGTCAAATGTAAAGAATGTGCAAGTATTGGCTACAATACAAAATAAGCAACATTATCTGGGTTTATGTTCACATTATTGATATGTTTACATATAACTGCATGAAAAAGACAAGTTGAGTTTTTTATTATTTATGGCTTTATTTAAATTACCCTTTTTATACACAGATGGCTGATAAACTAACCAGAATTACACAGTTTAATTACTTTATACTGCATCGGTTAATGCAAACCTAACAAAATGGTATTTTTAAAAAATAAATCAGGTGTTAAAGGGTTAATTCAACAGATTAACAAGATGTTGACATTAAATCCTCCAAATGACAGTGTGTTCTGATAGAAAGGACAAGAGCAGACTCTGAGCCATTTGATCTTCATTCTAACATTCATGAATAACACATTTTACAGAATTCTGCTTATTTTAGTTGCTCATTGATTCTCCTTATTATACATTAGCTATCATTAGCTTTCTCATAGATCATATGTGGAATCACTTCATACTTTTGGTTAAAATATTACCATTAAATAGTACTGCTGTCTTGTTTAGTGTTGTAGAAAATCTTATTATTAGTTAAATCAAGTTAGAGAGAGATCTGAACGATCTCCTGAAAGTTCTCCTGATGGAAGTTGTGTGTTTTCTGTTTCACAGCACAAGTGGAAAATATTTTAACTCTGTGCTGATGATGCCGTGAGCCACGCAGACTTCCTGTCTGTGCTGAGTAATCTGGAGTACTCATCATCAAAGCCTCGTACGGCTCCGGACTCAAGCAGAGCAGGTTAGTGCATGAACGTGTGAGGCTGGAACAGTTTCAGTTTCTTCTTCAGGTAATTTTTTTATCCTTCATAATTAGCACATCTTTTTTTCTTTCCCCAAATTAGATTAATTATCCAATAAGGATTAGTGTATCATACAATTGGCCACTAACCAGGTGTTTCAGCTAGGGCTCAACTAGACCTTCCAAAATCTTGATCAGCAATTTTTGTGATGCGTATGGGCGAAATATCTAAGATTGAATAATCAACTTATTTATATTATTATTAGATTATGTTTATTGTAGTTTCTGTAGAACTCAGATGGTTAGAATATAGTGAATCTGGGAATACATCTGTTTTTGAATTCTTTTAAATCTTTTCTTGAATTGACTATTTAGTTCTCTCCAAAGAATCAGATTAATCCATCGATTAGATAGATAGAATCAATCAATCAAGTTTTTATATAGCGCGTCTTTGGCAGTTGCTTTCAAAGCAGCTTCACAAAGTCCTCGTGAGGAAATAGGAGTTCCTCCGTGAGGCCCCTGGGAGCCTCGCTGACTGAAGCAGGTGCTAATCACCTCCCCGGCATAAAGAACATACAAACTTAAGATCCATCGACAACGGTTTCGGTGTCGCTGGACAGCAGCTGAAAAAACTAAATAAACAAAGACAAAACAGAAACTAATAAATGGAGAAACAACAGTTAGAAAACTGTAACAGACAACAAACAGGTGATCAGCATCAGCTGCAGGAGGAGAGATAAATGATGAGGAGAGCTTAGAGAGGAACATTGAACCACGTTGTTGTCTTAACAGTTTTATATGTATATAGTGCTCAGAATGACCAATTATCAAAATAATCGATAGATGCAGCACTAATTTACACTTCTCCTGTGTACTGATTCAGCTTTTAAGCATGAACCAATAGCGATGTTTAGTCTGACATCACGTGACCCGTCTGGGGCTTGCGTTCCACTCTCCCTTTGAGAGACAATGGCAGAAAGGGGATCAAATATCGATCATTGATCATAAAAGATGCTCAATCCGTTTTAATTCCAGCGGAACATTATGTGTAGACTACCAATAATGTGCCATAAAGAAAGTTAGAGTCAAGGTGTCCTAAAAAAGGACAAAAAATGAAAATTAAAGGTACGACGCTGTTTTCTCATATGGAGGTTTCTCCTCAAACTAACAGAACACTTTATAAACTTATTTTTTGGGACACCTTGACTCTAAAAATTCAGGTCACATGACTGGTGAAACAACATCACATGGACACGGTAAGAAAAAAAAGTTAAGAAACAGCAAAGCAACGCCAACACCAGAATGCCTAGCTTTTAAAGAGTCATGGTTTTAAAAAAACACACTTTGCATAAAAAAGAGAAATCATGGAGGTGCGTCGAGAATGAGGGCTCTGCTACTAAAATAGACAATGCAAAGAGCAACGATCACGGAAAATACATATCATCTCTTGTAACACTCAATAGGATCGTTTAATCAAATGGCTGTTGTGTTTCTGCAGGATCTCTAACATCTCCATGGAGACGGCGCTGGATGTGGATGATGCTCCTGAGGGCGGAGGCGAGGCTCGACTCGTGGAGACTTGCGAGTGTCCGCGCGGGTATGCTGGGCTCTCCTGTCAGGTCAGAAACACTCCCAAATGTTCTTCATCGGGCTGTTTTCTGTGATGTCTTACCCACGATGCTTTGTGTAGGGGTTTTAAATCCCGAATTCTCAGAAGACCATCAAAAAAAACCCTAAAAAACAGACAAAAAACGCTCAATCTAGCTTCTTTACTCGTGAATCTTAATCTCGTAAGTACCATTCAGCTTGTGGCAACTGAGAGCAGGATGACATCCATCCATCCGTTTTCTTGTCGGCTTCCTTTCCTTTCGGGGTCGCCACAGAGGAATGAATCGCCAACTCTTCTGGCATATGTTTTATGCGACGGATGCCCTTCCAGCGCAACCCATCACTGGGAAAACATGCACACACAAACACTATGAACAATCTTTTTCCCAATTCTCTTTTTCCGCATGTCTTTGTTCTTGTGGGGAAACTGGAGTAAACCCACGTGATCACGAGGACAACATGAGAACTCCACACAGACATGCCAACTGACCAAGCCGAGGCTCGAACCAGCGGCCTTCTTACTGTGAGACAACCGTGCTACCCACTGCGCCACCGCGACGCTCTTGTACATGACGTGTGATAGGCAAATCATGCAGAGCCAGATCACGTTTGCAGGATTTTCGCGCAGTAAATGACGCAAGTGATACGCTGTCACTCTTGAATGCCAGACACAAAACCGTCTTTAGACAAAGAACTGTTCTTAGGAGCCAGACTGTTATTTTCATAGGATTAAATCCAAGTTATGAATTAAACAAATGTTGAATTGAATCACTCCATTGTCCAAAATAACCAGATTTGTTCTCCAGGAGTGTTCTCCGGGGTTTTTCCGGCAGTCCGTGTCCGAGCTGCAGATGAAGGGCAGAAACCGTGCGCTGGTTCGACCCTAGCGTCGCCTGCCGCTGCAACAATCACAGCCAGGCGTGTGACCTGGACACCGGAGAGTGTTTGGTGAGGACACACACAGTTTAGCTCCATTCTAATGGACCCCCACATTTCATCTGTTATTAACTTCTTTTGGAAAATTTCCTTTAAATGAAATACCTTTTTTTCCTGACATCCGGATTCTTTTTATAACTGCATTTGCAGCATTTTTCTTTAAAAATAACTTTTATTTATTATACATTTCAAGTATTATAGCACTTTTGTACATTTCTGTTAAATCACACTCTTCACTGGAATGGACAAAAAACGAAGTGTATATAATTAATATAAATGTTAATATTATGCTATTACGTTAAAAATAATTCAGATCTGAAGGAGTTCTGCTTGTACCTGCTGAATTTTGTTTATTTTAATGCTGCATTAATTTCATTTTGATTCTTGAATTTCAAAGTACGTGCTCACAGTGGAGATAACCTTTCAGAGTTACTAGCTATAAAAGTTTCTCAAACTTAATTAATAATAAAAATGACAAAAAATGAGGCTCCTTTATTATCTACTGCAGATCACCAGCAACAATACCTGATTGATAGCATTCTCTTCTTTCTTTTTCCTCTTCATCCCTTTCTTCTCTTTTCTTCTTAGGTGTGTATGAATTAACTTTTCTTTTAGATATACTCATGTGTAATGCAAACTGTTTTGCAAGTTAAAGTTTAAATCATTTATATTCAATATTTGACCCTCTAGATTCTTAGATCCTAAAAACCTTCGAAAGGCAGTTTTTATCGTGAACAATGTGTTTCAGTCACCTCAAATGCTTGTGCTCCTCATAACGAGCCAAGTACCTCCTGTTCTTCCACAACCATGCTTCTGCCACGCCCCCTGCTGGTTTGGCAGAAGCAGAAAAACCAGCCATTTATGTTGAATACATTCATCTTTTGGTGCCAAATAACTCTTTAAACACTCCTAAAACACGATTTCTTTTGATTGTTTATCAACGCAGTTGTGCTACGGCTCACTCAGCGCGTAAGTTCTTCATTGAGATGAGCCGCATTAACGCTTCATCTCATTGGTTAGTGGGCGTCCTGTGGCTAATGGGCGTGGCTACAGCCATCAAGCTGTTTTTAGCTTCCAGAAAAAGAAAATAGGATCACACAAAAAGACCTGAACCAATCTGAATGACATGAAGCTTGTTTTGGATGAGGGAACTCTAAACACTAAAACATGCAAAAAAAAAAAAAAAAGAAATTGGAGCTTACTTGATATGGCACCTTAAAAAAAAAAAAAAAAAAAAAAAAAAAAAAAAAATATATATATATATATATATATATATATATATATATATATATATATATATATATATATATATATATATATATATATATATATATATATATATATATGTGTGTGTGTGTGTAGAAATAGGTTTATACATACAAATATACAATGTATAACAATGTTTTAAAAAAAAATAAAAATGTATTTAGCAAACACTAAGAAAAAGTGACCTTTGACCTTTCTTTGCGTTTTATTTTCAGGGCTGCCAGCACAGCACAGCGGGCGAGCGCTGCCATATTTGTGCCTCAGGGTATTATGGGAAGGTTCGGGGCTCTGTGAGCGACTGCTCTCTGTGTGCTTGTCCACTGCGCGGCCAGAGGTGACTTTTTTTGTATTTTAAGCATTTATTTTTGAAGATTGCATACTTGTTTTTTTACTAATTAATAAGTGACATATAGTACATATGAAGGTGACGTGCTCATTTATTCATTTAAAGGACTTAAGTCATACAATAGTATGCTTTTGTTTAGATTACAGGCTTAGTAAAAAAAAAAAAAGCTTGTTAATTTAATATATTACGTGCATTATAGTATCCAGCAAGATTATATGCATTTTCAAAAGACAGCATGCTTAATAAGGAGTATTGAAATTATTTAAATAGTTTTTTAACCTTTATTTTATTCAATAATTGGTTTTAAAGGGTGTTTTATTGACTTTGGTCATGTTTTTTTTTGTACTATAATGCACTTGTCTTGCATTGTAAAATATCTGCATTTCTCATCAGTTATTCTTTATGTAAAATAACTGCATTTATTATGCATACTCCTTATGTATAAAACACAGGCTTACTTCTCAAGCTGGCTTCAGTGAGATTGCATATTTATTAATCTGTGCTCATGCTTGAAAACGGTTGTGTATTTTAGATAATGGTTTTGACTCCGTGTGTCTGCTTCAGTTTCAGCTCCACCTGTGTGTCGGAAGGCTCTGGAGACTTCCGTTGCGATCGCTGTGAGGAGGGGTACGAGGGTCGATATTGTGAAAGGTGAGGTCATGTGACTTCGCTCATTAACGCATCCATGAGTGCTCTGACGCTCTCTCCGCTGTGGGCCAGGTGTGCTGTGGGTTACTATGGAGACCCCTCCGAGCCGGGCGGCCGGTGCCAGCGGTGCCAGTGCAGCCGCATGGGTTCAGTGCACGGGGTGTGTGACGGACGCACAGGCAGGTGTGAGTGCAAGCCCGGGGTCAGAGGTCATCTGTGTGATCAGTGCCAGGAGCGGCACATCCTGGAGCACGAGGAGTGCGTCTGTAAGAAACGTTTGAGTCCTGTTAGAAACGAGGTTAAGAAGAAGCGAAGCGATGATGGTCGGAGCTTCACGGCTGTGTTGTGTTGTGTTTGCTCTGCAGCTTGCGATGACTCGTGTACCGGAGTGCTGCTGGATGATCTGGAGGCTCTGGACAGCTCCATCACATCTCTCAATCTGAGCGGAGTCGTTCTCGCCCCGTATAAACAGCTGACGAGCCTCCAGAACCAGACCAGAGCGATCCAGGTGAGTTCCGCTGAACACTACAGCTCCTTTCGTTTGTGCCCCCGCGCTGACACGAAGGAGACCAAAATCACGAAACGTTTAAAATTTCTGTCGAGAAAAAGGAAAGGATCGTGGAAGAGAGCTCTGGGCTCATTTAAAAAAAAAAAAATATGCGTATAATTAACTGACAGAGCTGTAATGTTAGCTTAGCTGCTAACAGCTACCATCGTCAGCGTCTTTGCAGAGAAACATTTAGTGTTTGAACACAAAGTAGAAAAAATGTCTGTAATAAAGTCACCTTTTTTATACAGAATCTGGATTTATGGCACAAACCATTTTTTATTTGATATATAGAGCTGGAAAAAAAACTATATAAAATTATATAAAATATATTAGCTTTAAATAAAGAAATTCAAATCTCAAATCAAATATATTTTATTATATATATATACAATTATTGGAATTATATATATATATATATATATATATATATATATATATATATATATATATATATTATTCAAATAATTGTATATATAAATATTTATATTACATAAAATGTTATTATACATATGAATTTCTTTATATAAAGCTAAAATATACCAAGTCCCAAGCTAAAAGAATCCCATTAATCCTCAGGTTTTAGAGCTATAGGGTCCTCAGATCGTTTCTGGTGATCTAAAGTCTCTTTAATATCGAAGAAAAGTTCACATTAAGCGAGTTTCTGAAGCTTGTGTAAGTGACAGTTTGCAGCTTGTTTACATTTAAATCTGGCTGAGCTGCACCTTGAGCTTGTTAACCAATCAGAGGCCGTCGCTATGGGTGGAGCTTTGTTGTGCTGTTACTATGAGCTTTCAAAACCGCAGAGCTACATATCTGAGCATTACTTCTCAACTCTTTTATCAAAATGGCGATGTTTTCAAGGCTTGTTAGTTGGTTGAATGGAGGTGCTCCAGGCTTCAGAAGAAGAAACAGAGTAGCTCCTGGAGCTTCAGTGTTTGAGGCAGGCTTCAGGGCCCTCGAAGCCACCGCTGAAGGAGGCCGGAGCGGACTGCCTGGAGGATCCCCACCTCAACACCGGAGGACCTGAGCCGTCTGAACAGGTCAGGAGAGGGTGGCTGAATGTGGAGAAGGAGGCAGAGGAGCAGGCTCGAGCACGAGGAGATGCTGAGGGAGAAACAGAGCGTAAAGGCGCAGCTCCTCTGCTCGTCATGGTGCAGCCTGCTGATACCTCCAATAATTTATCCTCAACAAGATGCTCCATAAAGCTGCCAGAGATTCAGCGAAAGCCTGCTCTTTATCCTAAACCGACTCCTTCCATGAAAGAACTCACACGCTTTCCTGCCTTGAAACATCCTTCACCTGCATCAACTGCTGAAACTCCTTCAGGAGGCCTCTTCAGGTTACCAGAGCTTCAGCACAGATCGTCTGAGCTTCCTCTGATGAAGAAAAGCACGTGTTATCCTGCCTTGGGTTGTTCTTCACCCGCATCAACTGCACTGCTTACTTCAAGAGGCTCCTGCAAGGTACCAGAGCTTCATCACAAACCGGCTGAGCTTCCACCGGTGAGAAAACCTGCTCGTCTTCCTCCCTTGGGTTGTTCTTCACCCGCATCAACTGCACTGCTTACTTCAAGAGGCTCCTGCAAGGTACCAGAGCTTCATCACAAACCGGCTGCGCTTCCACCGGTGAGAAAACCTGCTCGTCTTCCTCCCTTGAATCGTTCTCCATCTGCAGAAGCATCAACTGAAGTGTTTTATTCAAGATACTTCTTCAAAGTACCTGCTATTCGTCCTAAACTTGCTGAGCTTCATTCTGAACCAGCTGAGCTTCATTCTGAACCGGCTGAGCTTCATCCTGAACCTGCAGAGCTTCCTCCTGAACCTGCTGAAATTCTTCCTAAACCGGCTGGGCTTCCTGTGATGAGGAGACCCTCTCGTCTTCCTGCCTTGACCATGACAGAGACTGTTTCTGAACTAGAGGAGGCAGTAAAGAAGAGCCGGAAGAAGAAAAAACCCCAGCAGGCTCAGCAGAAGGAGGTGGAAACCTATGAAAATGGGAAGGAGGAGGTCCATCTAGAAGGAGTTGTTGTTCTCTTCAATATGGTGAAACCAGCAGAACATTCAAATAGATCTTCCTCAAGATGTTCCTTGAAGCTGACAGCGCTGCCCCCAGAACCAGCTGAGCTTCCAGCGGCGGAGGAACCCACACCTCGCCGCACCTCTCTTACGAATCCGCTCCTAGCACCGGTTCCTCACCTGCCTCTCATGGTTCTCTCTGAACTTAAAGATGACGAGAGCTCCAGAGATCAAAAAGAGGAGCTACCAGAGATAAAGGAGGCCTGGAGCTCTTCAGAGAAAAGATACGACGATGAAGATGACGTCCTCGTCACTCGTATTTTCTGCCTGCCGTGTTGTTTCTTTTACACGAGGAGCAATAGAAACGCTCCCTGGAGAAACAGAACTCCTCAGCAGAGACACCTCAATAACCCTCGTCAGGAGACACAGAAGAGGGCTGAACTGAGCAGTTTCCTTCCCCTGATTCCTCTCACCCGTACCCTCATTGCACATTCCTTTGTAAATAAACGTGCATCTTAAGAGATTCGTGATCTTCCTCATCTTTTTAGCTTTTTTCTTTTTAAATGGTTCGTATTTGTTCTGTTTGTTTTCCTCTTTAGGTGTTTAATGCAAGACGTTCAAGGTGTAAAATAATAAGTTAAATTGTTACAACTCAGATGTAAAATAATTGTTCTAAGTACATTTATATGTAACATACTTTTGTATACTTCAAGCTAGACAAATCATCTTTATATTTAAGCTGTATTCATGAATAGTTAACCTGAAAAATGCTATTTTGGAAAAACTAACATTTGTGCTAAACATATTTTAATTGTAGATAAATCGCAAAACATCTAAATTTTTGGTGTAATTAATATACTTTTATGTGCTAAAACTTAAATTCTATTTATATACTTGCAGTACAGAATGTGACTTTTAATGAGCATAAATAAATAATTTCATAATGAGACTCATATGTAACCTTGAAGTGTTACTTCAAGTGTATGTTAATTAAAAATTAAATTAATGTTAATCAAAGTGTATGTCAATTAAAAATATAAAAATGGGAAGAAATATGAATATGAGATTTGTAGACTTTAGAAAGTACAAACATCTTTCACCTAAAGTATATTTTATTTTATTAAATTTCTATAAAGTGTAATAAAGTACAATTATTGAAGTGTGTTAAAATTGTTAGCGTGATGCAAGTATCCTTAAATCAAACTTAAAAAAAGTATAATTTGTGTGCTGTAATTAAATTTCAAACATTACCTTATACTACCTGAAATATAAATACACGACAAGCCCAATAAAGTACTTTTTTGGGGGTATATATTTTGAGAATAAAATGTAGAGTTTTGAATTTATTTTAATGCATCATAAAGTATTCCCTTCATCTACACTGTTAGTCTCAATATGAACAGAATATTTCTCGTTATTCTGAGGAGGAGCTGTGAAACTCTTTTATTAGACGCTCGAGAGTGAAATCAAAAGTGTACTTTAGCTTTAGTGAAAAATTCTGCGTCCCGCTCGTAACCTCTTGTTTAGATAAGCAAACACTGTTTTCTATTTCTTTTTGTTTTCTACCTAAAAGTGTGGTTTAGCAATCAATTAAAATAAATATTTGAACCCTCTTGGCTCTCATTTCACCCTTTACATTTCATAAAATCCTTGATTTTGTTAAATGTACTTTATTTTTGTTACTTATTTCCAATGTAAAGCTCTTTGAACTACTCTCTGTATGAGATGCGCTATACAAGTAAACTTGCCTTGCCTTTAATAACCTTTAAAAAGCATTATTTATTATAAACAAAGTCTTTGAATCACCTCAGATTGTTGGGCTTAATGCACCATGTATCGCTGCTCCGCCCACAGCATCGCATAGTTTCAGTTTGTTTATAATTATTTACATCTAGACAGAGAAAACTATTGCATAAAAAATGAACACAAATTCTAGAATCCTAATCTTAACCCAAAACAAACCACTGTTACAGCCTGCCACAATTCCAGCCAATCAGAGAGCAGTCTGGTTACAGGCCAGCCGATCAGAATATAGAAGACTCCTCTCTGATTGGCTGGAATTGTGCCAGGTTTGTAACAGTGGTTTGTTTTGGGTTAAGCATAGGATTCTAGAATTTGTATTCATTTTTTGTTTAATTAACGTTTCCACAGACAAAGTGTGTGCTTTCTACGCAATAAGAACATTTTTATTAACAAAACGCAGCTCACGCGCGTGCAAATGGTCTTTTTGGCCTCTCGAAAAAGAACTTGTTACGCTCAGAATTGTGACGCTAAAATAACCCCCTAAAAATAATGGAGCAGCTAACTTTTAACACGTTGTAACAAGGCGAGGCTGACAGACGCAGGAAGGACTGCGCTACTGCTCGGAAAACAGGGTGAAAAAGTGTGTTGTGACTTTTCCTTCTGGGAAACGTGTGAGTGTCGAATCCCCCACGATTGCAACTTGCTGTTTAAAGATTAATTATCTTTTTAAACCGTCAAAATAACCATTAGGAGATTAGAATCTGATGCTAGCTTTTAGAAACCTACTTAAAGGATGTTTTATCACCACCAACTTCATCTCGCTGCATCGTTCTACAAGCTTTGAGCTCGATGTTTTGAGCTTCGAATCTGCCGAGGGTTTGCTTCTCTTAGACTTCAAACAATGTTAAATCTTTTGGAAAGAATGTGTTGGTCTGTTTGCTTAAAGGCAATCAATAATCCTAGCGAACACATTTTTAAACAGTCGAAGAACCTTTAGACGCTCAGAAGCGAATGATGAATCTAATCTGATTGGTCAGTGAGAGATGCTTCATTATAGTGTGGTTTTGAGCTTCTGGAAACATGCACGGACCAATCTGAACACATCTCGAGGCATGTTTTTGATGAGGGAACAACCATAAAACATGCAAGAACTGTCTGAAATCTTTACATGACACAGTCCCTTTAATTACGTATTAAGATATAGTTTTATTTTTTTTTTCTGAAAAAAGTGATCTCTGAATTCCAGAACTTGATGCAGTCGGATCCAACGACGGATTTTCTGCTGAGCTCAGAGGAAGAACGCTTGAGCCGCCTGGCCAATCAGATCTCGGCTCTGAAGCATCAGGTGAGTGCATAAAATAAAGATCATAAAACGATTCTAATGTAGACGTCGCTCCAGGTTTCTGAGGAGCTCGTTTGAAGCTGAAAGGGGCTTTTCTTGATCTCTCATTGAGATGTGTTTGTGACGGTAATGTTTGGGCTGCAGATAACTTGTATTTATATGATATATATAGCTAATATCTCTGTGTGTTTAGACTCAGAGTGTGTTTGAGAGAAGCGAGGACGTTCTTCAGGTTTCTGGAGAAAGGTTGGCTCGTGGAGAACAGCTGCTGGCTCTCATCAACAGCATTCATTCAGCCATCAACGGTAAACATTTTAGATTTTTTTTGTATTTGTTTAAAGTCTGCTGTGTTGATTAAAGAAGGAGATCTCTTTAACCAAAAAGAACTAATGTTCAAAGTTTTGTAGATCATTGGATTCTTTTGGTCATTTTACACAACTCAAAGTATCTCGAGCTCTGATTGGCTGCTCTGAGTAACCCCTGTGCTCTGATTGGTCCAGGGCTGGTGGATCAGCTGAGTTCAGTGAATGTAACGAAGGACGAGCTTCTGGATGAAGAGAACAGATCCATTCTGCTGCAGGAAATGAACCAAACCTTGGAGAAGATGAGGAGCATCCACCTGGTGCTCTCCAGAACCAGAGCGCAGAACGAACGCAGGTAAGAACACCTCGCTGGTGGACGGGTTAACTCTGGTTGAACAGTTACAAATTGTATTAAATGATTTTAATCCCATCCTAATCATTTTTCTCTTGAACCTCTGTAATGTTACACAGCAATTAAACTGTGATATCAAGTCTGAGAGAGCAACTGCTGGATTGATTTGTGATCCGTGTCTGTGCAGCTCAGCAGAGTCTCTTCTTCAGCGCGTCCAGGATGAGCTTTCAAACTCTCACGACCTGAACCAGCTCTGGAGAAACATCTCAACCACTCTGGATCAGTACGACCAGCAGCTGCTGCATCTCCAGGAGGCTCTGAACACCTCCAGAACACTCACCAGCCAGAGCAAGCGCCTCCTGGAGGAAGCCCAGAGCAATGCTCTCACCGTGCGTCCCTCAAATGAGTTCCTTCCTCCCACAGAACGAATCAACCCTGCATGAAGATAGAAACTAATACATTATCTTCCAGATCTCCAGGAACAACGTGAGCAAGCTGAAACAGGAAGTAGAGACAGGGACACAGGAATCTCAAGAACTGCTAACAGATGCCCTCAACATTGCTCAAGACATGGACAACGGGACGACTGTAGGTGTTTTATTCATGGATTTAAATGATGAGATATTTTAAATAGCCCTAACCTAAAATCCATGTCATGCATTTGCTTCGTCCTTCAGCGTACAGCAGAAGAGTCTCGATCAAGGCTTCAAACTGATTTATTTTACATCTTGATCATTTTGGATGCTGTTATGCTTTCAGACTCTCGAGGAGCTGAGGAACCACCTGGAGTCAAGCAGTCCATCTCTCAGGAAACACGTGGATGCTTTAGTTCTGGCTCTGACCGAAAGAGACGCTCTGCATCTGGTTTATAGAGCTGAAGATCACGCTCAGGGGCTCCTCAAGCAAGCTCGCTCACTCAACAGGTGCTTTCAGTCTGCTTAGAAATCTAAAATCCGGTAATGAAACGTACTTGTCTTTTTTTGAAGGTAAATCACAAAGAAAGAAAGTAGGTTGTGCAATCAAAATGTCACATAATGGTTATTTCTCTAACTGAACCGAGGTACGCAAAGTCTGTTTCTACAAATGTATCTAATTTGTCTTCCATAAATCTTGGATAGTAGGTTAGTCTATCCATAGTTTGATCATCGGTGGAGATTCCCGTTCTTTCCTTGACTGGTGGTTGATTAAAGATTAAGGTTTTGTTTGCTTGGTTTGTTATGATCTGTTGAAAACTATTCATTGGTTCACAGCTCTCTGTCTGAGGTCAGATCTGCTTCAGGAAACGTTACGAGCGTCTCTCAGAACAGCATCAGAGAAAACATCCTGCGTGCTGAAGGTCTGGCCAGAGCAGCCAATCAGAGCACAAGCTTCCCTCTCAACGTGGTAAGTTGGCCAATCAGAAGAGATGAGATTTTATTTATTTATTTTTTGCTTTAGTTTAAAAAAAGTGGGCTTAAATTCAAAGTAGTTGCATAGATCTGACTGAATTGCAGTTTTTAGAATGCAGATGCAGATCGTGTTTCTGATCGGTGTTTTTTTGCTAGACTTCAGTGACTGCAGAGGGCAAGACGGTGCTGCAGAGGAGCTTTAGTGTTCTGAATCTCACTGAATCCCTCCAGAAGCACACACAAGGTGAAAACACACACCTCTCATGGCTACAAAGAGATTAACAAAGGCTCGTTACGCTCATCGGTTTGTTTCTCTCTTTTCAGGCCTGATGGCTAACGTCAGCGAGGTGTCCAGCAAGCTGATTTCAGAGCGAGGGAATGTTCAGAACTTCACTCGAACGCTTCCAGAAGCGCTTGTCATTCTGAGAAACCTCCCTAAAGGTACATGAGGTCGTCAGTCTAGGTGTTTTTTCTGTGTGGGTGCAACATAGTAGCCTTTACATTCAAAATATCACAACTGATAAATGGGCGTCATGGTGGCGCAGTGGGTAGCACGGTCGTCTCACAGCAAGAAGATCGCTGGTTCGAGTCTCAGCTGGGTCAGTTAGCATTTCTGTGTGGAGTTCTCATGTTCTCCTCGTGATCGCGTGGGTTTTTTCCGGGTGCTCCGGTTTCCCCACAAGTCTTGAGACGGGCGGAAAAAGAGAATTGGGTAAAAACGATTGTCCATAGTGTTTGAGTGTGAATGAGTGTGTGTGAATGTTTCCCAGCGATGGGTTGCTGCTGGAAGGGCATCCGCCGCATAAAACATATGCCAGAAGAGTTGGTGGTTCATTCCGCTGTGGCCACCCCGAAAGGGAAGAAAGCCTGATTAATGCATTTATATAGAGCTTTAGTCACGTAAGCTTCACTTCAGATTTGATGATTATCAACTATTTAAATTAGGATATAATTTGAAACTAATTAATCATTGATATTAATCATTAAATTAGGTGAAACAATTACTATAAAGTTTGGGAAAGAGTTTTTTTGTTTAGTTTTATAATGGGTGTCGGATTGTAAAATGTAGGATGACTAGGTTACTTATTTATGTTTTAATGTTGCGAGAGGAAAAAGGAAACAACACATAGATTAAAAAAAACACACCCACTTTCAAAGTTACCTTCTTAGAAAGAGATTGTTTTGAACAATGAATGTTAAAAGGGCACATTTATGTCACTAATATTCAATGTTTTTTTGTTCTCAGGTAGCAGAGCGGCGATTTTGGCAGTGAAACATCAGACAGAGAAAGCGAATTCTTCCATACAGGAGGCTCTGAAGCGTCTGCAGGATTATAGAGAGAAGCTGGACACGTTTTCTTCCTCGGTCAACTCGACAAAAAACACCACGAACAGCACGAGTGAGACACTCCGAGATTCAGAGGAGAGCGGTAAGTGAAAACGTCCAGAATACCTTAGCAACAACCTTCACACCCTAGCAACCTCCTAGAACACCTTAATGCTCCCTATTAGTCACATTTGGTCAGCCACTTAAGTCGTTTCAGAGAAATTGACATAAGATACCAATCATTTTCTATCATATTATCTGCCTTTTATCACTTCAGACCTCTGGAACACCCTACAGTATATACACTGAAATGGTTTCAAAACAACATAGTTATCAGTTCCTCTATGTGGCCTGTCTCTTTTTTTATAACTCCAGTAAATCAGTAGCAGCTACCCTCAGACCCTAGCTACCACTCATGGTACCCTAGCGACTGTGACCACACTTGAACTAACTCTACTACAAAATATCCATCTCAGTGATTCAACTCTGCCTTTGTCATGCTGCATGTCTCAGTGGTATTTACTATAAAATACCCACCAGTGAATAAAATCTTGAATTCAGTTACAATTTTAGTAACCTCAGCAACCATCCTTACACCCTAGCAACCACCTATAACACTCTAACAACCTTGATAACAGTTTAGCTTACACTCACGTTTCTGCCAAAATCCTCTAGAGACTCTCCTCGGTTCTCACCTCTGTGTATATCTTACTTATCCTCCCATACACACCTTAGTAACTCAATTTACCTCACACCATAGCGACCACATAGAACCCGCTAGCAACAGTTAGCACACTTTAGCTAACACTGACATGTTTGTTGGAAAACACCATTAAATAGCCATAAGTGAATAGCGTCTTTAACTCAGATATCACTTTAGTAACACCTTAGCAATCAATTCTTATGCCCTAGCAACCACCTAAAACACCCTAGCAACAGTCATTACAACACTCACATGTTCCTTAAGAAATCCTCAAAAGGTAGGCATGAGTGTCTTATCACTCTAATAATACCATAGGCACACCACACCAACTGAGATCACACCCTAGCAACCAAACAGAACCCCCTAGCAACCATCCATACACTTGTGCACCCATTACCATGTTCCATTGGAAATTACCAAACAATTATCACTTTAGTAAAATCTTAGCAACCAATTCTTGCATCATAGCAACCACCTAAAACACCCTAGCAACTGTCATCACAATTTAACGAACACTCACACGTTCCTTAAGAAATTCTCAAAAGGTAGCCCTCAGTGTCTTATCACTCTAATAACACCATAGCAACTCTACTGACCTCACACCGTAGCAACCAAACAGAACCCCTTAGCAACCATCGGTACACTTTTGCACCCATTAGAAATCCATTAGTTCCATTAGAAATCACTGTACAAATATCACTTTAGAAAAAACTTAGCAACCAATTCTTGCAACATAGCAACCACCTCAAACACCCTAGCAACAGCAATCACAGTTTAAGAATCTTATCAAGTAGTGGTAGCCCCACAGGGATCAACATAACATTGACATCAACGCCTCAAAATTACCAAGCAGCCATATTTTGTTTTGTGCACACACCTGGAATCACCTTAACAACCAGAGTCATCATATTAAAACCCCTTAGCAACGCTGACGGACCCTGCAAACACCCTACTGATGATATACCAATGTATTATAAAACGCTAGCAACCGCAAAACCTCTGAACCAAATTCAGCAGATGCATTTTATTGTAAGGATGTAATGTATGTATGCAAAGTGTTTTAATGTAATAACAAATAACCTGCATGGATACAGTAAAACCTTAAACAGCTCTGCAACCTCAGCTCATGAGTGACCCTTTCCATCTCTCTCTCCCTCAGCCAAGGCTGCCGGTTCGAGGCTGAGCGAGGCTCACCTGAGGGCGGAGCGTCTGTTTGAGCGGTTGAAGCCTCTGCAGGCGCTGGGAGAAAACCTGAGCAGAAATCTGTCTCAAATTAAAGAGCTCATCCACCAGGCTCGCAAGCAGGCAGCTTCGGTGAGTTTGAGCCCACTTAAACACTCGCAGCCTGAATTCTTTAAAAGATATTCAGCGCTAAATGTACTGTGCAACAGGGTTTCTAAGGGGTCTTTAAGAGTCTAAAATTTAAAAACCCAAATTTTAGGCTTAAAAAGTATTACATTTGCTGTTTTATGTCTTAAATAATTTTTTCACAGCTTTTATTTTTCTGACATGTGAAGCTCATCTGATATGTGTTTTTGTTGTGGCCAGAGATTGAGAAAATGCAAAAAGGATGGTTAGGGTTGCCATAGTCTGAGAAAATGTGCATAAATGCTTAAAAACACAAGTTATGGTTAGAGAAAGAACACCCTTAAATAAAGTAAGTTCTCAAAAACATATAAGTGATGTTTAGAGGTGCTATATTTTGAGAATAGCCTCATATACGCGCAAAGTCATTAAAGGGATGATCTTGTACACTCATAATCTTAAAGGGGTAGTGTTAGGGTTGCCAGATATTGCCATAAGACTCATGCATGTAAAAATGTAATAAATGCTCAAAATATAAAAGTGATGGTTAGGGTTTCAAATGATGTATTTGAAGCACTCTGTTTATTACGGAAAAAAAATGTTGTATTTTGATGTTATGATAAAGGTCTTAAATTAGATTCTTAATGGCTTTAAAAGGATCTTAAGAAGTCTTAGATTTTGGAATGGATCACATTCTGTATGTATCACGTCTTTTTGTTTAATATTACACTGCGGCACTAACTGATTTGATGCTCTCTCTCTCCTCTCTCTCTCTATCTCTTCTCTCTCTCTCTCTCTCTCTCTCCTCTAAATCGCTCTCCCCTTCCTTTAATCTTTTTTTTTTCTCTCTCTGAAACATGGAATGCATTCTTTCCGATTAACGCGGTAGACAATATTCTAAATGTAAATTGTTTGAAAGTATTTCACGAGAAACTGTAAATGTATTTCACACAATGTTTTTGTTTTCAAATAAAATAAATAAGTTTAAAAAAGTCTTAAATTTGACCTCATGAACCCTACTGAGATCCTGTGTAAAGACAGAGAAGTATTTTACATTTACCCTGAACTAAACCTCATCATCAACATCATCAAAATGTTTTTATTTTTATCACGCAGCAAAAAAACCTCCAGAAACCAGAGCTAAGCTCAATCCACAGATCATCACCTGCATATGCCAACTAAAGTGCTTTAGTGCAGAAAGGAATACGCAAGAAAAGCAAACAGTCAATAACTTCTACGTCTTTCCATCAGATTAAAGTGGCAGTGGCAGCCGATGGAGACTGCGTGCGAGCGTACAGACCTGAAGTGACATCCAGCAACTTCAACACCCTCACGCTGAGCATGAAAACCAGCCACCCGGACAACCTGCTCTTCTACATGGGCAGCAGCAGCAGCGTATGTTCTACCTACAACAGCAGGGCTCTCTGTCTCGCTCATCTCTAACTCTCTGTGCCGCTCTCGCTCTACAAGCGCTGCTTTTTTCATTCCAGTACCTAAACGATTTGGGAAATTTCAATTTTCCTGTGATCTCAGTTTAAAGGTGCTCGCTCACTCAGCAGGTTCTTCTTACAGTCTTATTAGAAATCTAAAATCCGGTAATGAAACGTACTTGTCTTATTTTGAAGATAAAACACAAAGAAAGGAAGTAGGTTGTTCAGTCAAAATGTCACATAATGGTTATTTCTCTAACTGGATCATCAAGTCTGTTTCTCCAAATTTTGACAAATTTGTCTTGCATAAATCTTGGATAGTAGGTTAGTCTGTCCATAGATTGATCATCGGTGGAGATTCCCGTTCTTTCCTTGACTCCCGGTTGATTCAAGATTAAGGTTTTGTTTGCTCAGGTTGTTGTCGGTTTAAAGGGGAGATGTTGGTGGTTATGAGGTTGTGCTAGACGTGCTTTCGTAAATGGAAATAAGCAAGCGTTCTGTCCCCTCAGGAGGATTTTATGGCTTTGGAAATGCTTGATGGGAGGGTTTCGTTCCTGTGGGACACCGGCTCTGGTCCCAGCAGACTGGAGTATCCCAATATCCAGATCAACAACGACAAGTGGCACAGGATCAACATCACACGGTAAATCTTCTGAAGCGTTCCTTTTGAGCTCGGTTTGTAATATAAGCAGAGAAAATTTTCCAATCGGGTGAATTCTGATAATGTATTGAGCTAGTGGAACTCTGAGCGTTAGCTAAAAAGAAAATGCTGTAAATAAATAACTCTGGGTTTCTTCAGTATGAAGGAGAACGTACGGTGGCCGAGAGGTGCAAAAGAATTCACATTTATGAAAGCCAAGTAACAAGTTCAAAAACACGTTTACAAATCGAAAAGCAAAGTAGTAATGCAAGGAAGAGGCTTAACAGGTTTGGAGTGGCCAATCGGGAGAAGTCTGTTAATATATTGAGCTAGTGGAAATCTGAGCATTTCAACTTTAAACACAGGTGTGCACACACACCGTATGTGTACGCTCGTTCATTTAAATCAGCCGCTGTTGAAAAATGCTGCACATAAAGAACTCAGTGAGCCTTCAGTCTGAAGGAGAAAGCAGAGGGGGGCAAAACAATTCACAATGAATAAGTTCAAAAACACTATTACAAATTGAAAAGCAAAATAGTAATACAGAATACACTCCAGCAAAAGGGTGTCACAGTGGCGCAGTGTGTAGCACGGTCATCTCACAGCAAGAAGGTCGCTGGTTCGAGCCTCAGTTGCCATTTCTGTGTGGAGTTCTCATGTTCTCCCCGTGATCGCGTGGGTTTACTCCGGGTGCTCCGGTTTCCCCACAAGTCCAAAGACACGCGGAATAAGAGATCTGAGAAAAAAAACGATTGTTGAGTGTTTGTGGATGTTTCCCAGTGATGGTTTGCGGCTGGAAGGGCATCCGCCGCATAAAACATATGCCAGAAGAGTTGGCGGCTCATTCCGCTGTGGTAACCCCGAAAGGGAAGAAAGCCCACAAGAAAATGGATGGACACTCCAGCAAATTAGAAAACAAATTAGCAATCCATAAAAGACAACGACCAATTCAAAAATGCATTAGCAACTCAGAATTTTTTTTACTACAAGTTCAAAAACATATGAACAATTCAGAAATCATGACAAATTTAAAAACAAATGAACAATTTAGAGAATACGACGACACTTTGACCAACCGAACAAATTACCGATGATTGGATGATATTTCTGTCAATCATGAGGAGCAGACGGTCCTTTAACTATTTCTGTTGTGTTTGCTAAAAAACATTAGTATTGTTTTCCCACATGAACTTCAGAACTTGAATGTAGCCTCCAAACTATCCCTGTCACTTCCTCAGTAGTTTTATGGCAGAAGACTCGCGCAATCAGCGCCAAGTTGTCGGTTCTCCAGTGGCGCAATATCTTTCCCACTGCGCTAAATACAGCTCTGATTATTGGTCTTGGGTGGAGTACCTCAATGAATCGCGATGCGTGATTGAATCAAACCTGGATTTCAGACTAGCGCGTCCTTGAGCCATAACCGTTCCAAGCCCCAGTGACAAGTCTCCTGCGTTGCATTCAACACAAGATCACTTCTGGAACTGACTGCTTGGCACTGATTGGATGAATCTTCTGCCAATCAAACTCCTGAGGAAGTGACATGGAAAGTTTGGAGCACGTAACTACAGCAAAACACGACGCTACTCCAAAGTTCTGAAGTTAATGTGAGAAAATAACTCATTCCATTTCAGTAATTATAACATTTCAAAATTTAAAGGGCTGTTGTTGTTTGAGCACTCGTCATGATTGACAGAATTGTCATCCAATCAGTGACCAAGTTGTTGGTTCTCGAACGGTATGAACCCTTTCCGTTTGGTCAAAATGTATTGTTTTCTGTATTGTTAAAGAATTTTCAAATTTGCCGTAGTTTTTTTTTCTGAATTGTTTATTTGTTTTCTTAATTGCTGGAGTTTTTTCTGAAAATTTTCTTCGATTTTTTCAGATTTTATCCAAAATTGGATAATCGAAAATGTTGTGTTTTTCGATTTCTAATTGTGTTTTTAACATGTTATTTTGTTTTCATACCTGAATTGTTTTGTGCCTCTCTGTCACCGTCAGAAAGAGATATAAATGATACCGGATTATTATTAGAGAACGTTTACATTCCCTAAACTCTTCAAATGATCTCAAAGCTAAAGCTGTATAAACGATCTTCAATCTCTCAACTCATCACGACTCACTGTCATTGACTCGCGTTGGGAACGGAGGCTGAGTGGTCTGTGAAACCTCCTTCCGAAGCGTGGCACAGGGAGTCTTTGGACATCATTATTTTGGCTCCTCTTGCTTCAAGGCCTGGGTACATCTGAAAACATCACAAATATTTATAAAAATATAACTATTTCTTCTCTATACGCCAATCAAGTCCATAACAACTTCTTACCAAAAACTTTTGGCTTCTGCAATCCTTAGAAACCTACAAGAATACTTCTTGAACACCCTAAAAGAAAAGCTGACAAATTATGGATGGACACTCCAGCAAATTAGAAAACACATTAGCAATCCATAAAAGATAACGACCAATTCAAAAACGCATTAACAACTCGGAATTTTTTTAAGCACAAATTCAAAAACATATGAACAATTCAGAAATCATGACAAATCCTTAGAAACCTACAAGAATACTACTAGAACACCTTAAAACACAAACCGACAAAATTATGGACTACTAGAACACCCTAAAAGAAAATAGTTTTTGAAACTTTAAAGTCTTGCACACAAACAGAATAAAAAAGGCATTAAAAACTGAAGTTTACATGTGTTCCTGCAGGTTTGGGAGACACGCCTCGCTGAGCATTCAGCAGACAGACTCTGATCCCCTTCCTGCTGTTAAAGCCACATCGTCCGGTTCCTCCACCGTCATGGACGTCACTAAATCAACGTGGATTTTTGTGGGGGGGCTAGGAGGACACGTGAAGGTGGGAGTTATTCCTGGTACTTCCTGAGTCAAAGATCTGGATTGTAGCCTCCATGCTTGTAGCTTTCATGACTTTAAATTAAAAAAAACAATTGCGTTCTAATCAAAGGAAGTAAAGCGACCATATTTGGTCTATAAAGGGTTAAACTGTAAAACATCCACTTAAAACATATTTGTATAGGAAAGGAAGCCACTGAACAACTTTGATTCAGCCTTATTAACCGAGTGACTGCTCAGTTTTCTGATTATTTAGTTTAGTGGGTCTTTTCTGAGGCTCATTTAAAGAAATACGAGGAAAATTGTTTGTTTTAAGAAGCTAAGCAAGGCAAGTTTATTTGTAAAGTCCATTTCGTACTCAAGAGTAATTTTAAAGTTGCTTTACATTGGAAGCAAAGAATAAGAAGAAAGTACGTTTAATAAAATCAAGCATAAAACAAGTCCAATCATTGCCTTTTGAACTTTCATGACTTTAAATAAAAAATACAAGCTGTCCCAATCAAAGGAAATGACACGACCATATTTGGTCACTTGAACTTTAAAGGGTTAAACTGTATTAGGGCCACTGAAAGCCTTTTGCATATCGAAGGGCACCACTGCTTGCTTTGATTCAGCAAAAGCACTCCAAAGGATACATTTACTGCTCAGTTTTGTGATTATTGTGATTTCCCCCTAGAAAACCTCTTCGGTGAAAGTCACCCATTTCAGAGGCTGCATGGGGGAAGCGTCCCTCAACGAAAATAACATCGGCCTGTGGAATTACGCCGAGAGACAGGGAGCGTGTGGAGGCTGTTTCATGAGGTAAACCTGCTTGCATTCGCCCCTGAAACACCCTAAACGACCCGGAGGCGCCCTGATTCTATGGAGCTAGAGATCTGCCGAAACAATCTGAATTTGAATTGTGTTGATTTGAATTATTGATTATTTAATAAACCTGAATATTATATACCATGAAAAAATTTATTTCTTTGAATTCGAATTTTGTAACTTGAATATTGAACTTCTGAAACTTAAAACCACGGATTTTTTCAAAGGCATAATCATTTATAGATGTATTTTCAAACTTCAGATTTTTTACAAATATTTTTACTGGTACAGAGAAGCTGTAAATATACAGCTTGACGTTTTCAAGAATAAAAACTTCAAAACATCAAATTCAATATTCTAAGATTCAAACCGCAAAATTCAGCTTGTGAAACTCAGACCTAACAGAAAGTAGGTCAGGGGTCATCATCAGGGAAGAGTAGAAGATCACCGAGCAGTCGATGAAGCTATAGGAGCATTGTATTGATTTGCTGGCCATGCAAGTAAAATGCTAGTAGCTTGCTAATCACGCTAGTAATGTGGTCGATTCATGGTTACGCGACTGAGCTGTTCGACTGTTCTGTGATCATCTACTTTCCCTGGCCTACTTTCTGTTAGATCTGAATTTTGTGGTTTGAATTTTAGAATATTGAATTTGTTTTTAAATTTTCTTCTTGAAAACTTCACGCTGTATTTTTACAAACTGAATATCTGTAAATATCAGAAGTTTGAAAATACATCTCTAAATAATAATGCCCTCAAAAAAAAATCTAATCAAAGTTTTACATTTCATTCATTCATTCATTCATCTTCATGTCGGCTTTATTCCCTTTCGTGGTCTCCACAGCGGAATGAACCGCCAACTCTCTGGCATATGTTTTACGCAGTGGATGCCCTTCCAGCCACAAGTTTTACATTTCAGAAGTTCAATGTTACAAAGTTGCAAAATTCAAATTTAAGAAATTTAAAATCTTTTTCATGGCAATATTTAGGTTTATTAAATTACAATAGTCAATAATGCAAATCAACACAATTCAAATTCAGATTGTTTCGTCAGATCTCTAGCTCCATATGATTCCACGTTTGACTTGGTTTAATGCCCTCCACTTATCGCCCAAAATTTTGTTGGCTTCATAACTCAGAGCTTCTAGAGCTGTGTGTAGTTATCCATGTTGATATACAGGAACATTTGGAGTAAAATGTAGTCTTTCAGAGATTATATGTGAATTATATATTATATATGATTATATATGCATTTATGAAGTTGTCATTTAAAACAGTGCAAATATCTTCCATGCTCTCAAAAATCTGTAATACGATTGTTTTATTGCCCAGTGCGCGCACAGAAGAGACCTCGTTCCATTTTGATGGCAGTGGTTTCGCGGTGGTGGAGAAATCCCTGCGCTCCATGTCCACCAGCATCGTGATGTTCTTCAAGACGCTCTCTCCCAACGGCCTTCTGCTCTACCTGGCCTCCAACGGCACCGTACGATTACTATTACTCTCTTCTAGTCCTTATTATTATTATTAAACAGCTCAACAACTCTGTGATTGCTTTACTACTGACTGTTTTATTCAACATTTATTTTTCCAATAAATTTTTTTGGTAGCCATAGAGTTGCTATTGCAATCAGGAAACGTAATCATGATTGTTTAATCTGTGAGGACCAGGTTAAAGTTAGGAAGACAGCTTGTTGTAATCATGTCAGAAGTGTTTTATAAGCCTAGTTTAGAGTTTGTGAGTCATTCGTTCATTTGATTTTCAGTATACAATGAAAATAAACACAACTTTGCTCAAAGTGAAAAAATGCAACAACTAAAAAACCACACGCTGTCACCGCCTTTAGTTTTCAAGCTTCCTTTTGTGAATGCGGTGCATGAGTTTAGAGTGTGGAAGCTGGAGCGAAGAAAAATGGCAGCGTAATTAAAGGTTTATTGCTCATGCCTTAATTTCTGGAGCAAATGAGCATTGAGAGATATAAGAAAATAAAACATGTGACGAACACAGAACTAGAGAGACTTCAGTAAAGTTATCCGCTTTTCCCGACTCAATGACTCGAGGTGTGAGAGCTAATACTGAACATGTGAGAACTTTGTAATCTGCGTAACGATGGCACAAGCTGAAAAAAATCTACTTTAGTCTAAATATTCCATCCTCTGTATTTGCGTTAAAATGTGTTGGCATCTAAAACACATCCCTATGTAGGTCGCAAGATCCTAATAATTTTTTCCCTTTTTTGTTTTGTTTGTTTTAATTTGTTTTGTTTTTGTTTTCAAATTGAAAATCAATTCGATTTCAGTGCTAAATATACTTGATACATATGTAACAGGGTTTCTACAGGGTCTTTAAAAGTAAAAAATTTTAAAGTCAAAATTTTAGGCTTAAAAAGTCTTACATTTACTGTTCTAGGTGTTAAATGATTTTTCACAGCTCTTATTTAGCTGATGTCCACGTCAAGCTTATTTGATGTGCGTTTTATTGTTTCTTGGGGTTGCCAGAGATTGAGAAAAATCTCCTAAATGATTTTTCAAAAGGATGGTTAGCGTTGCCATTGTCTGAGAAAATGTACATAAATGCTCAGAAATACAAAAGTCGTGGTTAGGTTTATCAGAGTTGGAATAAACGTGTATTATAAGAGCTAAAAATAAAGATATTAGAGCTCTTTATAATCTGTGTAGCGCAAACACAAAATGAAAAAAGCTATTTTAGTCTTTATAATATAATGTGTTTATCTCAGCACCTGATGATACCATTGAGCCGGTAAGAACATGTTACACACTGAACTGATAAAAACTGAATACTTTTTTTAAGTTCAACAAAAAATTTTGAAAATATGCGATAACATTTTCAGTTACCTCAAGAAAAAGGTTTAAACCTTGTTTAATAACTTATATATATAGTACATTTACTAAAATAATAATTTAAAATAGATTGCAACAGTTAGTTTCTTTTAGTTGATGACTATAGATGAATTTGAGTTAAGAATAAATGAGTTTATGGGTTTAATAGCCAGGGAACAATTGATTAGGACACAGACAAATAAATGTTATAAATATTTCTTTCACATACGCAAGAAAATGTTTTCAAGTTAAAGCAAGAATTTGATATTTTGCAAGTCAATATCTTTTGTGTGAACTCAAACATTTCTCGTGCATTTGCACACGTTTTTTTACTCAAAAGACGTACTTGTTTTTTGGGAGAGAAATGTATTTCTCACTCATTGGAGTTTTTCCGGCTGTTTTTCAGAGAGATTTTCTATCCATCGAACTGGTGGAGGGAAAGGTTCGCTTGACCTTTGACCTGGGCTCCGGAGCATTGACCCTGACCTCCAACAGAACCTACAACACCGGCGTCTGGTACAGAATCGCTCTGCAGAGGAACAAGCGCAAAGGTTGGCATCTCTAGGCATCTCTTAGACTAGTAAATATGTGAACTTTTAATTATTGCGTTCAGTGGAGACATTTGAATTGCAAACATTGTTTAAAAGCTATTTATATGTACAGGTCCTTCTAAAAAAAATAGCAAATTCTGATAAAGTTTATTATTTTCTGTAATGTACTGATAAACATTAGACTTTCATATATTTCAGATTCATTACACACAACTGAAGTAGTTCAAGCCTTTTATTGTTTTAATATTGATACATTTGGCATACAGCTCATGAAAACCAAAAAATTAGCATGTTGTGATAAAGTTCATTATTTTCTGTAATGTACTGATAAACATTGGATTTCTATTGTTTTATTGTTTTAATATTGATGATTTTGGCATACAGCTCATAAAAATCCAAAATGTATCAATATTATTATATTATATATATATAACTATATGTAGTTTACAGAAGCTTTAATGGCATTTTGGGAAACAATAGATAAATAGATCAGCTAATCAATGATAGAACTGAACTATAATTCTTTGTGCATTAATATGAACATGTTTTCAGCTCATCTGTCGGTAATGGCTGCTTCGAAGCCTTCAGAGAGAGAGGTGATGGAGGCGGAGGCCCCGGGCTCCGCTTCGGATCTCAACCGCTCCGATCTCGACCCCATCTACATCGGAGGATTACCTGCTTCTCGACCAATTAGGTGAGAGTTTGTGATAAAGCCAAAAGCTAACCCTATACTCACCGCTGACACTCACTCTGTGCGGATGTTTGTCAGGAGGCAGGTTGTGGCGCGTTCCTTCGTGGGCTGCATGAGGAACGTGGAAATCGCTCGGACAAACTTCGATCTTCTGCGCGAGTCGTACGGCGTCAAGAAAGGATGCGTCCTCAAGGTACAAACTCCTTCGTGCTGTGGAGTGTGCTGATGTTTTAGCTCTCCTCTCATTATAATGTGTGTGCGTTTCAGCCGGTGCGCAGTGTGTCTGTGTTAGGAGCGGGTTATCTGGAGATCCCCGGCGGCGTCATGCTCTCTACACACTCTGAGATTATGAGCAGCTTCTCTAGCAGGAGAGAGGGCGGAGTCATCCTCGCCGCCTTCAGCTCACAAACGCCCCAGGTGCACACGCACATCTCACATATGCATACACAAACACCACACGTGCACACTCTACCAAGCTTTACAGCTATAAATTTTACTATGAAAAAGGATTATTATGGCTGATTTGAAACATCATTTTAGACAATCAGAGGAGAAGGAGGCCGGGGCTTTGATGTCAGTGACATCAGTTAATGATCAGCCAATCGGAAGTAAAGGTGGGCGGGGCTTTGATGCCAGTGAGATCATTTAATGATCAGCAGCCAATCAAAAGGGATGGTGGGCGGAGTTTTGATGGAATATTGTTAGCCATAATACATGTAATACAGGGTTAGGTTTATTAAATCCCACAGCCAATCAGAGGTGAAGGTGGGCGGAGCTTTTAGGTTATTGAAAGCAGTAAACAATCAGCCAATCAGTAGAGAAACTGCTTGCTGAATGGTGGTTAGCGAGCAGGACACATTAAAGCACATCTCCTCCCTTTCTCTCTCTCTCTCTCCTCTCTTCTCTCTTTCTCACTGCCTGTGTATTACACTTGTTTTCTCCACTTTTCAAAATGTCCAAAATATATTTGTAAAAAGTTGATTTTTTTATTTATTCAAATGTTGTTATAGTACATGTAAGCTGTGAAATACCACAACCGATCAGAGATGGGTGGCAGGGTTTGATGCTTATAAGACAAGTGAAAATATTGAAGTTGTGTTGCCAATCAGAGGAGGTGGGGATTTATGCATATATGATCAAAGAAAAATCCAGCCCATCAGAGAAGACACTTGGTGGGGTTTTGATAATAAAACGATCAGTTAAATATCACTGTCAATAAGAACCGAAGGTTGGTTGAGTATTTAGGCCAGTGAGAGAAGTTTATCAGAATGAAGTTTATTGTCAAATGTGCTGCACACACAAAGAATTTATTGTGGTACAGGGGTACAGGCAGAAAAGCGCAGTGTTGAAGTTGGTTGTTCTGTTACTGGAAGGTTGGCGGTTCGATCCCTGCTAGATCCATTCTGCCGTTGTGGCCCTGGGCAAGCCACTTCACCCACATTGCCCTGTAGGGATGAGTGTTAAAGGTGGGGGAGGTTTGGTGGTGGGCAGGAGGTCGTAGGCGCAGAATGGCAGCCAGGTTCTGTCAGACTGCTCCAGAGCAGCTGAGGGCTACCAAGGTAGCTTATCACCACCAGAGAGTGAACGTGAAGTGAATTAATAATGCTCTGATAATTGTAAAGTGTCTTTGAGTGTCTAGAAAAACACTATATAAACTGAAGGCATTGTTATTATTATTATTATTATTATTATTATTATTATTACTCTCCAGTGTTGGTACATTAAATGACACAAGCAACATTGAACAGTAGACACAGATTACATAAGTAATTAATGTTGTATCAGAATTCCAAGGTGCTTAAGAGATGTGCTTTGGAATAATGTGCGTACCAAAACATAAAGTAAAAGTAAAGTGCAGCCACAGAACAACAGAATATGGAGCGACTGGAATTGTCCACATCAGAGTCCTGCTGCTTAGTGTAATATTTAGATGAAATATTTGAGAGTGTTGGTGGTGGAATGATGGGTTCAGGAGCTGAATGTCCTGAGGGAAGAAGCTGTGTTTGTGCCGCTCTCCTGGTGTCTGGAGCTCTGAAGCGTCAGCCTGAGGCTAAGAGCTGGAAGAGCTGGTTCCTGGGTGAGGAGCATCCAGAGTGATTTTCAGAGCTCTCTTTCTCATTCTGGAGGTGTACAGTTCTTGAGGGGAGCTCCGATGATCTTTTCAGCAGTCCGAACTGTCCTCTGGAGTCTCAGACTGTCTGATTTGGATGCTGAGCTAAACCAAAGAATCCTGTGAAACCAGTGTGTGTTTGTCTGTGTCCAGTCGTTCCTGCTGGTGATGCTGGTCTCTGGTGCTGTAGAAGTTCGAGTGGGAGTGGCTGAGGGTGGAGCCGTGCACAGAGCCATCGTCCAATCACAGAATGGCTCCTTCAGTGACGGACTGGAGCACTCCCTCATCCTGCAGAGGAGCAAGAGGTACATTTTATTTCTGAAATAGAAATAAAAAAAATTCAGAAATCTGGCTACTTCTTTCTGATGGTCAAAGCAATGAGTCTCGGTCTCAATCAGCTCACAGACTGCTTTAGTAATCAGTGCGTGCGCACGTGTGTGTGTGTGTCAGGACGCTGTGGGTGTTTGTGGACGAGCAGCAGCAGGCTTCGCTCAAGCTCTCAGCTGATAGAGCTCTGGCTCTGGATCGACTCTTCATCGGAGGACTCCAGTCAGGAGCAAACCCTGTCTCCGGATCGACCACTGCATCCTTCTATGGCTGCATCAGGAACACTGCGGTCGATGGAATGTAAGTCTAAAGCAGGGGTTGGCAACCCAAAATGTTGAAAGAGCCATATTGGATAAAAAAAACCTAAAAAACAAATGTCTGGAGCCGGAAAAAAAATTAAAAACCTTATATAAGCCTTATGATGAAGGCAACACATGCTGTGTGTATCTATATTAGCTACTATAAAAATGACTAAGTTGGCTACAAAAACATAATGAGGCTTCATGATTAAATGTTTATTTTTCCTGTAGAGAATGACGCACCACGTGACTCCTCTGTTGTATGATGCCACCTCAAGTTTAACTTCATTACAATATTAATGAATTATCTTTCATTGCTTTGATGAAATTAAAGAAATGCAATAAATAAATCTGATTAAATATATCATTTTTATTTTGAGGTTTCCAAAAAACAAAATCAAAATGGAACGTGCGTAACGCGCTCCTTATCTGCGAAACAAACAGGGCAATAAAATGAGGATTCGGTTCAAGAAGCGTTTAATTCTCTGTTCTCTCAGTTATTTCTCTCTTTGGGGTCCAGGGCCCTTCACACAGCCGCCGGTGTGTTTACAGCGGCCCCCTGCCTGGGATCCCGCCCCCTGCTGGTAGAAACGTGTGTCGCAGGCTATGACGCAAATCTTCGCTGACAGAAATCTTGAATTTAAATATTTATTCTACACACTTTTACAGCATTGGATAACTTTAGGAAAATTTGCCCTCCTATAGAAACCATATTAAAAAAAACATATATTTACCTCCCCCATCTTTTTTCATTTTCAAACATTTTTGAAAAAGCTCCAGGGTGCCACTAGGGCGGCGCTAAAGAGCCGCATGCGCCTCCAGAGCCGCGTGTTGCCGACCCCTGCTCTAAAGCTTGGATTTAGCTAGTGAAGTATTCCCGTTTGTGAGTTGTCTGATGTGAAGGCTGCGCACGTAACAAATTCGTCATCAAGAGCGTAGTTCATCTTTTTGCTCTTCATCTTTTTTCACTTATTCATTGCTTCAGTAGAAGAACTATCGTTGCATTGATCAACATTGTCTTGATAAGAATGCGAACTGCAGTTGGCCGAACACAACACAGTAGGGCTGAACGAGCTTGGAAAATAATTGAATTGCGAATATTTTTTTTACCAATTTTGTGATAGTGATGTGCAAGGCCATTATTTTTTCTAAAGCTTTATCTGTTCCATATATTTTTAAGAATAACATGTAATAAATCATTGAAAATTATTTCTGGAACTTGATTTTTTCCCAGTGTGATTAGAGATAGAGGCTCTTGTAAATGCTCTGTGTGTGTCTCAAGGCTGCTGGACCTCTCCGGAGCGCTCCTCTCCGGCTCGGTGGATCTGGACAGTTGTTTGCTGGATCAGAGACCTGATCGTTTGCTTCTGCCTGACGAGCCGGAGACGACCTCGCTTCCTGACACCACACGACCTTTGAACCCTGAGGGAGAGGAACGGAGCGCGCTCACACCCGGCCGCAGCGGCGTGAGTCTCTCATCAATACTGCCATCTTCATAGAAATATCGTGTTTTAGAGGATATTGTATTTAGAACAGTCTGTAAATTCTGTAAAATTATTTAATGTTTAGAGTTAAATGTGTAAGAAACTTTTTATAATATAATATTTAATTGCCTAAAATTTAATTTTAATTTAATTATCGTAAAGTTAAACATTTTAATTACTTTTGTTAAACCTAGTTTTGTTAATTGTAAAACAGCTAATTATTTTTCTTACTTATATAAGAAATAAAATAACAGACTTAAATTTGATATTATTATGTTTAAATTGGTTGTTAAAAATCGTAATTTTTGTCTTTATGTTGAAATATCTGTTGCTAAATAATGTTTGCTAAAATAAGCTAATTCAAATAAAAGATACGTATTTACTATGACGAATATTTACATTAAAATACTATATTTTATTTATATATAAATATATATATATATATATATATATATATATATATATATATATATATATAAATACTTTAATTAGTTATTGTTTATATATGTGTATATATGTATATACACACACATAGTATTGTATTATTTAAACAGATTTTTGTACATAATAATATATTATTAAATATCTATATTGTTTATATTGTAGATTGCATTAATATACTGTGTATGTATCTATTATACTATAGTAATACAATTTTATCTGCAATTTTCATGTTTTTTATAATAACTAAATTAAACAGGGAAACTATATATATATATATATATATATATATATATATATATTATTTTTTGGTTAGATTATTATATTTTTAATATTATAAATGCAATGTATGGTATGATTTGGAGGACTGAAAGGAGTTGTGTTCTGCGCTGCGATCAGGTGTTTCACATTCCTCACCTCTCTGAGTTTCTGTTTACACACCTTCATTCACTCTAATTCATTTGTAGCATCTTAAGAATGTTTCTTAGAATCTTAAGAATGGTCCTTTTCCTTCTGCAGTGTGTTTCAGCGGATCAGACAGAAACAATTCCAGAATCTCATCAGTTCGGCCTCTCGCGACACAGTCACCTGATCCTGGCCTTCAAGAACAAGACCATCAGGACCAGGTGAACACAGAGACACTCACAAGATCTTCTCAAGTCAACAAGCAACACATGATAAGAATAACGGCATGATATTCCAACCGACTCCAATACAGTTATGTCGACTCATTAATTGCATCGTTATTTACCTCAGTCCAGATTTAAAAGTTTAAAACAGGTTTTTATCATTTAAAGGGTTGCCTATCTTCTGCCTTCTTCTTGAACAGCTCTTCAGTGAGGGTTCAGTTACATAGATGTGAAAACAAACATGAGGGGAATTCTAGAATTGTTTTTCTCCATCTTCTCTCTCTCAGCTTCTCTCTGAAGCTCTCCGTGAGGACGTTTGCTAGCAGCGGTCTTCTCTTCTACATGGCTAATGCTAATCAGCAGGACTACGCTGTTCTTCAAATGCACAACGGCCGTCTGGTGTTCAGCTGTGATCTGGGGAAAGGACCGGCCAGCGCTGCATCCAAACACACCATCAACGACGGACTCTGGCACACCGTGAGTTACACCAGCTCTCAGGAACGCTTATGTGTTTATTTCAGTATTTTACGCTCTGTTTGTGAGCGGAGACCTCCCAGCGGACGCCGTTCCTGATCCGCTGGACTGAATTCTCTGAGGCTGAAGTTAGAACCAAACACACAGTTAGCATACCGACATAGAAATACAGGAATAAATAAAATTTTAAATTAAAAATCAATAAATATAGATGTGTATGTTTCTACAGATGTTAAATGTAGAAATTTTATAAACATATTTGTGAATTAATTATTTTATTGACACTTTTATTTAGTTATGACTGCATATTTAATTAGCTATGTAAGCTATTATTTGTTTATTCTTGTTCTATTTATTTATAAATATATAGCTATATGTGTATTATTTCAATTACAAAATTCTAAACCCATTTATTTGTCCTTTTCTGCATACATGTATTATATATATAGTAGTACATTAAGAGAGAGAGCAAATGACAGAAAAAGTAAGAGTGCAAAAGTGAGAGAGAGAGAGAGAGAGAGGAAAAGGACAAAATGAGAGAGAGAGAGAGTGCGAAAGTTACTGTGTGTGTGAGAGAGACAGAGAGATAGATAGAGAGAGAGAAAAATTACAAAATGAGAGAGAAAGAGCACAAAATGAGAGAGAGTACGAAAGTTAGTGTGTGTGTGTGAGAGAGACAGAGAGAGAGAGAGAGAGACAGAGGAAAAGGACAAAATGAGAGAGAGAGAGAAAGAGCACAAAATGAGAGAGTACGAAAGTTAGTGTGTGTATGTGAGAGAGAGAGAGAGAGAGAGATCCTGATGTGTTTGTGTGTGTTCAGGTGAAGGCTGAGTTCAGTAAGAAGACGGTGATGGTGAGTGTGGACGGCGTCGACTCCGGACACACAAACACCAGAGGACACACTCTGGACGTGGAAGGGAAGCTGTACATCGGAGGACTTCCTGCCTCTTACACCGCCAAGAGGATCGGGAATGTAATTGACACATGCACTGAAACACACACGCAAGGTTTAATTAGGGCTTGTCTGAGTTTGGGTCCGTTTGAACCTGTTTGAGGCGGATTTTAACACTGTTTTGGAACAAATTAACTATTACTATCAGCTAATAGTGGTCAAAACTGCACAAAAACATAAATAAAAGAAGATAGAGCACTAATTTCAGATATGACCTAATAGTACAATATTAGTTAGTAATCACTAAATCCAAATGTTAGATTTATTGAATTTTAAACTCTCTTTGAGGTTTTTAAACCCTGCTTGAACAAATTTTAATAAGCGGTAGAAGTTAAGTCTTCAGTAGAGATGCACCGATACCACTTTTTTGGAAAACGAGTATGAGTACTTGTGTTTGAGTACTCACCGATACTTAATAAAAACATGATTTAAATGTACCGGTAACAGCTTTAGTCATATCATTAAAAACAAACAAACAAGGGACTAGTTTGGAATCAAGACCATTTATTTACAACGAAAAGCAGGTTGTGAGCAACATATTAATTCTTATAAATTTAGCCTGGCTGGTGTTCCGTGATGAAACTAAACGCAGAGGAGGTTTGCAGCAGGCTCTGGATGATTATGTTTTTTCATTTTCTTGGAGTCGTGTAGTTTAGGCAGCTCCGTGTCAGTCATGTAGCGTCGGGACTTTATATCTGAGCTCCAGAACATTTTAGGTGCTTGATTAAATTACTCGTGTTAAATGCGCTAGCTTTTGAGCCTCCTCTGGACAATTTCGCTGAGCACAGCTTGCAGTCCGCCTTCGTTTTGTCGTCTTCGTGCAATTTGAAATAGTTCCACACGCTGACACGTCTCGCCTCGTCTTCTCCCCCCTCGGAGCTGCAGCCGGGGGGTGGAGAGGGGCCCTCGACGCCTGTAATTAACCCCTTACACGCTGCTCAAACATAGACATTTCTCAGACGGTGGTATCGGTATCGGGGGTCTTGTAACGAGTACTTTAGAAAATGAAGTATCGAGGCCGATAACAGTATTGGTGCATTTATCAGTCAGTTTTGTTTAAAATCCATTCTTTGTGTCGTTTTTCTCCAGGTGACGCAGGGCCTGGCTGGTTGTGTCCAGAGCGTGATGTTCAACGGCCTCCAGATGAACATGAACAATCCACTCTCGTCCTTCTCCACCGGATCCTGCTTCCTTAGCATTCAGGACGGGACGTTCTTTAACGGCAGCGGACACGCAGCTTTCAGTGAGAACCAGCCCAACATTCATCACTTCACGCTCACATCATTTCACTGTTTGAGATCGGCAGCTTTTTTAGGAGCACCAGAATCAAAGCTGTAGTTGGGGAGCATGCGATGAGGCATTGTTAGGGATGTGAGATTATTTAGATGCAACAGAAATTCTTAAATAAACAAAAGTAATTGGGAACAAATAGAAGCTCACAACAGAAGTTGTCTCAGCTGATCAATCGAACATCAATAAGAAATAATCAAAAGAAAAGAAGAAATTCTCCTTTTAAGATTTTATTTAAGACTAGTTATATTTTGAAAGCTATGTGCTGCTCTCCTGACTGCATCAGGAGTTTGTTCCACCTGCCGGGGACAGTGAGAGAGAAGGTTCTGCTGAGAGATCTTCTGCCTTTGTTGGACGACACCAGAAGACGTGTTTGAACTCTGTGAGTGTAGCTGAGCTCCGGACAACATCCGGGAGTTTGTTCCAGAGCTTCGGGGCTCTATACGAGAACGCTCTTCCTCCTCTGGTGGATCTACTCATCTTCTGAACGATCAGTAGAGCTGCTTCTTGTGATCGGAGAGATCGAGTAAAAATATATCGTGAGAGGAGACTGCTCAGGTAGAGCGGAGCCGAGACGTTCAGAACCTTAAAAGCAAGGAGCAGCATCTTATAATCGATGTGATATTGTACAGGAAGCCAATAAAGAGAGCACAGAACCGGTGTAATGTGATCATGTTTATCTGTTCTTGTGAGAACTCTAGCTGCTGCGTTCTGGACTAACTGTAATTTTTGTAGCGTGGCGGCCGAACAGCCGGCTAACAGAGCGTTAAAATAATCCATTCTGGAGCTCATGAAAGCATAAACTAACTTTTCTGCATCTACGATACAACATTTTTATCTTTAAGGGAAAAATTAACAGTGTGTCCCCCTGCTCCACAGTTAAAACCGGGTGTAATATGAAGAAATAATTATTTAGTATTTATAATTTACAAATGCAGGGCTTGAATGAATGTCAAAGATAAAATGTGAGGAACTTTTTCTAAATAGGTATTTTGGGGAAATATTTAGTACCGAACATCACAACAGGAGGAAATGTTTTGTTATTAGACATACCAGTAAAATGTCTAGTTTAAAAAAATCGAGTTATATTTGTGCTAGTTGCAAGGCTGTGATGAGGGAGGTCTCTTAATATTTCAGACAAAGCCTGGCTTCCAAGCAAAAGCGGCTAATATTTCTTTCAAATGAGGTTTTTCAGAGTAGCAGTTGGTGGTTTCAGAGGGAATCACAGAGGAAAGTAACGTGGTTGAAACTGGTTTTTGTGCAGTGAAGGAGGGTTTTAACGTGGGCTCGGATCTGACGGTGACTCTGGAGTTCCGCTCCACGGCTCCGGACGGAGTTTTACTGGGAATCAGCAGCACTAAAGTGGACGCCATCGGCCTGGAGCTCCTCAAAGGACAGGTGAAGAACACCAGCACACTTTATCATCCTGGTTAAGGTTCCCGCAGATTTATGGTTTCTGCTCGCTCTTACTCTCCGTTAACTGTCATTGAAATCACCTTCCTTGAAGCAAAAAATACTATTATTCCAAAAGTTAGAGTTCTTTATGTTCTGATTCGGACATACATTTTATTTGGATAAAATATTTAATATTCAATATGGGAATATTGCAAATAAGAGGGTCACGGTGGCGCAGTGGGTAGCACGGTTGTCTCACAGCAAGAAGGTCGCTGGTTCGAGCCTTGGCTGGGTCATTTGGTATTTCTGTGTGGAGTTCTCTTGTTCTCCTCGTGATCGCGTGGGTTTTCTCCGGGTGCTCCGGTTTCCCCACAAGTCCTGAGACGGGCGGAAAAAGAGAATTGGGTAAAAACTATTGTCCATAGTGCTCCGTCTCCCCTACGAGTCCAGAGCCATGCGTAATTGGGTAAAAATGATTGTCCATCGTGTTTGAGTGTGTGTGGATGTTTCCCAGCGATGGGTTGTGGTGGGAAGGGCATTTGCAGCATAAAACATATGCCAGAAGAGTTGGCGGTTCATTCCGATGTAGAGACCATGAAAGGGAAGAAAGCCGACAAGATAATGATGGATGGATATTTCAAATAAAAATGCATTTCTGTGTTTAATTTTGCATCACACTATATATGTGCAGAAAGTCTGATGCAAAAAGAAAATGTAAATATTTAAAGGACACGTGTCCTTTACAGTTGTAGTTTTAGTATTGTAGGGGTCCCGGTGTTTGGCCCAAAAACGGACACCAGTCGGGACTGAAGGCTCACGTGTTCTGTCTTGAAACAGTGCTAAAGGATTTTTAATAATTCACATAAATTTATATATCTGACTCCATAATTGATTTAAAAGGTTTTATCTTTACCATTATTCTTGGTCACGGCCAAATAAATTAGCATGTTAATTATTGATGATGATATTAAGTTTTAACCCACTCAGTGACCTTTAAATTTACTCACACTTGACGTTAATATTCTTATTAACCCTTAAAAGTGTTTCAGTAAAAGAAGAATGACCGAAAAAGGTTCAAACATTTATTATCATTGATGTGTATAAACAATGCATTACATTATACAGCCTATGAAATATGAACCAAGAATAAGGAGTTATTGTCTACACTTAATTTGGAATTGTTCATTCTAAAAAAGCATTACATTTTAACTCCAAGTTTACTAAATGATAAGGGAACTCTAGAGCTCTTCCTTCTTGGGCCGATTTCAGAGACAAAAGGGCCAGTATTTCAGTCTGCTATCTACTTTTGAAAGCTTCTTCAGACCAATCTCCTCCAGAGAGGTGTGACTTAATTAGGAATGCGAATCAGGAGAGCATTAGCCAAAGCTGTTTGGAGTTTTAGATATTTAAGGCATACAGGATTGGCTCTCTCAGAGAAAAGGTGAGGCTCATCGAGAGACAAAGCTGGTGAGATGTAGGTGTAAATTTAGGGCTAGTCCCATGGGCTTCTGATAATCAAACACACTCATATGCAGATTCAGTAAACACAGCGGGGCACATATTACTCTGACACTCTGAACTGGTTTTTGGCTCTTTGCATTGTCATTTCAATTGGCTCGTTTTGCATGGTGAGCCTGTGAAAAGATAGCAGTTCGCATTGGTTCCTGTTCTTCGTTTGGTCTTTTCAAGCAGATCATACAACGACATAATTCAGTTTCTTACAGTATGTAAAAGGCACATTTTAAGGCTTTAAAATTTGCAAAAGGAATGACCTGAAAAGGTCATTTTAACAGCATTTCTGTGTCTTGCATAAGTAATGCTGCCTCTTGACGATATCACACGCATAAAAACACAACATTCCGTTTTAAATGCAACGTTCTTGTTTTTTTGGTGCATCAGGTGGTGTTTAACGTGAACAACGGCGCGGGCCGCATCTCAGCCAGCAGCAGCCGCAGTCAGTGGGTTTGTGATGGACGCTGGCACACCCTGGTGGCACGGAAGCACAAACACAGCCTCAGTCTGAGCATCGATGGACAGAGCAGCAGCACAGAGAACCCGCACCCCTCCTCCACCTCCGCTGAGACCAAGAACCCCATCTACGTGGGCGGACACCCAGGTTGGTTAAGAGCCCATTATTATCTAATAGCCTTGTGCTATTAGAGATGCTAACGAGCGGCAATGAAACACGAAACACAATAGTCAAAAATAAAATTAAACATTACACTTCTACTGCAATCATTAGGAGAACTTTGTTGATATTTACCTATTTTCTCTCTATCTGCTCTCTCTCTCTCTCTCTCTCTCTCTCTCTCTTCCCTCTTTCATCTCTCTATCCCCTTTCGCGCTCTTTCTCTCTCTCCCTATCTTTCTTTCCCTCTTCATGTCTCCTCTCTCCCTCTTTTCTCTCTCTTTCTCCCCTCTCTTCTACCCTCTCTCCCCTCTCTCTTCATCTCTCTCACCTCTCTATCTTTCTTTCATGTCTCTCCTTTCCCTCTCCTCTCTTTTTCTCCCCCTCCTCTCTCTTCATCTCTCCCTCTTTCTCCCCTCTCTCTATCTTTCTTTCCCTCTTCATGTCTCCTCTCTCTCCTCTTTTCTTTCTCTTTCTCCCCTCTCCTTTCTTCATCTCTCTCTCCTCTCTCTATCTTTTTCCCCTCTTCATGTCTCTCCTTTCCCTCTCCTCTCTTTTTCTCTCCTCTCCTCTTTCTCTTCATCTCTCTCTCTCTCTCTCTCTCTCTCTCTCTCTCTCTCTCTCTCTCTCAGTGGAGGTGAAGCAGAACTGTCTCTCCGTCCGGTCCCCGTTCCGTGGATGCATCAGAAACCTGCAGATCGTGAAGGGCTCCATCACAGAGCGGCTTGATTTCAGCTCTGCGTTCACTAGCACGCACGTCTTCCCTCACTCCTGCCCCGCCAGCGCTGCATAAACTCTCTCTCTCTTTCTTTCTCTCTCTCTACCTCTCTCTCTCTCTTTCTCACTTCTTTCAGTCCAAGAGAATGCCCATCATTTAAACATTCTGTTCTAATTTTAACCAGAAAAAGAAATCCATGTTGATCATGATTTAATAAATGACTGAGCTGTGATTTATGTGTGGTGAGTGCGTGCTGTAAACCCATCAGAAACTTCTGAATCTTAAACTGTTGCAATTTATCATCACGTTTTACCAAATAAACCCCAAGAAACTCCAGCAGTGCTTCCTTTATTGGCGTTCTAGATTTGTTTTATATAATCATGCACAGTGTGGTGACCTAGATGAATTTTTATTTCTTCTGAAAATCAAACATTGTGACTTTGTGTCACTAATTCTTGCGTTCTAAATCCACGATTCTCAATGCTGAATGTTTTGTGTTAACTATTCTAGAGCTGTAATCTAATCAAAAAGAGTTTAACCCGACCCAAACCTGATTTCCTTCAGTTTTATTTACAACTTTTTTTTATGAGCCTAAACAAGACTAACAAATGCATGAAAACCATCAGCCATTTATAGATATCGTAACTCAATTTATTAAAGATCAACAAAATGGACTTGTCTGACATTTATTCCATGTTTTAGTGTTGTTCTCTTATAAAAACAAGCCTCGAGTCTGATTCAGGCATGTTTTGTAACGCTATCCTCCTCTAGAAGAACATTAACCCCTTCAGACCTGAATTAGTAAAGTTTGCCTTCTGCGGGAGACTTGCAGAATCTAAGATTATCACTGGGTCGTTTAACAAAAACCTACCAGAATTATATACAAATTGTTTTTTAAAATGTTATTGAACAATAAATCTAAAAGAAATTGGTTTGAAGAATTTTGGCGTAAATCTTTCAGATCTTAACGCTTCTTAAAAATTACTGCATAAAACACATTCTATGTCAGGAAAAACAAGCCGTGACTAAATGAACTTGAGTGAAATTGTCCAGAATATAAAACAAGGGCTGAAATTAGTCCACTCTTGTCCTTTTTAAACACAATCTTCACCTTCACTTCGAGAATTTAAAACAGAATAAAGTACGATAAACCATTGATTATCCTTTCCTTATATGTGCAGGACGTTACCATCCCAGCAGCTTCATAGTGACAGAGATGTGCTTTTCGATACTAAAGACCCTCAAGTAGAAACAAGCCTCTCCTAATTTTGATTGATCCTGTTTTCTTAAAGAGGCAGAACTGCTTTTATTGTGTGACGAGTTTCTGATCATCAGCTTTGAGTTGTCAGAAAGAGCTGGCATCTGGGTTCTTCTCTGGTTCAGTTGAAGTAAGAAAACTGAGCTGCTCTGAAACGAACGAGAGTTCTTAATGAAACGCTCGAGTCAGACGCATCGACTGGAACGTTCCACAGAATGAAGACACAAACACTCCCTCATGAGGGTTCTGAGGGTTTTATTTAGCGTTTCTCATCATTTTCTCTCGTCCACTTTCACTTCAGGTTCTTCTGTTTAACACCTGCAGGGTTGAGTAGAGCAGGGTTCCTCGAACCTGTTCCTGGAGGGCCGAAGCTCTGCACATTTTAGTTGTAACCCTGCTGTAGTATCCATACTACTCTAGCTTCAGCCAATCAGAGAGGACTTTAATTAGTGCCACAGGTGTGTCTCATGATGGTTGAACCAGAAGTGTGCAGAGCTCCGGCCCTCCTGGACCAGGTTTGGAGACCGCTGGTGTAGAGGAGCGTGAGAGGACCTTAGGGTTGGGGGTGTCTATATCAAGCCCCTAAACTAACGGGACGATGATGCATAGCTTTTGAAGCGTGAGGAGTTCCCTCTAAAGATAAGATCAACTCTAAAAAAAACCTCAAAAGGTGAGTTCATGGTTTCCAGCACTCCTCTGAAGGGTCTCAAGGTCAGACAGAAAGTTGCAGAAGAGTGAGTGTTTTCTATTTTAGGTGTTTGACACTCTGTAAACATCTTGTTTTAGATTTTTATGGGAGTTAAAGGGATAAAACACATTCAGTCGTTCATGGTGAGGTACTGGGTGTTACTGCTACCCCTCTGCAAGAAGCTTTCGTCTTCGAATCCCGTTCTGACTGTATTCTCAGTCCACGATGAGAGTGCCCTGAGATGAACTCAGACCATGAACATTTAGTGATAGATTTTTTGGAAGAATTGTCGACATAAAACACATTACTGATCAGAAAAAGAAACAAACTTAATATTTTTGGTTCAGTAAAAGGTCAGGATGTTGATATCTGGAGAAGAGGAAGAAAAACTGCAACCAAAAAAACACCAGGGGGCAGCACTTTTCTCCAAACACAAAATTAAATATTTTGTTGTTTTTTGCCATGAATGTCTGTTTTTTTTTTTGCACATGGATTGAACTGCGTTTATTTTATAACACTTTTCTTCATTTGAAAATTCTAAACTTTTTATCTTCAAACTTTTTTTACTTATCTTCACCTAAAAAAAAGAACTAAATGGTGTAATGACTTAAGAACATAGCTAGAAAATAATTCTGAAAGGTTTCTGAAGGTCTGAAAGGGTTGAGCAAGGTGGGTACCTGAGATAATGTGAGTGGGGATAGGCTACATCAACGCTTGGGACCTTTCGTGTTATTTATAAAAGTCTACAGAAGATCCATGATGAATCTCATGAAATCCATCTTTATCTTCTACAGCCCGTCATGAGGCTCCTGAGTGAAAGAAGAAAGATGGGTTTCCAGTCCACCACAGGGCCACACACGCTCACCATACACACTCTTCAACAGCTTCAGAACTCAAATCTGGAAGCTTCCTGTAGAGGAGTGCTAGCTCTCAGGTGAAGGAAAAGAATAAGTGAACAAACTCAGTTGGCAACATTTCATTCATAAAAACACATCGTGCATAAAAAAAACAAGTCACAAATACAACATATTCAAACCAGAGCTTCACAGAGAACATCAATAGCTGCAGAGGAGTTCTTCATTTAACATCGACTCCAGTCCTTCACCGGTTTAATCAGAGGTCATACGTCTCAGTCTATGAAAACGGCTCATATTTAATCCAGTAGAGTCAAACAAAAGCACTTCTAAATGAATCTGTAATAGATGCTCACATCAGAACCTCATTTGAAGAAAATTTTTTTTTAAAGGACACCCATCAAGAAAACTCATCCTTTGGAAGCTTTTTAGATATAAAAGTGTGCGTGAATGTTGTGAACAAGCTCATGTTAGAGTGCTTTTAAATTGGCCCGCCCACCCCAAATGATTGACAGGTGTATGGGTCAAATAGGAAATGTATATATAATGTTTCTGACTCTGAATTTATTTTTACACATTTTTACATGTGGATTACATGTTAAAAGTAAGTGGTACACTAAAAAAAAAAATATTTAAAGGTGCCGTATCATGTAAACTCGACATTTTTATATTTTAGTAACGTTCCCTTATTACAAACCCTCGAGTCATAATCAGATTAATTCAGGCATGTGTTTGTAATTCTATTTTCTTTTTCTGGGAGCTCAGAACAGCCTGATGGCCATAGCACCACCCACTAACCAATCAGATGAAGAGCTAACGCAGCTCATCTCGATGAAGAACCTTCACACTAACTGACCCGGAAGTGAACCGCAGCACAACCGGATCGATAAACAATGAAAAGAAAGAGTATTTTGGTTTACCAAAAGATAAATGGTTGGATTTCTTTTTTTACAACACAGCAGGGGGCGTGGTAGAAGCATGGCAGTGGAAGGAACAGGGGCTGCATGGCTCGTTTTGATGAGCACAACCATTTGAGGAGATTCAAAGACATTGTTCACAATAAATACTGACGTTTCAAGGTTATTAAGGTTATCTAGAGGGGTCAAAAATTTCTTATAAATCTTGCAAAAGGGGAATAATCAGGCACTTTTTTCAGCACCGTTTTGAACACGTTTTTTAAACCATAGCCTTCCGTTTGTTCTCATATGTGCCATTGTTTAAATGCTTCGTGACTCATAGACACTACCACTCCTTTACTGTAGGGGCGCACAAAAACACCTCATCTTACATAGTGGTGCTTTTAATATATAAAGTTGTGGTCCGGTGGATAAGGAGATCGAATTGTGATCTGAAGGTCACCGGTTCGATCCCCAGACCCACCGAGTTGAAGGTGGAGTAAGTGATGAAACACTCGCTCAGCAACTTCAGCAACCTCAGCTGTGGATCCCTCGAGCGAGCTCCAGTTCCCCGACTGCTCCCCGGGCCCCGCAGCCATGGCCCCCACTGCTCCGGGTGAGTGCTCATGGTGTGTGTGTTCACTGCTGTGTGTGTCTGTACACTGGGGTGGGTTACATGCAGAGCACACACTCCAGGTATGGCTCACTCCAGATATGGCCAACTGCTCACTTTCACTTCATTTTCACTAAATATTAAATTCTGATGAATTTCAAACCTTTTTCAGAATCTGGTTCTTTCAAGAACCTGGGAATAAATAGGAGCCGTTTTCCCACTTTCCGTCCTAGTGTTTCGCTTCCTTTCAAACATGCTGCGGATACAAAAAGAATCCTATCATACAGATGGATAAATTAGTGCTATAAATAGTAATGTACATGCTCTTTTTGCAAAGGCATCTTCCCTCTCTCCTCCTCGGAACAGAGCTGAAGCGGTTTCCTCCTCGATGGTCGTCCTGTTGAAGGAGTTCAAGCATCTTCGGTTGTGGATCAATCAAGGAGAACCTTCAACGTAGTTCTAAACTGAAGAAGCATGCTTCGACACCTTGCAAGGTTTCGCTCCGAAGCCAATCGATGGCCCGCATTGTTTGATGTTTGTTCAGTGCAGTTTGTGTAAACCCTTTATCTTTGAGCCTCGAGGCATCAAACATCTCTGATTTCTCGAAAACATCGGCGTTCGTGGCATCTCAGGTGGTTCGTGATTTTAAAACCCATTCACAGTGAGGGTTCGCGCGGTAAACATCCAGTAAGTATGCCTCTGGATCCAAGCAGCGCTCACCTGCAATCCCAAAAAGAACATGTGGCATCAGGTTACAGAGGTTTTGTTCGTTCGTAAAGCGGTTTCGCAACTATAAAATACTTTACCAATGTAAGTCGATTCTTGCACAAGCTAGCAAATACTATCAAAGCTCGACTTCACTACATTTGGAACCTAACAGTTTATCAGCAGCAGTTTTATCCTAAAGCAGCATCGTTTTGTGACCAACTGAAGCATCTTGGATTGTCTTGGTGTTATATTACATTTAATTTTGGGACATGTCACCTAACGTTTGTCACTTAGAGGTGTGTATATACAGTACAGACCAGTTCTCATTCCAACAGTTTTTGGGACTGACTGACCTTCGATTCTTACAGTAATGATGGCCACTTGTTTTTTCTTTTCTTAGCTGCGTTTTTCTCTCCATAAAACATACTCTAGCAATCTCGAGTGGAGCTCTCAGCTGCGTCTCCTCCTGACTTCTGCTCAACTCCACTGATGGTCCCGACTCCATTTATAAGAGAGAACTCCACGTATTAAACCTGACAGCGCTCTCCTGAGAAGAGAAGAGCGTTTCAGGAGACCACCTCCTGAAGATCATCAAGAGAACATCTTCTGCTCAACTCCACTGATGCTCCCGACTCCATTTATAAGAGAGAACTCCACGTATTAAACCTGACAGCGCTCTCCTGAGAAGAGAAGAGCGTTTCAGGAGACCTCCTTCTGAAGATCATCGAGATAACATCTTCTGCTCAACTCCACTGATGCTCCCGACTCCATTTATAAGAGAGAACTCCACGTATTAAACCTGACAGTGCTCTCCTGAGAAGAGAAGAAAGTTTCAGGAGACCACCTGCTGAAGGTCATCGAGAGAACATCTTCTGCTCAACTCCACTGATGGTCCCGACTCCATTTATAAGAGAGAACTCCACGTATTAAACCTGACAGCGCTCTCCTGAGGAGAGAAGATCGTTTCAGGAGACCACCTCCTGCAGATCATCGAGAGAACATCTTCTGCTCAACTCCACTGATGCTCCTGACTCCATTTATAAGAGAGAACTCCACGTATTAAACCTGACAGCGCTCTCCTGAGAAGAGAAGAGCGTTTCAGGAGACCACCTCCTGAAGATCATTGAGAGAACATCTTCTGCTCAACTCCACTGATGCTCCCGACTCCATTTATAAGAGAGAACTCCACGTATTAAACCTGACAGCGCTCTCCTGAGAAGAGAAGAGTGTTTCAGGAGACCACCTCCTGAAGATCATCGAGAGAACATCTTCTGCTCAACTCCACTGATGCTCCCGACTCCATTTATAAGAGAGAACTCAACGTATTAAACCTGACAGCGCTCTCCTGAGAAGAGAAGAGTGTTTCAGGAGACCACTTCCTGAAGATCATAGAGAGAACGCCAAAAGTGTGCGAAGCTAGAACCACATATTTTCAGCCGTTTCACGCTTTTTTTTTGTTATGAATACAATTCCACATGCGTTCATTCATAGTTTTGATGCCTTCAGTGTGAATCTACCATTTTAAGTTGTCATGGTGTCAAAAATAAAGAAAGCTTTTTGAATGAGGAGGTGTGTCCAAACCTTACGTCTGTATTGTGTATTACATAAAGTGACATTTTATAAAAAGGTCATCACTAAAGAGTTATATTATTTTACATGAAGTGATGTTTCGTCTAGGTGACGAAGTGACTGAAATGTCCTGTTGTTGTCAGTAGGTGGCTGAATAAAGCTTTGTAAGTTTGTTTACACACTGAAAACAAGAAAAAAAAACCTCAAAGAAAGTTAAACTTCTTTTAGATCAAGCAAATAAAATCTGCCAATATACAAACTCTGATAACAAACTCTGTTGGATCTTATAAATAGACAAAAACTCTCAAAACAAATCTTTCCAAGCTGTGAAACTAGAATATTTCAACTTGTATCTGGTCACTAGTGGTCTTAAAACTAGAACCACCGTCTTAAAACTAGTACGTTTTCTTAAAATAAGCTAAATAATCTATACCCTAAAAGTAGAAAATTCTTTTTTGAAATTTTAAGCATTTTCAACTTTTGCTTAGATTGCAGTGAACAAAATGTATAATAGACGTATATCATATTTCTTTCATTATATTTATTAACATAATTCAGAAATCAATAAAAAAAATATGATATAGATGTATTATTTGTTTAACATACATTATTACGTTAATCTTATTATTGTTTCCTCTTTTCTACAATTTTTCTGTTATTTGTCTTTTAATCTTCTGCTGTATGTTATATATCCATCTAACTGTTTCTCCTGCATCCCATTGTTCTTGTCAAACACACTCAGCTAAAGGATTATTAGGAACACCGTACTAATCCGGTGTTTGACCCCCTTTCACCTTCAGAACTGCCTTAATTCTACAAGGCATTGATTCAACAAGGTGCTGAAAGCATTCTTTAGATTATTGACAGGAGAGCATCTTGATGTTGATGGAGATTTGTGGGATGCACATCCAGAGCACGAAGCTCCCGTTCCACCACATCCCAAAGATGCTCTATTGGGTTGAGATCTGGTGACTGTGGGGGCTCATAGTCATGTTGAAGAAACCAGTTTGAAAAGATTTGAGCTTCGTGACGTGGTGCGTTATCCTGCTGGAAGTAGCCATCAGAGGATGGGTACATGGTGGTCATAAAGGGATGGATATGGTCAGAAACATTGCTCAGGTAGGCCGTGGCATTGAAACGATACCCAACTGTCACTAAGGGGCCTAAAGTGTGCCAAGAAAACATCCCCCACACCATTACACCACCACCACCAGCCTGCACAGTGTTAACAAGACATGATGGATCCATGTTCTCCTTCTGTTTACGCCAAATTCTGACTCCACCATTTGAACGTCACAACATAAATCGAGACTCATCAGACCAGGCAACATTTTTCCAGTCTTCAACAGTCCAATTTTGGTGAGCTTGTGCAACTTTTTCCTATTTGTATAGGAGATGAGTGGTACCCGCTGGGGTCTTCTGCTGTTGTAGCCCATCAAATGCTTTGCTGCATACCTTGGTTGTAGTGAGAAGTTATTTCAGTCAGAGTTGCTCTTCTATCAGCTTGAATCAGTCGACTCATTCTCCTCAGACCTCTAGCATCAACAAGGCATTTTCGCCAGCAGGACTGCCACATATCTGATGTTCTTCCATTTTCACACCATTCTCTGTAAACCCTAGAAATGGTTGTGCGTGAAAATCCCAGTAACTGAGCAGACTGTGAAATACTCAGACTGACCCGTCAGGCACCAACAACCATGCCAAGCTCAAAATTGCTTAAAACACCTTTCTTTCCCTTTCTGACATTCAGTTTGGAGTTCAGGAGATTGTCTTGACGAGGACCACACCCCTAAATGCATTGAAGCAACTGCTATGTGATTGGTTGATTAGATAATTGTATTAATGAGAAGTTGGACAGGTGTTCCTAATAATCCTTTAGTGAGTGTATCTTTTATTCTATTGTGTATTCAAGTTTTAACCTCTGCTTTGCTTATTCTGATGTCATCACTTCCTTCAGTATCACCTGTTTAGCGGCTTCATCTGCCTTTTCATTTCCTTCTGACCCTGCGTGTGATGAGACCCATATTAAAGTCGTACTCACCGATGTTTCCTCCCACCTCGAACAAACACTGCCTCTGGCGTCGACTGATGCTGCGCGAGCCACGCCTGCAATCACAGTCGCAGGTGATGCTGGATCACGTGCGATGAAACGTTAACATGATAACCTTCGCAGACTTACCCGTTTTCAACATCGAACCGTGCCGTGATGTCTCTGGCTCTCGTCTCGCTGCTCAGTTCAATCGCCGTTGAGACCTTGGCGTTAAGCGGGGCATGAACTCTGATGAGACCTTCGCGAAGCTCCGTTACCTTACGGTAAAAGTATGTTTTGATTTATTACGTAGTGAGTTGAAATGATACCAACACTAGTGTAAGAGTACCTGTGCTATAGGTTTTAAAGCTCTGCTGCTCGTATATAAGTCCAAACATAACTTAGCACCTAAACATCTAACAGAAATGATCAGAGAAGGGTGAATCCTCCTTTAGTTCTCCTGCGGCCCACAGAGGAACCAGCTCCAGAGGAGATCAGGGGTGCCAACACTTTAGTCACGTTTAAATCCAGGCTGAAAACTCTCCTGTTTAGTTGTGCTTTTGTCGACTGAGCACCAACGTCCAATAACTATTTTATCTCTGCATTTCACTTAATCTAGTTCTTAATCGATATTTTAAAATTTTCCGTTTTTAATCACTATAATTTTATATGACTTTTTTATGCTTGATTTTATTAAATGTACTTTCTTTTTATTCTTTGTTTCAATGTAAAGCACTTTGAATCACCCTGTGTACAAAATGTGCTCTACAAATAAATTTGCCTTGCCTTGCTACAAAAAAAAAATAATTTTTTTTTAAGAAAATCTTTAAAACAGAGGCAAAACTGTTTAAAAAAAATAAAAAAATAAAAAAACTTTATTTGTTTAGCAGATGTTTGAGTCTTGGCTTCACTGATGAGGGAACACAGCCAGTAGTTTTTCACATGAAGACATGTTTTATATGAAATAAAACCTGAATCATTGTTATTATTTTTGTACTGACTAAAATGATACCTTTTTAACTGGATGAATTGTTATTCTAAAAATATTTTGATAATTATTTACTTTCGCATCTGGACTTTTTACAGCCAAAGGACTATATGTAAGGGAGGTAGGGGTTCTTTAAAAAAACGTTTACTTACGAATATTTAAAGTTATTTAATTCACATTTAAAGTTTATATACAGAAATGCAAAATACACATTGCACGGTTAATTATTCTTCAAACGTGGTCCTGTATGTACCAGAAAATACCAGCTATTTTAATTCTTCAGAAGGCTGTATGTTAGATTTCATCTCAATCGTTAGTATTTCATTAAATTGATATGAAGTATATATAAAAAAATACATGAACACATCCTCAATTTCTTCCAAGCAACACCAGGGATCTTTTCAACAAAAATTAAATGCATGAAAGTAGTTTTATGTGAAATGTATGAACGTCCATTTACTCCAGGTAAAAAAATATAATGGCTTTAAAAAATGACATTTTGAGATTAAAAGTGTGCCATTGTCGTTAATGTTATCGTTCGATTGGGAACCTGCAAGTAAATTACAACTTTCTAGATCAAAATTTTGCATTTGTCTTAAATTACAACTTCCAAGTTAAAAAATGCACTTTATATCTCAAAATTATGACTTTCTAAGTCAAAAATTAGGATTTTTCTTGAATTACAACTTTCTAAGTAAAAAAAATACTTTTTATCTCAAAATTACGACTTTCTCATATAATTCTCACATTGCAACTTTCTAAATAAACATTTTTACTTTTTATATAAAAGTGACGACTTTCAGTAATTTTTTTACTTGTATGCCATTATTAACCTGGCAGAAAAGTCCTTTCACAGAAATATGATCTCGTTCGTAAAAACACAGTGAAAATTTAGCAATAATTCCAGAAAATATGCTTTAATTTACAAATCCTTGCGTAATCGTATCCTTTGGGGTGGTTTTACTCACTTCGCTGCGCTCTCGGTCTTTCTCTGTGTTCCACCTTCGCAATAATCTCCGTTTGCTTTTCTCTGAACTCTGTGTTTTCTTTCCTGAAGCTGCTTCGTTCATTTTTCTGATTTGAGAGATCAGGAAACACGGGACCTGAAGCGCGAGACGAAAACGGATTAAAGCAGTGAAACAGCCACACGGTGATCTCTATTCTTTCTTCTTCTCATTTATCACAGCGTTCATCTGCATCCTTCCTGAAACCTTCACTTAAAGCACAATTCAGTGCAAGATCTCTTTTCATCGAATGACTGCAGAATTAAACCTGCTTCAAATACAGACATTGTGTATAAGCAAAACAAATACAAAGGGAGATAAAAGACTGTTAAGTTAGAGTAGTTTATTTCTGTATTGGCGTACCGTCCAGAGCACATCCTGATGGGTGATGAGAACTCGCACCAGCTGGGCTGCAGCAATGGCTGCCTGCATCTCTTCCTGTTTAGCATTCTTCCCGCGAAACGGGAAGAGATTTGGTGCAACGATCATCGAAACGTTCCAAAGACTCATGCGGTTCTTTTCCTCGAAGGCCACCACTTTCCTTAGGAACTCCAGAAGAGCCTGAGCGGACGAAAATAAGCTTTAACCTCTAGGTAACTACGTCACCAAAACAGTGCTTACACTTTCAAAGGGGGCAGCACGGTGGCGCATTGGGTAGCACGGGTAGTACACTGGTTCGAGTCTCAGCTGGGTCAGGTAGCATTTCTGTGTGGAGTTCTCATGTTCTCCTCGTGACCGCGTGGGTTTTTTCCGGGTGCTCCGGTTTCCTCCACGAGTCCAGAGACATGCGGAATAAGAGAATTGAGTAAGAACGATTGTTCATGGTGTTTGAGAGTGAATGAGTGTGTGTGGATGTTTCCCAGCGATAGGTTGCTGCTGGAAGGGCATCCACCGCGTAAAACATATGCCAGAGAGTTGGTGGTTCATTCCACTGTTCATTCCCCCGAAAGGGAAGAAAGCCCACAAGATAATGGAGGGACACTTTTAAAGGCTGTAATTGAGATCTTCTTCTTCTTCTTCTTTCGGCTGTTCCCAGTTTAGGGGTCGCCACAGCAAATCATCTGTTTCCACCTAACTCTGGCCTCAGTATCCTCTACTCTTGCACCAATTACCTTCATGTCCTCCTTCAGCACACCCAATATAACTTGTCTTTGGCCTTCCTCTTGCCCTCTTGCCTGGCAGCGCCATCTCCAACATCCTTCTACCAATATAACTACTATCCCTTCACTGCACAGGTCCAAACCATCTCAATCTGGCTTCTCTGACTTTGTCTCCAAAACAACCAACCTGAGCTGTTCCTCTGATGTGCTCGTTCCTAATCTTGTCCATCCTTGTCACTCCTAAACTGAACCTCAACATCCTCATCTCTGCTACTCATTGAGATATGAAGCCATATTTAAAATCTTAAACACTCTTCTTTCTGAATCAATGCTGCATTTAAATTTAGTGTTCCGGAAAAATGTTGTACCTTATTGAACACTGCTATTTTCTCCATTGCGTTTACACCCCAATAGTCCATAAAACATACATCTAACGACCCCTCTGAGGCTCAAAAATCACATTCAGAGATTATTTTTGGTTAAAAACATCTGGCAGGTGATTAGTCATGAATGGCGTACGTGAAAACAGGGTTGAGACTCTTGTGGACAAAAAGAGAGTATCTACAGTGTCAAAAAAAATCCCTCGAAATTTCTGACAGAGAGGATAAACCCAGAAACATGAATAGAAACATGAAGAGGGGAAAGGTGCATTTCCTCTCTCTTCAGGTCCAGTTGAAGAATTTAGCCATATTAATAGCATTTTATTTGTTTGCTAAAATATTCTGGACACATTAGAAACTAAATCCAGTTTTATAAAGGGAACATACATTAAGGGTTGCATTCCTGAAAATCAAGTTAAGATAAAAAAATATAAAACCGGCATTATTAGGGGTTTGTTTCTCTTAAAAAAACTACATAAACAATAATATATTCGCATTTTCAAAGTGAGAATACTTGATTCCAAGGATTTTCTTAAAGGTAAAAGCCAGAAGCAGCTTTTATTTAAAGACACTTTGGGTATGCCGAACTGGCTGAAACCTATTCGTTTCTACTCTCTCCAGTTATTTTTAAATAACTTTTGCATGAATGAGGATAAAGACAAAGTAATTTTTTGAGTGTTTCCTCACAAAAACGGAACAGGAAAACTTTCCTGTCAGGTCATAGAGCGCAGAGAATCCACGTTGTACATTGTTAAATCTAGATATGAAAAAAAATGGCTGTTTTAATGGTGTTGGCTGTTTTAATGGTGTTTAAAATGGTGTTTTAATGGCTTCACTGATGAGGGAAGTTTTTCACATAAAGACGTGTTTTTTAATGAAATAAAAACAATTTCATTTATTCATTGATAGTTGTGATTTTCGTACTAACTGGCTGAATTTTGAGCTTCAAACCCTTTCTAAAAAATATTTTAATCCCCGCAAGCAGATCAAATTTAAAAGCTTTCAGCTGTATCTCATAAAACTTCAAATTGCCTTCATCAGCATTCAGTTGGCAAAACCCTAAACACACCTGGAGCACACGAGGTTAAAACACAATTCTCCTCCATCGTTATAATAGTTTTAATGTGTGAAATTTTAATGTTAATGTGTGAAAAACACTGAAATACAAACATGCAGAGGTGTACGGAAAGCTTCTTCAAGAAGAACTTTATTAGCCGGTGTCCTTCACCATCTAGCTATGGTATGATGCTCATTTGCTACCGCACCGCTGGTGTATTTCCTGATTGTCTGTGGAAATGTGACAGTAATGCAGAAACTCTTTGGAATCCACAAACAGGAAGTGGGGTTGGCTTGCCAGGAAACCCTGCTGTTTCCGTTGATCCCCTCGTAGTGTTTGTGTGTGAGGGATTTTCTTCTCACTGGAAGAGAAACCTGGTTACCCTCGGAGGCTGAACTCAGAAGACCGACCATCAAAGCGAGCGAGTTTAGAATTGTTCCGTACCTGGATAGCGCTCGTCTGACCGGTTTAGTGGCTGTAACTCGCTGTTTGCGTTTATTTACTCGAGTCTATGCAAACACAGAGAAGGTCTAATCTGAACCAGGAGAGCCAGTTCCACCGCTTTCTCAGCGAAAGACCAAGAACCCACTTTGATCATCACGTCACCAGAGTGTGTCCTGCTCAGTGGGAAATTGTTTCATAAAAATGTCTTGTTCATGTACAGTTTTGTTTGTTGTGTGCATGTTCTTGTTCTATCCTTCTTCTTTTTTAAATTCAGGACTCAATCTCACCAGCGCTGCAGTCTCTCTCTCTCTCATCCATTGAGCAAGAGGTCAATCTCAATTATGCCCAATCAGAACACTCTAAAACCGGCTCATTTGGATATAAGTCTCCACACACTAGTCCAGTGCTTCTGAATTATTATAAGTAATTGTTATAAAATAATTATTATACCCCCCCCCCCCCCCCCTCCCAACTCGACTATAAATCAGATCAGTTTCAAATAACACTCATTTCTCATTCCTCTCTGAGGGCTCCAGGTATTCACTGGTCGCAACTGTGTAATTGTTCAAGCAATTAATATTTAAAATGTAAGCAAAGATATAAAGAATAATTTTATTTTTTTAATATAGACATTTTTAATAAAAGTGTCTGCATATAAACCAAGGTGAATAGAAAATAAAATACACTTTACACCTTTTATTAACAGCCCGAACTTTCTTTTGAACTTTCTGACTTTCCGTACACACAGCTGTGATTTTGACGGATTCTAAGCGATTCACAAATCGAAAGTACGTACGGTAGCTTAGCAAATCCGCACGATCTCTGTTGTTGTTGTTGCGAAAAGGGAACGGAGGGGCACAAATGCGACACCGGCGCACGTTTCATGACGCAAGAGCGCCGATTCTCTCTGCCCAATCAGTGATCTCGGAGGGCTTCGTAAGTCATGCTTGCTCTGGCCAATCAGTGAGAATGGGGTAAATTACGGTTTTAGAGGCAGTTTTGAAACAAGATCAAAGTAAGTACTGAAAATGGCGTCGGTTTCACTGCCAGGACATAGTGAAAAAGCGCAAAATAGCGTGCAGAACCGTACAGAACTGCCCCGCGCCGTGTAATGGAAAAGCGCCATAAAAAAAACCGAACTGCTGACTCGACAGATAAACATATGAAATATCCGAGATGAAGATCTGAAGGTAGGTTTGAGTTCATAGCCTCACAGCCTAACATTCATCATCTAAAATTAAAATTTTTAAATAAAAAGTTCTAAGGTTTATTAACAGAGCACCTGAAAATAGAGCTTAATGACAAAAATACACACATATAATATTTACATAATTTACATAAAGAGAGAGATAACTTTATTTTCACAATGAATTTATTTAAGTAAATGCATTTAAAAGAAAAACCCTAATAATCAATGTTTATCATTAGTTTGGTGGTGCGCAGGGATAAAAACAAATATGCATTAATACAATTAAAGATAGTTTACATCCTCGTCTTTTAATTTGATATCAGATCATTAGAAAATGTATAATTTGACATAGCAACTTCAACCAGGAAGTGCACTTCATTGCTTTTGTGCTACAATGTGTTTTGTTAATGCACCGACTCCCGGTAAAATGAAAGAAAATTCACTAAATAAACAACAGTAAACCTGTGTCCCGTAACAGTCACGTGTGCCATCGCACATCATGTGAATAATCATGGTGGGCCCCCATGGTCAAAAATGCTAAGGCCTTTTTTTGGCCCCAGTCCAGCCCAGCCTTCATCAAACAACACAGAGAAGGGAAGGGAAAGTGACCAGTCAGCCAGATATGGTATATGATATATATATATATATATATATATATATATATATATATATATATATATATATATATATATATATATATATATATATATATACCCATACCTGGAATTTGAGCTCTGCATGTAACCCATCCAGTGTACACACACACACAGCAGTGAGCAAACACCGTGAACACTCACCCGGAGCAGTGGGAGCCATGGCTGCGGGGCCCGGGGAGCAGTCGGGGAACTGGAGCTCGCTCGAGGGCTCCACAGCTGTGGTTGTTGAAGATGGAGAGCAAGTGTTTCATCACTCACTCCACCTTCAACTCGGTGGATCTGGGGATCGGATAAGTCGATCTCCTCATCCACCGGACTGCTCCACCCACAACTGCTCCACAAACAGTGATGAACACTGTTAGTGTGCTTGCTGTACAGCTGTGGAACAGACCTGGAGGATCTGGCACTGCATAGGTCGACATCCGGCAGCAGAGCGCAAAGACAGATGGGAAAAAAACGGAGGCATCAAGTACGGCAAACTCTCGTTCAGAGGAAAGTTCCCAGCGGCAGAACGCTCGTCTAGACGTGTGGAGCTTCTCTCATTATTTTGAACGTTTTCACCAGAAGGAAAATAACTTGACGGTGAAGTGCAGCCTCTGTTCGGGGAGAAGCTGCACTCCACCGCGTGGAACTCTCCCTCCAACAGCTGCAGCGACAGCGCGGACACATCCACCTCGCTGCAAAGCCACAGAGTGACATGAGCACGCCCCACAAGCAGCAAAAAAATCGTACGTAGTAAAAGAAATGTTAGCTCTAAAAAATAAAGACCCTAAATAACACTCCTCCTTTGTATTTTCTCCTCCATCTGATGCATCTCAGGCAGTTATAGAGTAGCTATTTAACTAGTAATATAATTAGTTACTTAATATGATAAAGTAATACATTGCTGATTTAGAGAGTATTATGTAATATCTCACTTTTTAGTAACTAGCCCCAACACTGGTAATTCACAGATATTAACATTTATCCTTTTGATGGTTTAGATATTATTATTTTCCTGAGAATATCTCAGGGAATCGGCGCAATCAAGGGGAAGAACGCCCTCTGCAGGCTGGTTGAGTTTTTGTTTGGTCCGTTCGCTGTAAATAAATCACGCCTTTTGGCAATTTGGCTGTGCTGTTTTCTCTTTTGGTTTCTCCACTCCTTTGAACAGTGTATTATTTTCTTTTGCAAAACAAATGTTACGACCACAGTGTCACGGTGGCGCAGTGGGTAGCACAGTCATCTCACAGCAAGAAGGTCGCTGTTTCAAGTCTCGGCTGGGTTAGTTAGCATTTCTGTGTGGAGTTTGCATGTTCACCTCGTGAACGCGTGGGTTTTCTCCGGGTGCTCCGGTTTCCCCACAAGTCCAAAGACATGCGGTATAAGTGAATTGAGAAAAAAACGATTGTCCATCGTTTTAAAGAGTGAATGAGTGTGTGTGAATGTTTTACAGAGATGGGTTGCGGCTGGAAGGGCATCGGTCGCATAAAAAAAACATATGCCAGAGAGTCAGCGGTTCATTCTGCTGTGGCGACCCCGAAAGGGAAGAAGCAGACATGAAAATGGATGGATGGATAGATATTACGACTAGAATCATTTAACGTCATAAAAGAAAGGTAACAGAGATGAACTAACCTTCAGCGTGTCTCTGTTGGCTTCAGGGAGCAGCATGATGAGAAGGTGGAGAGCCTGAATCTGATGTTTGGGTGAGGGGATGCCTTTGAGCAAACACAGAAGAGACACAGAGGGTTCACGTTGGTTCCTTCGCGAGTTCGCTTACTTAAAATTGGCTCAGAAAATGCAAGCATTTGTAGCGAGATTAAGATAAGCATACTGGGCGAGCTGTCCGTGGGAGGGCCTCGGGGCCGAGAAGCCATCTGGCCCGAAAACTCCTGATTATCTGATCGCTCCTCCAGAAATTGTGGAACCTCACTCAGTGAAGGCATCAGACTGCTAGTGACTGACAGCTGATCGCCCAATTAAAGAGCGAACGCAGAGCCTGCCCCCACATCTCCGAACACCTGAGCAACACACTCTGCTGCATCTTATTAATGTCTGATTGTTTAGAGATGAAAAGGTGTTATTCAGCAGCATGTTGTCATTTAAGTGAAGTCCAGTGAAGCCAATTTTGAAAGAGCAATCATATAATTCACGAGTTCGCTTACCTAGAATTAAGTGAGCGTAAATACATATAAGTCATGTTCCTCCCACTGACTTGCTTCTGTGAGGTGTGGGACAGGGGTGGTGGGGGGAGTGGAACTGGAAGGGGAGTGGTTACGGTTTTATGTCTGGGAGCGAGCAGAAGGATTGAAAACTCCTGAAGATTGTTCGCTAATTATCTGATCGCTCCTCCAGAAATTGCGTTCGCGGAACTTCACTTCATTCTATTCATTTAACCGTTTTATTATTAGTGAATAAGTAACTTTATTTATGCGACACGTTCTTGGCAACAAATGTTCTTCAAAGTCCTGCACATAAGAGGAAAGACAGAAAATAACCAATTTTAACCAACGATTTAAGATAAAATATGGAAAACGTCACAACCACCAAATGCATTTACAGCATCACAGAGTTGCACATGCCCCTTTTTAAAAATGCTTCACGAACCTTAAAAGTGCCTTATCGTTCCCCTTATAACTCACTGCACCCTTAATAACATTCAAAAGACAGTATTTATCGCAAACAATGTCTTTGAATCACTTCAAGTGGTTGTTCTCAGTCGCATATATCATGTTCCTCCCACTGACTTGCTTCAGCCACACCTCCTGTTAGGTTTTGCTTGTTGTAACACAGAAAATCCACCCATTTACATTTAACTTTGCCCCAGGACATTCAAAAACACACTTTCCTTTTATTGTTATTGACGCGGTTCTGCTACGGTTCAGCAGCGCATGTTCCTCATTGAGATGAGTTGCATTAGCGCATCATATGATTGGTTAGTGGGCGGTGCTACGGCCATCAGACTGCCATCAGGCTGTTTTGAGCTCCCAGAAAAAGAAAACAGAATTACACTAACATGCCTGAACCAATCTGAATAAGACTTGAGGCATGTTTGTGATGCAAGAGCAACACTAAAAGATGAGAAAAATGTCTGAAAAGTCGAGTGTACTTGATACGACAGCTATAAGAAAAATAAGATACAGATATGTAAGATATATAAGATACAGCTAAAGAACAGATTGACTCGCTCTGCAGTGGTTGAGTTGCTTTTTTACATTTGAAACCGGATTCTTTACTTCTTCTTTTTTATAAATAAAGTAATAAAAACCATCTATTGCACAATTTGAACAGGTATTGACACAGAGGTGTGAAAAAGATCTATTATGGTGATTGTAGTCGAGCTTCAGTCCACAGCCAGGAGTACTTGGACATCAGCAATCCCTTTTTCATCCATTTCCTTCCTTAAGGACTATTTTTGTTTGATTCTGGAACTACTTGGAAAATAAAGCTATTAGGAAGATTCTCTTTTGTCGGTTGTTCATTGTGAAACCAAGCTTGTTCCCTCTCCTTGGTTCGTTAAGTCTCTCTTATTGAGTGTTTGATCAGAGTAGCTAAATCTCACGGGCTATTTTCACTATAATATCTCACTAAAGTCTCTCTTATTGAGTGTTTGATCAGAGTACCTAAATCTCACGGGCTATTTTCACTATAATATCTCGCTAAAATCTCTCTTATTGAGTGTTTGATCAGTCTCACTCTCTATTTTTTATTGCAATCACACAAACTGCATTTTTAAACACGACCGTGAAATCGCGCTGTCTTGTCTGTCTTCTAAATCAAAACCTCCCAGTTCAACCAAAATGACTAAAAGACCAAAAGCATTTATTGTCATACATCGATAAATGCAGCATAATGCGGAAGGAAATTTCGATGGGGTAGGGAAAACCAACAGACGAGTCCATAATTTTTTGCTGCGGCAGGAAAAAATGACGAGGCAGGAGAATCCGATAGCACATAGTAAGTTAGCGTTATTGGTTCTCTGAACTCACCCTGAGCAGCCATGAACGCCGGCAGGTGCTGCTGGGTCAGGAGTGGATGCGGCAGCTCCCGAATGAACATCTTTAACAGTCCAGCCGCATCGTTCTGCCGAACCTGCTCCCAGTCGAAGCGGTCCTCATAAAACTTCAGCTCCAGCTCCTGCCGCAGGTCCTAAACAGGGCCAACACATGCCTCATTGTCAAATCCACAAATGATAAAAAAGAATCATGTACAGAGATTATAATCCCAGTCAAATGTAAAAGCCTTTTTTTTTAATGATTCCTTTATCATTGAGTCTCTTCTGGAGCTTTAAAACTAAACATGTGGCCAAGACCGGTACTGCAGTAGCATAAAAAATAATTTAGAGGATTGATTCTCATTTTCCAAACAATGTGGAGAGCCTAATAGGGGACTCGCTTTACGATAACAACACAACTATACTCATGTTGCAGTGTTTTCAGGTAATGTTTCATCACAAAAGTAGATTTTTGAGTGTAGTTCACCTTGACTCTGGATGCAGATCCAGGAACCCGGAGGATGCCTTCAGTCTGGAGCCCTGTCTGCTCTAGCTTATACAACAGCTGGAACACAAAACACCATTATTAAAAAGATAATTAATATGATTTAGGTGCAGAAAAACAACTGCGTCCACACAAAACTGGGTAAAATGATTAGAAACTCTGCAATAAGTGTGAATAACCTATAGAGGGCAGCAGAGTCCTCAACCGTTAAAGTTAAATCAAGCAATCAGAAGCTTCTTTCGGCTCCGAGCTGAGATTCTTCAGAGTTCAGCGCTTCCTTTTAATGACTGCGAAGTACCGCTCACACATAGATAAGAATAATGTCTAAATGTCTCGCCTGGCTTCACCAATAACTGTTTCTCTCTCTAAACTTCCTCGTTTATCTGAAGCTCAAAACTGGCGCTTTTTGCGTTTGCCCGAGGTGAGCACGTCTGCAGCAATAACACACACACACGTTTACTGCATCTGTTCCGTAATTAAATACTTTATGAAATATGTTGTGTGACTGTACATCTCAAAAGAAATGTGAAAACGTTGCTCCGGTAACGTGTGGACGCACTGCGTAACTGCATAAAAAAAGTGCAGTTACAAAATAATCGCGTACGTGTGAACAGGGCCTTAAAGTAACATCACTCCACAATTCTGCAGGACGCCTTCACGTCTCGGCCGTGAAAAATCGCAGGAAAAATGGGCGTGATCAGCCGGGAGTAAATACATTTACATTTATGCAATTGGCAGATGCTTTTATCCAAAGCGACTTACAGAAGGAGAAATCATCACTGTCCCTGGGATACTGAGATGCTGGGGATTGATCCCAGGACCTCATACCTCAAAGCATGCGCTCTACCACTGAGCTACACCCCACGCGATGCCAGCGGTGGGACTTGAATAAAAAGAGAAGCTAAGATAGACTTTATTAATTTTAAAATAGGGAAATTGTTTGTACAGCAGCATAAGGACAACAACAACAACTGCAGGATGCATGGGATTGATAAGTGTAACACATAAGACATTTAAGTAATGTAATGTTTTAAGGTAAAAAGGAAGCAATAATAAAAAACATACAAATTTAGTGGGTAAAAAACTAAACAAAAATGTAATATTGCACATATTTTGAATAGCATTGCCTATAGTATACAATTTCGCATTATTGAGAATTGCAAAATCCTCTACACAAAACACTTATTCCACGTGACCTGAGAATTTGGTAGTTGTGTGCACAAACATTTGTGTGTTACTGTATGATGTGTTGCAAAGTCTAATGCTGTAGATAAGAAAGTGCCAGAAGCGCTCCTTCCTTCACTGTTGTGCTGAAGGAGCTGCTCAGAGCCTCCACGGTGTGGTGCAGGGGGTGGGTGGGGTTGTCCATAATAAATGTCAACTTCACCAACATCCGTCCGTCCGCCACCTCCTCGATGGTGTCCAGTTTGCAGCCAAGGACAGAACCGGCTCTTTTTACAAGCTTGTTAAGTCTCTTCCTGTCGCTGTCCGTGCTGTCGCAGAGCATAAACACTGATGATCCACTTAAACGCATCAATACTCTTTTTATACACTATACTATATAATAAATACTATTGTTTTAATATACTCGTGGTTCCGTCCCACAAAGGCAGAAGATCTCTCAGCAGAAGCTTCTCTCTCACTGTCCCTGGCTGGTGGAACGAACTCCTGATGCAGTCAGGAGAGCAGCAGCACTAACAGCTCTCAAAAATCAGCTGAAAACTCTTCCACTGTCACACCCTCTGCACGTTCTATCAGCCCCGATCACCAGTCACATTCTCCAGCCAATACACGACGCACTCAATCACCCGATTACTAACCAGACACACCTGGGCACTCATCACCGTCATCTGTTCCAGTCATCAACACCACACTATAAAGACTCACCCACGCCGTTCACTCACCGTCAGGTATCATCTTCACTGGATCGTATCTCTCTCCGTCTTCTCATCCCAATCTTCTGCCAGGAGCTTCTGCTACTCGTTGCACCCAGAGACTAACCCCTGTCACCGGCTTGCTCTGCTCGAGGGAAGTAACGCTACTACCACCTAGACTCTCCATTGAACTGTCACTAGTACTTCGGTACGAAGCCTATTGTGTTTAATAAACACTGTGTGAATCACACCTTTCGCTTCTGCCTTCTGTGATCCGTGACAGGATACCTGACCGAACAAAAATTCCCGGAACATGGACGGGCTCGCTAACACTTCCGGGAGCCCCGCTGACTCATACCCGGGTGCAGCGGCGCTGAGCCAGCAGCCCGCGAATCCGCTCGCAATGTTGAGCTCAGCTCTTTCCCGTCCCGCCAGCTATGCTGGCGATCCTCAAGCCTGTGCTGGATTCACTCTGCAATGCGCGCTGTCGAGCTCACCGGTCGAGCACTTCAATGGGCAAACGCACTCTGGAACGCCAACAACCCAGTCCTCCATTCTTATCACTCCTTCACTGAGCACCTTAAAGAGGTATTCGGCACAGCACTCACATCATTATCAGTCCACGACGAACTCATCTCACTCACCCAAGGAAAGCTCACCATCCATGAGTACACTCTTCAGTTCCGCACTCTCGCTGCCAGTAGTGGGTGGAACCAAGTAGCGTTGTTAGCCGCATACCGGCGAGGATTGAACCCCAACGTTCGCCAACACCTCGTCATTTATGATGATAACGTGGACCTCGAGGTGTTCATCCGAAAGGCCATCAGCATCTCCCAGCACCTCAACGCTTGTTCCATCCCTACCATTACCCCTCGTCTTCACCCTGCTTCCTCACCACCCGACTCGGAGGAGCTCATGATCACGGATGCCTACCACCTTACCTCCGCGGAACGCCACCGACGACTCAGTCTCCAACTCTGCCTGTACTGCGGAGAAGCTTCTCATATACTCTCCTGCTGTCCAGTTCGCCGTCCTCGTCCAATGGTGAGTGCCTGTTCCATCACTCCCTCAATGTGTAAAATTCCTCATCTGCAAGCCACTTTAACCATGAACTCTTGTGATTTTCCTGTTAATGTCCTGGTGGACTCCGGAGCCGCTGGGAACTTCATCTCCACCAACTTCATCAGCAAACATCGCCTCCCGACAGTACTCAACGAAACTCGGTATCGTATCTACACTATTCAAAACTCACCATTGGGCGAGGGCCAGATCACCCGTCGAACCCGTCAGGTCACCCTAACAATTACCCCACACCACCGGGAGAAGCTCCACCTCTTAGTGCTGCCCAGGGCCAATGTCGATATTGTGTTGGGTCGACCTTGGTTGGTCCAACACCAACCCACCATCGATTGGGGCACTGGACAGATTCTTGGCTGGAGCAAGACCTGCGAGGATCACACTCATCACTCCTCGAACCACCAGTCATCTCTTCCCATTCACTCAACCACCTTGGATCACTCTTCAACGGACCTCACTCGGCACGTTCCTTCCACCTACCACGCCTTCCTAGATGTCTTCAGTAAGGAACGTGCCGCCCAACTTCCTCCTCACCGGCCCTACGACTGTAGCATCGACCTGCTGCCCAATGCCAAGCTACCGCACGGTCGTATCTACCCTCTCTCCCGTCCTGAACACGAGGCGATGGAGAGCTACATCGGTGAAGCCCTCAGCCAAGGGTTCATCCGACCATCCAAATCCCCTGCCGCATCGAGCTTCTTCTTTGTGACCAAGAAGGACGGAGGACTTAGACCCTGTATCGATTATCGAGGGTTGAATGAGGCTACGGTGAAATTTGCTTACCCTCTACCACTCGTACCCGCAGCTCTTGAGGAACTTCGGGAGGCGCGAGTGTTTAGCAAGCTGGATCTCCGCAGCGCGTACAACCTGATCCGTATTCGAGAAGGAGATGAGTGGAAGACCGCCTTCATAACCCCCACAGGTCACTATGAATACTTGGTGATGCCCTATGGCTTAGCAAACAGCCCATCAATTTTCCAAAACTATATGAACGAAATCTTCAGAGACCTCCTCCACAAATGCGTCATTGTATACATCGACGACATCCTCATCTATTCCCGTAATCTGGAAGACCACCGTGACCAAGTCAGCCAAGTATTACAACGTCTCCGTGAACATCACCTCTACCTGAAAGCCGGAAAATGCGAGTTCCATCGGTCCACCATCTCCTTTCTCGGCTACGTGATCTCCGCTGCGGGGGTCCAGATGGAGAACGCCAAGGTGGACGCCGTAAACAACTGGAAGGTACCCCAAACCGTCAAGGAGCTCCAGCGCTTCCTCGGATTTGCCAACTTCTATCGACGCTTCATCAAGAACTACAGTACCATATCCTCACCCTTGTCATCTCTCCTCAAGGGGGGTCGGAGAACCATCGTCTGGAGCTCCGAGGCGGATCGCGCCTTCCGACTCCTCAAGAGCAAATTCACCGCAGCACCCATCCTCAGACATCCTGATCCTACGTTACCCTTCGTAGTCGAAGTCGATGCGGCAGACGTAGGAGTGGGGGCCGTACTCTCCCAATGGTCGAACAAACCCAAAGCTCTCCATCCGTGTGCGTACTATTCCCGTAAACTCACTTCTGCTGAGCAGAACTATGGCATAGGGGACCGTGAGTTACTAGCCATCAAGCTGGCCCTCGAGGAATGGCGACACTGGTTGGAAGGAGCAAGATTCCCGTTTACCGTCATCACAGATCATAAAAATCTCCAGTATCTCCGGAATGCCCAACGCCTGAACGCCCGCCAAGCTCGGTGGTCACTATTCTTCGCGAGGTTTAACTTCTCTATCACATACCAGCCGGGGAGTAAAAACTGCAAAGCGGACGCCCTTTCCCGCCTTCACTCGCCAGATCCCGTTCTAGATGCTCCCGAACCCATACTACCACCCTCCATCTCCGTCGCTCCCATTCTGTGGAAGATTGACAAGGAAATCCGAACCGCCACTCTCGAGGAGCCAGCCCCTCCGGGTCTACCACCCGGTTCAACTTACGTTCCGTCCAGTCACCGTCTCACCCTCCTCGAAAGTACGCACACCTCCCTCGGTTCAGGACATCCCGGCAGCAGGCGAACCCTCTCGCTCCTACGTGGGAAATACTGGTGGCCAGGTATGGCCAAGGACGTTGCCCAGTATGTCCGGGGATGTTCGGTCTGCGCCGTAACCACCACTCCTCACCGTCTGCCTGAAGGCAAACTCCAGCCATTACCCATTCCCCGCCGACCCTGGACCCACATTGGTATTGACTTCGCGACAGACCTGCCTCCATCACGGGGTTACACCACCATATTAGTAGTCGTCGACAGATTCTCCAAACAGTGCAAGCTCATCCCGCTCAAAGCCCTACCTACTGCCTTGGAAACCGCTGAGGCACTATTTCATCACGTCTTCCGCAATTATGGTCTCCCCGAGAATATCGTCTCCGACCGAGGACCTCAGTTTATCTCCAGAGTCTGGCGGGCCTTCTTCCAATTACTAGCTACATCCATCAGTCTCTCGTCCGGCTACCATCCACAGACGAACGGCCAGACCGAACGCAAGATCCAAGAAATCTCCCGCTACCTCCGGACTTACTGTGCCCATCACCAGAACACCTGGAGCCAGTACTTACCGTGGGCAGAGTATGCCCAGAATTCCCTTCGCCAGGCCTCCACGGGACTAACCCCCTTTCAGTGTGTCTTAGGGTACCAACCGTCACTGTTTCCGTGGACCGGCGAAGTCTCGGAGGTGCCCGCGGTAAACCATTGGTTCCAGGAGAGCGAGAGGGTATGGGGCTCAGCTCACGTCCACCTCCAACGGGCAGTACAGAGACACACCGACGCAGCTAACCGCCGCAGGTTACCCAACCCGGTATACCGACCCATGGACAAAGTGTGGCTATCCACCCAGAACATCCGTCTCCGACTGCCCTGTAGGAAGCTGAGTCCCCGCTACATAGGGCCATACACTATCCACTCCCAAATAAACCCTGTCACCTACCGCCTCAATCTGCCACCTCACTCCCGTATTTCTTCTGCCTTCCATGTCTCACTCCTCAAACCCTTCACTGATCCTGTCTCTCCTCCTTCCACAGACCCAGAGCTGCCTCCCCCTCCAGCACAACCCGAAGTCGTGGGTGAAAACATCTACCAGGTCAAGGAAATCCTCGACTCCCGGCGGCGGGGCGGCCGACTCCAATACTTAGTTGACTGGGAAGGATTCGGTCCCGAGGAACGGTCATGGACACCCCGGGAGGACATCTTAGATCCCTCTCTCCTCGAAACATTCCACCAGCAACATCCCAACCGTCCGGCTCCTCGAGGTCGCGGCCGTCCACGCCGCCGGTCCAGGGTGCCAGGAGTCACCCGTGGAGGGGGGGGTACTGTCACACTCTCTGCACGTTCTATCAGCCCCGATCACCAGTCACATTCTCCAGCCAATAAACGACGCACTCAATCACCCGATTACTAACCAGACACACCTGGGCACTCATCACCGTCATCTGTTCCAGTCATCAACACCACACTATAAAGACTCACCCACGCCGTTCACTCACCGTCAGGTATCATCTTCACTGGATCGTATCTCTCTCCGTCTTCTCATCCCGATCTTCTGCCAGGAGCTTCTGCTACTCGTTGCACCCAGAGACTAACCCCTGTCACCGGCTTGCTCTGCTCGAGGGAAGTAACGCTACTACCACCTAGACTCTCCATTGAACTGTCACTAGTACTTCGGTACAAAGCCTATTGTGTTTAATAAACACTGTGTGAATCACACCTTTCGCTTCTGCCTTCTGTGATCCGTGACATCCACCTACTATAAAAACCTTTTTTTTTCTCTTTCACCTTCCACCTTTCTTTTTTTCTCCTCTGTTTTTATCTTCTTCCTTTATTTTCTTCCTGCTTTGGTTTATTGATCAGTTGATACAATTTCTATTTTAAGAAGCTGAAATAGACTTTGACGGTGTAACAGATTGCAGAATGTCTCTCCCCTAATGTATGTCGCTTTGGACAAAAGCGTCTGTCAAATGCATAAATGTAAAATGCATAAATGTACTATGTTTCTAGAGTGTGTTTTGAGTTCGCTCCTACTTTTGATTGGCTAGTATCGCATGTGTGGGGGCGAGCCATTGGAGAAGCATGCCAGTGTAGCAGGGAAATGTTTTTACCCCGGATTATAAACTAAGAGTTCATGCTCGTTCATATTTCTGTTTTTGTGAGCGGAACTTGTTTTACATTGGCTGACGTCGTGTGTAACGCGGGGCCGAAGGCACCGAACTCTCTCTTGGCTCTCTCTCTCTCTTTGCTTGTGGACTGAAGTTGAGGAAAGAGGTACACTCCACTTTTATTATTATTATCATTATTAGTATATTCATGCTTTGTTAGTTCACATTGTCATTGAGTAAACTTTGTTGAATAACTTTGTGAGTGTATGTCATTGACGTTTTTTTTTATATCGATATGTTTAAGAGCATGTGTTGTTGCTTTACATTCGACTGTCATGTAAGGCATTATTTTATCATATTAATATTAATATAGATGTATTATATCCATATTTCTATAGGCAATATTAGATCATATGTTTATAGTGTATCTTATATATTGAAATAATGTTTTCGAGTTGTTTTATTTATATATATATATATATATATATATTATATTTAAACATGCATTTGTAGAGAAATAAGCATTTAATTTATATTGTAATACAACCGTAGCACGCTAACATGACATACAAAATACATATTAGAATGACCACAGAAAAAAAGTATGATATCCTAAACACATATCACGCATGATGCTCGATTTTACATTAAACAGAATGAGCTTCTTTGACCTAATTTTCATGAAATTATGTCAACAATCTCGTCTGGCTTTGGCAGCAGCCGCAGTTCTATTACGAAAGATCAGGCCCTTCTTAACTGAGCATGCAACTCAACTCCTGGTTCAGGCTCTGGTCCTCTCACGTCTGGACTACTGCAACGTTCTCCTAGCAGGACTTCCATTAAATACGCTCAAACCTCTGCAGATGATCCAGAACTCTGCAGCTCGTCTTATCTTCAAGGAACCGAAACGAGCTCATGTTACTCCCCTCTTCATCACTCTTCATTGGCTCCCCATTGCAGCTCGGGTTAAATTCAAATCGCTAACGCTGGCATACAAAACTATCTCCAGATCAGCCCCTGTCTACCTCCATGAGCTCATACACTCCTACATGTCCTCCAGAAGCCTGCGCTCAGAGAAGGAACAGCGACTTGTGGTTCCGTCCCACAAGGGCAGAAGATCTCTCAGCAGAACTCTACTTCCTAACAGCTTTGGTTTATTGATCAGTTGATACAATTTCTATTATGAGAAGCTGAGATAGACTTTGACGGTGTAACAAATTGCATATTGACTCTCCACTAATGTAAGTCGCTTTGGACAAAAGCGTCTGCCAAATGCATAAATGTAAATGACACAAAAATAAATGTAAGATTTAAAATACTCATCGTATTATTTAACTTTAAACTCTTGCTCCTCTTCCGCAGAGAAAAAATGATTTGGCTCGATCTTGTTCATCGTGATTGGCTGCTCATTGCCAACGTCAACCCCCGAGAACCAATCAGAGCTTCAGGATCAGAGCCTGGCTCCACAAAGAACGTTGAGGAGCTTTTCATGGAACCAATCAAACCCGATTGAAAGCTTTTCAGTAATTCTTAGTTTGTTCAGCCACATTCATGGTAGAGGCCCCTGTAATCTTATCTCTCTAAACATTTACTTTGATGCCCACAAATCAATAACACTAACCAATAAGTAGTTATTTTGGAAACTGTCTAATCACTGCTTTAAAGACAGGAAAACTAGAGAGTTTAAGCAAGCTAACTCTCAAGCTTGTTTAGAACGAGATGGTGGCGGCTTAATCTGTGTGTTTTCAGAGATATCTCTTTAAAGCTGGAATTCGCTCCTCAGTAAATCTCTCGACGGTGAGACGCTGCTGGGTAACACACATCAGAGCCGTCTGCACTCCACCTTTGTTTTTGGGAAGTTCTCTGACGAGTGTGGGCCGCGGGGTCAGGACAATGAGAGATAACACCAGGAGGACGTTTGAGAACTGCTGAGCGAGACCGCTCTGGAAAAACTCAAGCTTGCAATCTGGGTTTCAACCTCGCTGACTCATTCCCACCAACGACCGTGGCGTCTGCAGCATGGGGACTTAACCCTTCGGAGGATGCTCTTTGGGTTATGTTTCAGCTTTCAAAGCTAAGGCTGACGCGTGTGGTCTCACTTGCTGTAATTTGACTAAAAATCTTTGAATCTTGATGGCTTTTTTTTTTAAATCAAAAATAACAAACGAGAACTACATTCAGCTGCACTACTGTAACTGAGAAGTGTTCTTGAGTTCTTGTCCAGCAGGCAGCATTTATTGACATCCACAAATTGACAACTTATATAAACAACTGAAAGAACATCTCAACCCAAACGGTTCTTTCCTTGACAGGCTAAAAGCTAAAACACACGCAGCTCTTGAGCTTTTTTTTGCGCACTCTATTCTTTATACAGGTTTTTAAACAAATCGACTACGTTACAAACTAACACACTAGCCGTTGGATAATTCAGTTGGATCTCTGTTGCTCCTAGCTTTTTTTTTTTGGCCAGTTTAACTTTTGCTAACCCTACTTTAAATCACATAAAACTAATTCCTCGGACTTAGCTCTTTTAAGATTGCAATCGCACAACTAGTCTAACCAAAACAACTCATTGATTAGTCTTGTCTAACAGTTAGACATAAAATTAAATTAAAAAAAATAATACAAAAAATATTCAATTCATAAAATAAAAAAATTCAATTAGTAATACAATTAATAACAACCTAGTTCTGCTTGGAGGAGTGCAACCCATCATTCTCAAACAATTAATTAGACGAAATACTCATTAATACAACTAGTACACAAATTTGGCTCTTTCGGTTCAGCTTCCCTTGTGACTGACGGTTCTGTTAAAGGCCGATCTATCCATAGAAGGCTAAACTGAAAAAATAGTTTTAGCTACGGTTTCAGCTGTCTTTGTGAATGACTGACCTGCACAAGGCTGTTCAATCCATAGTAGGCTAAACTGAAAAATAAGCTCAACAATAAGTTTTAACAAACTCTAGAGGGAAAAAAAAAAAAAAAAAAATTATTTATTTTTTGTTAGTTATCTTGAAACTCTATAAATAAAATAATCAATATTAAGATTTATATAAAGAAATAAACAAATAAATTGATTCCTTAAACCTATAACCTAGTTAAACACCAAGCAAATTTGGTTGCGAAGCTCGCTTTTATTTATTTTTACCGTGCCCCATTAAACAACAGTGTTAGTGTAGTTTATAGTTTAGTGCAGCTAAAAACTTTTTAACTACAGTCTAATTAAATAAATAATAACCTAAACAATATTGATAAAGCAGATAGATATTACTCTACATAATATGGCCTCACCACACTGTTCCTCACCAAATTGCGAAGATCAGGAGTCATTCGATCTCAGCGTCATCAAATCCGAATTAGCAGATATTGAGCTTCAGATCAGCCTCTTACAGGCCAAAAGATCCAAGCTCAAGGAACAATGTGTGGCAATCTCCGCTCATAAAAATTCTAATATTAATTCAGCGTCTGTGCACAGAAGGACAGATGCTGCTGCAGTAAACTGCACGCCAGCACTGGACCATCACAGTCCCACTTTCTTGTTTTGTGATCAGAAGAGGAGAAGGCGAACCCGTCCTCGGGGGGCCTTCACTCCTCCCGCGCAACCAAGTTTTCAGATCCGCACCCAGAACCGGTTCACAGTTCTCAGCGAACCTGAGATGAACACTCTGGTGATTGGCAGTTCCATCGTCCGACACGTCCAAGTGACTGTCGGTACGAACAAAGCACGTACGCACTGCTTCCCCGGTGCTAGGGTTCTTGATTTAGCCGCACGTTTACCTGCAATCCTGAAGCCTGATGGCAACATCAAGGCTGTGGTCCTGCACGTCGGCTCTAATGATACGTCTCGTCGTCAGTCAGAGGTGCTAAAAGCGGATTACAGTAAACTGATCCGCACTGCTCGCCGCCTGTCACCCGCGACCCAAATTATCGTCTCTGGCCCTCTGCCAACGTATCGAAGGGGAACCGATAAATTCAGCAGACTTTTTGCGCTCAGAGAGTGGCTCACCACCTTCTGTCGAGAAGAGCAGTTATTGTTTGTTGACAACTGGAATCTCTTCTGGGAGCGCCCTAATCTCTTCCGTCCTGACGGCCTCCATCCAAGCAAGCTAGGCTCTAAACTTCTGTCAGATAACATCACTAGGGCCCTTATTAGCATCTGACTAAATAATGCCAAATATAACACCTTTGAACACTGCCCCAGAAACCAACCTAAAACCTGTCAAAACCTAACATTTGCTATCGAAACAGTGTCCATACCACGAAAACAGAAAATAACTATAAACAACAAATTACTTAACACCAATAATCTGATCAATATAAAATTAGACTACAAATTATACAACTCGCAAACGTACTCTGTAAAATTTGGTCTCCTAAACATTAGATCTCTTACACCAAAAGCTGTAATCATAAATGAATTAATCTCAGAACTGAACCTTGACATACTGTGCCTAACTGAAACATGGCTCACTCCAAACGATTATTTTGGATTGAATGAAGCGACACCCAAAAATTACCGTTACAATCATGAACCGCGCTCAACTGGTCGTGGTGGAGGTGTTGCCACAATATATAGAAATACCCTAAACACAACCAAAAAGACAGAACATAAATTTAAATCCTTCGAAGTACTTGTGCTCCATGTTACACCGGCAAAATCAAAACAAAGATGTGCATTCTCTGTAACATTAGCTGTTGTCTACAGGCCACCAAAACACAATTCTAGCTTTCTTCAAGAATTTGCTGATTTTGTCGCACATCTTTTGGTCGAAGCAGATAAAATACTTATTTTTGGAGACTTTAACATCCATATTGATGACAAAAAAGACTCGTTGGGTATTGCCTTTACAGACCTCCTAAATTCATGTGGGTTTAAGCAAAATGTGGTCGGCGCAACTCACCGTCTAAACCACACTCTAGATTTGGTTCTATCTCATGGCATTGACCTAAGTGACATTGTTATATCGCCTCAAAGTGAGGACATCTCAGACCACTATCTTGTATCTTGTGCTATGCAGACTATAAACATTAGCAGTAGCATTCAACGCTACCAACTAGGGAGAAATATAAACCAAAATACTAAAGAAGCATTTATAAGAAACCTACCAGATATTACTCAACTTTCTAGAGTACCTGCAGATGAAAATGAACTTGAAACGATCACCTACAGTTTGAATAATATTCTCGTTAACACCCTAGACACTGTAGCCCCGCTTAAATTAAAACAAGTCAGAGATAGACAGGCCACTCTGTGGTCTGATGATAATACAAAGGTGCTAAAAAGACAAACCAGAAACTGTGAGCGTAAATGGAAAAAAACTAGATTGGAAGTATTCAAAATTGCCTGGAAAGAGAGCATGTCTAAATATAGACTAGCACTAAAAACTGCAAGAACTAACTACTATCACAAGTTAATAGAAACAAATCAAAATAACCCACGCCTCTTATTTGAAACAATGGCTAATTTACTAAACAGTCAAACATCGACAGATTCAAATGCAGCTATAAAATTTAGCAGCAATGATTTTATGAATTATTTCTCAAATAAAATAACCTCTATCAGATGCAAAATTACTAAAACTCATATTCAATCAAAGCAGTTTAACTCAAACCCTATAACTTTGACTCACTCACTGCAGAATTTTTCAAATATTGACCTGAAAGAACTGCTAAAAATAATCACAGCGTCTAAATCATCAACATGCTCTCTAGATCCTGTACCAACAAAATTACTGAAAGAATTGCTACAAATAGCTCAAGAACCATTTCTAAATATTATAAACTCATCTCTAACGCTAGGTTACGTTCCCAAACAGCTAAAACATGCAGTAATTAAACCACTAATCAAGAAAACGCACCTGGATCCTACTGAGTTATCCAACTATAGGCCAATCTCTAACCTTCCGTTCTTGTCAAAAATATTAGAGAAAGTTGTTATAGCACAGCTCAGCTCCTTCTTACAGAAGAACAACTGTTATGAAGAACTTCAATCTGGATTCAGAGCGCATCACAGCACAGAGACTGCGCTGGTTAAAATTTCAAATGATCTATTACTTGATTGGGATCATGGAAATATCTCTCTTCTAGTTCTGCTAGATCTCAGTGCAGCCTTCGATACGATAGATCACAGGATTCTCCTCGAGAGACTAGAAAACGATGCAGGCATCCAGGGCCAGGCTCTGAGATGGTTTAACTCTTTCCTCTCTGACCGGAGTCAGTTTGTTCAAGTAAATGGAGACTCATCGGACACAATAGCAGTAGAGCATGGAGTTCCTCAAGGATCCGTTTTGGGACCCATCCTATTCTCAATATACATGCTGCCCCTTGGCAAAATTATTAGAAGACATGGTGTTAGTTTCCATTGCTATGCAGACGACACCCAGCTCTATATCTCAGCAAAACCTAACGACCCTTTAAAGCTAAATAAGATCTCAGAATGTGTCGCTGATATCAATGATTGGATGAATGAAAATTTTCTTATGCTAAATCCAGATAAAACAGAAATATTACTTATTGGCTCTAAAAAGCAATTACAGAATCTCTCTGCTTTAAATTTGGCACTGGGGGGACACACTGTTCATTTTTCCACTACAGTTAAAAATCTTGGCGTTATTATAGATAGTGAACTGACGTTTAAGAACCATATCTCTTATGTTACTAAGACTGCTTTCTTTCACCTCAGGAATATTGCTAAAGTGCGGAACATGCTGTCTATTGTAGATGCAGAAAAATTAGTGCATGCTTTCATGACTTCCAGAATGGATTATTGTAATGCTCTGTTAGCCGGCTGTTCAGCCGCAACGCTACAAAAATTACAGTTAGTCCAGAACGCAGCAGCTAGAGTTCTCACAAGAACAAAGAAATATGATCACATTACACCGGTTTTGTGCTCTCTTCATTGGCTTCCTGTACAATATCGCATTGACTACAAGATTCTGCTCCTTGCCTTTAAGGCACTGAATGGCTTGGCTCCGGCCTACCTGAGCAGTCTCCTATCACGATATATTCCAGCTCGCTCTCTCCGATCAAAAGAAGCAGGACTATTGATTGTACCAAAGGTTAGTAAATCCACAAGAGGTGGAAGAGCGTTCTCATATAGAGCCCCGAAGCTCTGGAATAAACTACCGGATGTTGTCCGCAGCTCAACTACGCTCACAGATTTCAAAACTAAATTAAAAACATATCTGTTTAAACTGGCATTCCAATAATTATCTCTTGGTATTTGTCTAAACAGATATGGTGAGTGAGCACCATACAAATACAAACTGTTTGAAAAAAACAATGTGGTTCAATGTTCCTCTCTAACTTCTCCTCATCATTTATCTCTCCTCCTGCAGCTGATGCTGATCACTTGTTTGTTGTCTATGTTACAGTTTACTAACCGTTTTCTCCATTTCTTAGTTCCTGTTTTGTCTTTGTTTGTTTTGTTTGTTTTTTGTTTTTCAGGTCCTGTCCGGCAAACCGTTCATCGATGGATTTTTAGTTTGTATGTTCTTTATGCTGGGGAGGTGATTAGCACCTGCCTCAGTCAGCGGGAGTCCCCTCTCAGAGGGAACTCCTGTCTGCTCTGCCTGATCCTCATGGGGACTTTGTGAAGCTGCTTTGAAAGCAATTGCTAAAGAAGCGCTATATAAAAACTGATTGATTGATTGATTGATTGACAAAACAACTTTGCTTTTACGGTGGCAAATGATGACGATGTAGATCTCTCAAACTAGAGGGATTTTTTTTCAGGTCTTTGAAAAAAAAAAAAAAAAAAGAGATATTGTAAATTCCATTTGGAAAGCTCCAGCACCAAATGCTCATACTCCACTAATTCCGGTTTTCCACCAGATTTTAGTAACAGTTCTTCTCGACTAAATAGCTCAACACTTCTCTTCTTCTTTTTCCATCGCGTTAACTTCGAAGATCTGAGCGAGCTGCACCAGAGAGCAAAATGAGTGTTTTAAGGCAGGTGCTTCTGAAACTAAATGGTTCTGGCTTCAACCGGGTCGAATCGGTGGTGCCGACATGTGCTCTGCATAACCCATGAGGGTCACGGAGAGGCGTAAAAAACATTTGATGTCACGAGGTGAATGCACCCACAGTCCTCTTTTTTTGTCCTCTGTTTTGTTTCAACAAAATGATGAGTTTTAACACAAATCCATTTCAACAGGTGTTTTCTCTAAGTATGTAACATAATATGTGTGCTCAAAGTGTATTAAACCAGTAAAAGAGTTTTAAACTAACAATTATACACAACGTTAAATGTACATGTGCGTGAGTGAATGTAGATGCGACCATGGAGTCGGATCTGAACCTCGTACCTTCTTGAAGACCAGAGGGACTCTGGATCCGGGGAGTTTCTTCTGATCGTTCTCCAGCAGTGTAGTGAGAGGAACGCCAAATATTCCACTGTCTGCGGGAACAACGTCATATCAATCACATTGGCATTCATATCCATTGCATATACGTTTTTTGCCATGTATAATCTTACATCACAGACATTCACTAGAATCTCTGGAGTTATAACAGAATTTAGTTATTGATTTGGTTTATTAATTTCCCAGCGATGGGTTGCGGCAGGGAAGGGCATCCGCTGCGTAAAACATATGCCAGTGAGTTGGCGGTTCATTCCGCTGTGGCGACCCCGAAAGGGAATAAAGCCGACATGAAGATGAATGAATGAATTTGGTTTATTAACGTGATTGTTAAATGGGATTGAATACTGATTAGTTAACACCTGCTTTTCAATGACTACAGAGTTAATGAAGAAATACTGATTAAAGAGTAGTATATGTATATTTATATATAATATATATATATATATATATATATATATATATATATATATATATATATATATATATATATATATATAAATATAGTAGTAATACGCTATTATGGCTTTTTGAAACTGAGCTCACATGTGGTGTGAAACGCAGCTTTAGGTTTGAGGAACATCATGCTGGAGTTTTACATCTTTAAGAGCTTTGTGAATCAAAATATTGCCTTTAATAAGAAAGAGTCGATTCGCAGTCACTCAAATGAGTTTTTTTTTGAAAACGAATCTTTTAGCCGGGACTGGAAGGAACTGGAACCATATTTCACCCAGAACTCTGAATAATGAATGCACTCATGACGAGCCTCGAGATTCTCTGGTGAGCTTGACTCAAACTCTTTAACTGGTGCCTTGATTTGGATTTTAAAAGGATATTTGTTGCTTTATGTTGTGTTGTTTGTACTCTTTTCATTGGTTTTCATTTAACTCATACTCAATCATCATCAAAACCATTAAAGATAGAGCTCATTCACATATGCTGCATGCGACACATAGAGCAGGGGTTTATTACAAATGAGTCAGTAAAGGAATCATTTGGGAATCGGGACCAAATCCTGTAAAATTAAATGATTAAGAAAAGAAGCTTTTTTGACGTTGCATGTGTACCAACCTGTTGTTGGAGACCAAAATCAAATAATGAACCTTTCAAAATCCCAAAAGAGGCACTTTAATTCAGCCATAACTCCCTCTTAGTTATGTATTAAGTTAAAAGCTATAGGAAAGTAAAAATTCACAGTTCAAACAGAGCCAGTCTGTGCTGCTGTACTTGATGCAAAAGAACTCAACCTCATTTTCCTTAACATCCAACATTTCCTTTCCATGATAAAACAATAGAAAGTTTCAAGAACACTTAAGTGGCTGCTGACACTGTGGGTTCTTCGTCGAAGAGCAGAAGTTTCCATTCGCAGACGCAGTATGTTCATCTGTAGTCAGTATTTCAGCGTCCCTGACTACATTTAGGGAAGCAGACGCCTAAAGGACGCCTCGTTCCCAGTCAACCACACAACGACTGAAATTGTACATTGTTTGTTTGATAAAATTAGTAGAGTTTATTTTTATTTTGAGATAAGAACATTGTATGTTTACCTAGTCTTTCTTTTTCTAACTAAGCTGTAACTGTAGGCAATTAAGGTTTGTTAAATGAAAAGCAAAATAGACTTAAGGCTGCTACACATCTATCCGAACTAAGATTCGCACGAATCTTCTGATGCTTCTCTGCAGGGTGTATTTCGCAAGCTGGTGTTAAAAAAAGGATGGAGTGATGCTCCTCGCCATTGGTTGGCGCTAATGTGTAGTGATAAGTCATTCGTAAAAAGAGTGAATCTGACTCTTAAGTAATAACAGAGTGAATCATTTTTTGTTGCTTGCGGATTACACTGCTAATAATCAGAAGACACAAGTAAGCACAATTTTTTTACTCAGATTAGTGTATTTTGTTCTAATTTGGGGTCTTTGTCGTAACGTTTTGCAATTATATCAGATTTTATTCTCAATGTGAACGATACAAATAAATCATTCAAATGAATCATTCCTTTAAATGAACAAGAGTCAAAAGAACGAAGCACCAAGTTGAAGAAACTTCTCATCACTGCTAAGAGGACAACAGCCACACGCTAACTGTTTTAGAATCTTTGAGGACTTTATTGAAAAACTCTTGATGGTCGGACACCAGCGATACGAGCTTCTGGATGTTTATATTCTCCTCTTTTGTTTTCTCTTCTTCTGCTGTTCATCTCATTGTTCTTCAGCACAGTTTTCTGTCGTGTGATCGACGATAGCGCCATCCAGTGGCTCGTTCATGTTCCATTCGCTTCATCAGAACAGCAGCTCTCGTTGGTCGTTCTCTTACAGAAACCCGATCCGTTATCGAAGAGCTGAACTCTTGTTCGTTCTCTCCGATCGCTCGGACAGATGCGAGATGTGCCGTCGGCGCCCGTGCTTTACCGGTCGAGGAATGTTCACGCACGTAACTTGGTATATACGGTTAGATATGAACAATTTTTTAATAAAAAAAAATATCAAACAGTTGTTTTGTTGTCCGATGATTATTTCATACATTTTATTCATGTGGGTTAAAGTGTAGTAGAAAATAAAAAGCGTGTAAATTTTGTGTGTAATTGTAGCAATTAATATTAATTTTGACAAAAAGTATTTAAAACAAAGACAACACATACTTGAACAAAATAAAATAAATGGCATTTAAATGTCATCTACTATTGTTTGTGTTGTTGTTTTTGTAAATGACGAAGTGAGATTTGATGGACTTATGACGTGCCCTGTCTGGACTTTGGACTTGATTTGGCTAAAAGTGGAACCTCTGACAAAAAGCAGCAGATTCCCTCCAGAAATGACTTTGTCCCACCGCTGCTCTAAAGTGATTCTCAAAGTCTGATATACCCGGCATCACACGCACACACCTCTAGCTTTACAGCGCACCAGCCGGTTCCTCTTGGTCTCCACGCCCAGCGTCTCGTAGAAGGTGGAGAGTTCGATCAGAGAGATGTAGCCGATCTTCCTCATGTCCTCCGAGGAGAGATCGCTCACCCGCGTCAGTCCCTGTCTGGAGCGAGCGATCTGGAAGCACTGAACACCACAGACACACCACAAGCTACATTAGGAGAGAAGATGCTTTCAGTAAACACGGCCAGGAAGCCAGCGTTCCAGCCGAGCAAGCTCTCAAAGAAAGGATGGGAACGAAACTGCTGCAGTTTAAAAGTAATCTCTTGCTTCAGTGCGCAATATTACTGCCATAGAAAGACTCATCACTTTTGAGTAATGAAACTCAAGTTGCTTGTCCTGTAACTGGAAGGTTGGTGGTTCGATCCCCACCCGGTCCATTCTGCTATTGTCTCTGGGGTGGGTACGTGAGTGTAGATGCAGAGGTGGTGTAGAGGGGGGGTGCACTGGTACCTGGGCGTCCCGCTCGTCTCTGCGAGTCCTCCTGCAGTCCTGACACTCTCGTGTTTTCCGATGCGCCCGCGACGTTTCCGAATACGCCACCTCTACCGATAAAAGCGTGAGCTCTGGAGCGCCGGGCGAGCCATTGCTCTCTGGGGGAGCCAGGACCGGACACACGGGAGACACTGGACACAAATATTAGAGAGTTCTGGTTTAGGTTTGGTTTGCGCGCGCTAATGGTGAAGCAGGGTTCTATTCTCAGATGAAGACGAGTAGCTTCCGCTCTTATTCAACCGGTTTAAAACGTTCTTTGTGTTTGTTAATTTAAGGTTTATCTTATGGATGTTCTGATTGGTGTGCATTTATAAGTGCATCACAGTTGATATTACATTTTTACATTTTTTATTTACTTCTTTATTTGTCATTTTTGTAAAAATATAACCTAGGAACTGAATTTAGTACAATTTTCAAGGTTTTTTTATGTGTGACTGGTTTTGGATTATTAGTTGTTATTTTTATTGTTTTTTATGATTACTTTCATCTGTTTTCCCTTGATGTAAAGAAAATAATTCATGTTTTTCCTCATAGTTTTTTTCAGATATGTTTTTGATTTTAGTCTTTTTTTAAGTTTTTATCCTTGACGTGTTAGCTATTGATGTTTTAACTTGAAGATGTTTTTTTACATCTGATTTTTATTTTTGGTTGCTTTTACCCTTTTTTTACTAGATATTTTAAAAAGTTTTTTACAATTATTTTTGCCTTTTTTCTTTTTTGTAACTTAGGAATTGTTAATATCAGCTTTTTTCATTTGAAGTTGTTTTAACTTCACTTTACTAACTTTTTTATGTTATTTTTGCCTTTTTTTTCATTTTTTTGTTTTATGTTTTTTTTTCACTTGATCTGAACTTATGTTTCCCCAAATCTTTTTCAGATTTTTTCATTCTTTTTTTTCACAACTTATGAACTTATTAGTTGGGGTTGTTTTAATAACTTTATTAGTGGGTTTGGGTGATTAGGCTCTTTATACTGTAAATAGTTACTTCCACCTATTTTACACTTGTAACTGATGCTTTTTATTTTTGCTACTTTAAAAAAATTTTGAGGCTTTTTCTTATATTTTTTTTAACTCTGTCATGTTTTTAAACTTTTTTTTTACTTTCTTTTTCTTCTGTGTTTTATTTTGTCCATCTTTTTGTAATAGCATGTTTTTTTCCTTACAGTCACCTTTCTTTTTGTGTTATTTTTGTGTGAATATTATTTTTCCACAGCACACGCTCTGCTCCAAAAGAAGCCATTGTTTTTTTTACATCTTTTTTTACATCAGATTCAGTGGAGTAGATTCTGAACGGAGAACACTCGTCTCAGATCCCTCGGTCCATCAATCCTCCCCTACACCACCTTCATTCCTCTCACCATAACCTGCGTGTGACGTTCACGTCTGAAGGACGTTCTCTAGAAAGCATCAGCAGTTAATAGATCTTACTGGAGATATAATGGAACGCCATGTCAAACCTTGTTTAGGTGGATTCCACTGGGGCAGTTTGGCAGCGAAATGTCCATTTGGAGACACCGGAGGAGTCCTTTCAGCCTGAAAGAGAGCGGGCCGACCATTACTCTGGAGTGAACACCACCAACAGATGCAAAAGAGACAATAAACCATAGTTTTATGGGATTAATCATATCGAAATAAGAATAAGGGGGCGTCACGGTGGCGCAGTGTGAAGCACGGTCGTCTCACAGCAAGAAGGTTGCTGGTTCGAGCCTCAGCTGGGTCAGTTAGCATTTCTGTGTGGAGTTCTCATGTTCTCCTCGTGATTGCGTGGGTTTACTCCGGGTGCTCCGGTTTCCCCCACAAGTCCAGAGACATGCGGAATAAGTGAATTGAGTAAGAACGATTGTTCATAGTGTTTGAATGTGAATGAGTGTGTGTGGATGTTTCTCAGCGATGGGTTGCTGCTGGAAGGGTCGCGTGAAACATATGCCAGACGAGTTGCCGGTTCATTCCGCTGTGGCGACAGCGAAAGAAAAGAAAGCTGACAAGATAATGGATGGATGGAAATAAAGTTTCCATCGTGATTCTCGTTAAGGTAAACGTTATTCTCATACTTGTAAGTATCTGTTATATCAAGAGCTTTAAACTCCACATTAGTGTGGTATAAATAATACGAGAATGTGCTGGCAGGCGTATTTGATATCTGCTGAAGCATGCGCGTGTGTGGGTTCGAGCTGAGAATAAGAGCTGTATATTTAAGAGTGGGTTTGTGTGAGAGAGATATTTCAGCTGTCAGAGCAGCTGACTCGTCTGTGATTCACCGCACGAGCGCTGTAGGAATCATTCTCGAACCTAGATCTGAGTTTAATAAACGCTGTAGTAAAATTCGCTGCAGTAGTGCTTCAGCCCTCCCTGAGTGCACAAGAATCCCGAACCCTGCGAGACGAGGTGCTCCGGAGTCCATGAGAAAAGTCCATGGAAGCTGTTTGAGGAGCTATTACGATGCTCCTCCGCTGCTCCATCAAGGCAACCACGATGTTTTATTCACAAAATTGACAAGGAACACATCAAATGGTTAATCGGATAACCTCATCCCCTCATGAAAGAAGGCCCTGTCCACACATTTTTTTCTTTAAAATGTATTTAATAAAAAAGAACAAAATTTGAGCTCTTTAAACACCTCTCTCTCTCTCTCTCTCTCTCTTCCTCTCTTTCTCCTCATTTTCTCTCTCTCTCTCTCTCTCTGTCTCTTTCTTTCTCTCTCTATCTCTTTCTTTCACTGTGTCTTTCTCTCTATCTCTTTCTTTCACTCATTCACCTCTCTGTCTCTTTCTCTCTCTCTCTCTCTCTTGCTCTGTGTCTCTCTTTCTCTTTCACCTCTCTCCGTACCCTCTTTTTCTTTCTCTCTCTATCACCTTTCTCTGTGTCTCCCCCTTTCCACCTACCCCTTTCTCTTTTCCACTCTCTCCCTGCGCTTTTCTCTTTCACCTTATACTCCCTCTCTTTCTCTCCCCATCCATCCCTATCGCGCTTTCTGTCTCTATCTTTCTGTATAATTCTCCTTTCTCTATCCCTTACCTTTTCCCCTCCCTGTCTCCTCTTTCTCTCTCCCTAACCCCTTCTCTCTCTCTTTCTCCTCCTTTTCTCTGTCACTTTCTCTCTCTCCTCTTTCTCCCTCACCATCTCCTCTCTCTCTTTCTCCTCCTTTCTCTCCTGCCAATTCTCTTTCTCCTCAGATTCCTCTCTTGTCCTCCCTCTTTCGCCTCGTCCTTCTCTCTCTCCTCTTTCCCCCTCCCTATCTCCTCTCTCTTTCTCCTCCTTTTCTCTCGTCACTTTCTCTCGCTCCTCTTTCTCCCTCCCTATCTCCTCCCTCTCTTTTTCCTCCGCTCTGGTAGTTTACTTCCTCCTCTTTTTCCCTACCATCTCCTCCCTCTCTTTTTCCTCCTTTTCTCTGTCACTTTCTCTCTCTCCTCTTTCTCCCTCCCCATCTCCTCTCTCTCTTTCTCCTCCTTTTCTCTCCGTCACTTTCTCTCTCTCTTTTTTCCCTTTCCTCTTTTCCTCCCCTTTCTCTCTCCCTCTTTATCTTTCCCCTTTCTTTATCTCGCTTTCTCTCTTTTTTCAAAAATAAAATAACTTTTTCACCCGAGCCTCAATCTCACCCAAACAACCAGCGGTGTAAAAATGTTGTTGTTCAATCTCAACGGCGGCTCTAAAGCTGCTCAGTATAGATTGTTTTCTATATTGTGAAGTTAACAGTTGCTGTTTTCTAACAATGGTTTCCAGCAGCAGATGCGTACTTTAGAATGATCTGCGACTGATTAACAGGAATTGAGTTGCACTAAGTAATGTTTTACGTTCTTGATAAATAGCTTACAATGACGTCGAAATAAAACGAGTCATTAGCAGGCAGTTAGAAGTCCTTCACTAGAATCAATAAACAGAACATCTCTATCTGATACGACGAACCATGTTCCATTTCATCCCGAACGCAAGCTGAGCATCTGCGTGTCACAGGTTTTCTATAATAATTTAATGCTCTAAAACCCCTCCCCTATAACTCTTGCTCAGTGGCCTATAAATATAAACGTCTCCACATTTAATCAACTGATCGACTGCAGCAGCTCCGCGCAGCAGCTGTGCGTCCCTCTGCTCCAGTCCAACTTTAACGCCTGACGCAAAATATTTCAAGTTTGATGGTGTTACGACCCCAAAATGGTGGTGGTGTCTAGGGTCGGGGTGTAACAAAAAGGTGGAGGAACAGAAATGAAAATGGGAACAACAGGACACAAACAATAACTTGACAAATCAAATGTGCTTTAATTAACAGAACTGGTGTTGCCAATGGTAAAATAAATCAAATACAAATACACACACTCCAGGGGCAGAGACTAAGGGACGCCAGGTAAAACAAAACAAACTAACTAGAAAGTGCAGACAATTCTAAGCTAACTAAATAACATACACAAAGCTAGAACTAATCTACCCTAACTAGGAAGTTACACAATAAACAAACCTGGCGCACACCGCTAAACTAGTGTGTATAACAGAAATAAGCCTACGTGCAGAATGTATGTCACGTGACATTCTAAGCTGTCTCTGAGACCCTGGAAGTCAGAAGACAACGAACGTGACACACCGGGTAGGTAACAGAAGTGAACTCAAATGACAACATAAACAAAAGCAAACACAGGGAGCAAGGACAAACAAAACGGGCGGCAACCGAGTGGAGCCACTCTCTCCACGCCGCGTGAGCTAAGGACTCCGCAGAGCCCTCGCTCCTGCACAGGTGTCGGCGCGTTCCTTTTCAACTCCAGCTGCCGCCGCTGATTCGCAAACGAGCCGAAGTGGTCCGCCTCCTCGCTGGTGATCGGCGTCCCAACTGGCGAATCAGGGGACAGCTGGAGTCACCTGGAGGAATAAGCAAAAGCGCGCACGGGCGCGCGCACAAGCAGGCGACAGAAAATAATAGGGAAACGCTGCAAAACGGCCAGGGCCGTAACAGATGGTTTCAATTGAATTAACCCTCTTATTTCACACACTCATTTTTCCCTTTCTCTCTCTTTTTCCTCTCCCACTCACCGGCTCTATCCCGTTATCTCTCTCTCCTTCTCTTTATCCCTCTTTGTCTTCATCTCTCTCTCTCGCTCTCTGTTTCCATCTCTCCCTGTCTCTCCATTATTTTTTTTCTTTCACTCAGTCTCTCTCTTTCTACCTCTCTCTCACTGTATCTCTTTCCCTTTCTCTTTCTCTCTACCTCTCTCTCTCTCTCTCTCTCTCTCTCTCTGTTTCCATCTCTCCCTGTCTCTCTCGCTCTCAATTTTTCTCTCTTTCTCTTTCTCTCTCTTTCCCTTTCTAACTCTCTTTCTACTCTCTCTCTACCTCTTACTTTCTCTTTCTGTCCCCCTCTTTCTTTCTCTCTCTCTGTTTCCATATCTCCCTCTCTCCATTTTTCTCTCTGTCTCTCTCTCTCTTTCTACCTCTCTCACTGTCTCTTTCTCTCTCTTTTTCTACTCTCTCTCTCTCTCTACCTCTCACTTTGTCTTTCTGTCCCCCCTCTTTCTTTCTCTCTCTCTCTCTCTGTCTCCCTTTCTTCCTTTGTCTCTCCTACTCTCTCTTTCTCTCTTCCCCTCCTCTAACCTCTTCATGTATGAATTATGCTCCAGTTTTTTTTTTTATTGAAAAGATACCTTTTCCGCGTTCTTAAGACTACCAAAAACAAGAAAACCTTATAAATGGATTTAAAAGTTAGCTCAGCGAACTTCATGTTGGCTTGGGAATGCTGATAAAACTATAACAGTTAAAACATCTAAATTCTGCATTTGTCCTTTTTTGGTCCATTTAAATGGACACAGGGTCTGAAAGAGTTAAATAAATCTTTGTCACAAATAAAAGAAAAACCTATATGTTTCCGGTCTGTACAATGTACTATTATCAGTTTGTGTGAATGGAATCTAGCATCCGTCACATTCGATCTCTAGGCTTTAAATGAACACCAGGCGGCTGCGCACTCATTATTTCTCCGCTCGTCCTAATGATCTGAAGCGCGGGTCAGAGTAGCGCTGGGTGGGTGTGTGTCTCCTCAGCTGTGGGAGGCTCATTTTACCAGCGCCTGGCGTTTCCTCAAGCGCTGCTGTTCATTCCTGTCTCAGTCAGTGGGACGGATATATTCAGACACATTCACAATACGAGCCAAACAACTGGAGAGAGCACAGCTGCAGACGGATGCTGGACTCTGCTGCATCCATTCACACGCATATCGCTTGAGGATAATAAAACAGTGCTTCGATTGAGAGTAATGCGACTGATTGTCTCTGGTGTAAAGAAAGCTACTTGTTCATTGCGAGATGTGAACATTTTTGATCATTTGAAAGGAGACTAATAAAGCATTTCACAGCACAGAGTCTATCGTTTTAAAAGTTTTTAATGACTTTTTATTAACGTCTGCCTATTCCGTGCTTTTAGAACGGACGGTTGCTTTTGACACAGTTTTATCTCACGTGGAAAACTGTGTGGGTGGTGGAGTCTTCACTGGAGTGGTTCAGGATAAAGACGGTTTACCATTAAACTGGGAGCCTCCACCTCATCTACAGCACCCCTTACTTTTGGAGTCCCACAGGGATCAATTCTTGGTCCCATTGTTATCACAATTGACCTCCTTCCATTTCATACCACTTTTATGCAGATGACTGCCAAATAAAATGGCAGCAGCTCCCCGACACCATTATTGGACTATTTTAATGACGTCACAGCTTGGTTGGCTCAGAACCTACTGAAATTAATTTAAGAGAAAACTGAGGTTATACTGTTTGGCCCCGTACGTTCCCAATCACATCTGAAGCTCTTCGTGCTAACACTTAACTACTTGTCATGCTAGCACAGGATTCTATTGACAGCATGACTCAGCTTGTTTTGGCTTCACTCGACTTGCCACAGTTTCCAGCAACTTCTGAAATCAGTTCTGAGTCGGCTTGTTTTAAGTCCTGCTGGTCAGATATGAAACCATTCAGATTTTTTTCCTCAACTGTGTAAACTGAAAAACAACAACGCATGCATTCTGATGCTTTGAGATCCAGGCTTCGTTCATACATGGAAATAAATCAGACAATATGGCTGCCACAGGAGAATCCTTTTTTTGGAGCATCGCAAACTCCACATCATTAAAACCATTTAGTACCATGTCAGTGTCTCACTGTTGGTACAAAAAACTCTTGAGCATGGAGGATGACGTTGCAGGTAGCTGCGGATCGTCTTGCATGGCTTCACATAATTTGTGGACTGTCAGCCACACAGATGTGCTGCTGATTCCAAAAAGTAGCATGTTCGCCTGTTACAAACCAGCAGAAGGCAGCACCGATCTTCATTTAGTCATCATAAGTAGGAAAGCAGTCAAACGTAGACAAAGCAAGTCTAAGGTTGGCTGACTCATCCTAAAATTTTGGAGCCACTGCTCCTCAGTGAAGCCCTCCCACCAATCCTGAGAGCTCTCACACCCAAACGCTTAAAATGAACCAATGATGCCATATATACAGCTACTATAATTTATCAAGAACTGCCAAAAAGTGCAAGAGCATGCTCGAGATCACTACAATTCTTTCTGACCAGTCAGTGAGCTCAGTGATTAACCAATCAGTGATCAGCAGGATGTCTGGTCACGCTTTCTTTCCAATCAGAGAAAAGCATTACTTTGGCTTGACTCAGCTAGCTTTTAGAACAGCTGTGGGCAATTATTTTTTTCCATGGGGCCACAAGAGAAACAGAAAATATTGGAGAGGGCCGGGCCTAAATGCTAAACTAAAATTTGCATAATAGTAATTGTATTTCTTTATAAAAAGCTGTAAATGGTATTGTTTGTGACAAGCTGGCATGAGTAGGCTATGTGTTATAATGAAGTAATGAAAAATGAGGTTGCCTTACAAAAAAAAATTTATTAAATACAATTTCCCAAACCAGTGAAAAACAAACTATGAATTTGTTATGAAGAGCGATATTTACAATGGCTCGGGCTCCACAAAATAAAGTAACTGCGCCTACTGCGCCACCTGGTGTTGAAATACCTGTCATTTCAAGTCAAAACAAAATGATTGTGATCGTTCCCGTAAAATATTATTTCTGTACTAATCTTCGGCTCGCCGGATTAAAAACCCCAACGGGCCGCATCTGGCCTGCAGGCCATAGTTTCCCCACCCCTGTTTTAGAACCACGTTCAGTTCTGAAAAAAAGTTAAGAGGTATTGGGTACAGAACGCGGAGCAAAAGCCCTCAAAAGTCTACTCGGTGGACGTCACGTTATTGATGTGAAGCTCTGCTCACCGTTGCTTCTGGTGTGGAGAACACATCTCGTACGTGTCTCATCGGCTGCCGGTTCCTCTTGCGCAGGGTTTGAGTGTAGTTATCCAGGCGCTTCTTCACCATCGCCGCCTGCGATCGTGTCAGTGTGGACAGGAGAGCTTCGGTTGGGCCATCGCTATGAGCTCCCGTAACCAGGGTGGAGAGCCCCGCCTCCTGGAGCCACGCCTCTTCAAGCTCCGCCTCTAAAATCACAGATTTAACAAAAAATCAGTAGACAAAACAATGTGTCCTAAAATAAAATGGTGAAACATCAGATGGATCTAAAGAAAAGGAGGAAAAGAAAGCAGAGAATTTTCTCACCGTCAGTGCTGGTGCTCTCCATCGGCTCTTCTTGGCGCTGATCGTCCTCCTGGATGTTTTTCACTTCGCTCCAGTAATCCTCCATCGAGTCCCGGGGCAAGGAGGCCGGCGGGGGCCCCGGCAGGCTCATGCCGCTGGCCCGCTGAAACTGAGCTTTCCTGAGGAAGAACAACAGATGTGAGCGAGAGCTGCGAGATATTGGGAAAAGTCATTTTCAAATTTTCAGGGGTCAAAATTACATTTTTGATCTTCAAACTACTTTTATTTATATATTAACAGCTGTAAACTTGTGTGTAAAAAGTGTAGTTTTATATATCACTCTTCCATCATACTGAATCTATTGGTTTTAATTTCAAAGTCAGTTTGAAACAGCTGCATTTAAATTTAACAACTAACTGAATACATTTTGTTGGTTTTGACTGACATATATATATATATATATATATATATATATACACGTATATCATGAACAAATTTACTAGTTCATACAAAAAAAGTAGCTTTAATAACACAAGGTGTTTTTGTGAAATATTATCCATCATTTATTTCTTCAGTAAATACATTTTTTTTTATAAAAAATTTAAAAACGCGTGTCTTTTTAAGATAAAAACCACTACACATTCATTTATTCCTGTTCTGCAAAAGTAAACAAATAAAAATGATATGTAAAAATATATAAAACCATATATACAAATTAAATATTATTCTTTTCGACACTTTCTCAAGAGACCAAAACTTTTACAATAAAAATGCAGCGATTGTCAACATTTGTTATTTTGTAAACCTGAAATTTCTGAGGACGCCGTACTCCAGAACTTTCCTGAAACTCATTTAAATCATGCCACAGTGCTAACGTGTACGGAACGATCAACTTTATATTTGGCACAGAAGCCTCTGTTCACAATTCCAGCAGTCAAGCAGTTCCTGTGGTTCTTCACTAGGTTTGCACACACTGCAGGAGGGATTCTTCTCCACACAGATCTTCGCTAGATCTCTTTCTCAATGTTGGCCTCTCAGTGACTGCTGCTATGCAGATTTGTTTTGCTTTTTGAGAAACAGCACTATGTTTCAGTCCAAAAAATAAACGTTCATCATATTTCTCTCTAGATCTGAGTATGTTTTTGAACTCAGCTTAGAAATACATTCCAGATATTCTATCTAGATCCATAAACGCACCATTAGAGAGCAGAGCTAACAGATAAGAATGGTGAAAACTAGAGAACAGATAGAGAGTTGTAGATGATTGCAGATTGTCTGCTGTGAGGAAATGATGCTCATCAGTTAGAGGAAGTTATCGATCTGTTTGTGATGGAAGTTTGAGTGTTGGATAAGATCTTAACTGCTCTACGCCGAGCCCTGCTTCAAACTCTTCAATGCTAAATAAGCTTTCGTAATACTACCTTTTGAGTTCTCGAGAATGCAGCCTTAGCAAGAATCACAGACTGGTGTCGAGGTGGAGAGCGTGTCTGTGTTAACATAAATAAATAACTTCCTTCATTCCTGCAGCATGAGGAACAGCAGGATCGCAGCAGAACGGGTTCAGAAGAACACGACTTCACGGTTACATACACTGAACAAACATGGCCAAATTAATTTTTAAAAATGACGATAGGAGATTTGCTTTGTTTTCATCAGGCCAGGGTCTCGAGTCACCAGGTTAAAGCGCAAATCATGTGTTGCTTCATGATAAAGTCTGCAGATTTCCTCTTAAAGGCACAGTACTGTCTGTTGTTACAGTAAATGCAAGTTTTGCTTGCTTGAAGAAGAGTGAGGAAGGGCTCACGCGTGCGCACCTGTGCTGTTAACTGCTGTTCTGTTAGGATTAAAACACATGCTATCACGTCTAAGATAATATTAATTAAAAATAATTATAATAATAACAGTAATAACTAGAATGTACATTTCCTGAAGAAAACGTGAACATGCATAAAATAACAATAATAATTATTATAATAATACTACTGCTACTACTACTACTACTACTACTACTATTACTAAAACATGTCTAAAATAATAATTATAATAATACTACTGCTACTAATGATAATAATAATAATAACTAGAATGTACATTTCCTGAGGAAAATGTAAACATGTCTAAGATAATAATAAGAATTAAAAAATAATAATAACAATAATAACTATAATATGCATTTTCTGAAGAAAATGTGAACATGTCTAAGATAATTATATTAATACTAATACTACTACTACTAATAATAATAACTAGAATGTACATTTCCTGAGGAAAATATGATGTGAACATGTATAAGATAATAATAACAATAATAACTAGAACATGCATTTCCTGAAGGAAATTTTAACATGTCTGAGATGATGATAATAATAATAACAGTAACAAAATGTAGATTTCCTGAAGACAATGTGAACATGTTTATGATAATAATTATATTACTAATAATACAAGCTGTAATACTACTACTAACAATAACAATAATAACTAGAATGTACATTTCCTGAGGAAAATATGATGTGAACATGTCTAGGATAATAATAATAGCTGGAACGTATATTTTCCTGAAGAAAACGTGAAAGATGCTTGCCGTGGTGAAATTCCTGAGCAGTGGTGAAAAGTGCTGTGTATTGTTGTCAAGAGCTGGACTTATTTTATGACAATACATATTTGAAGTAAAAGCATTTTTGTGTCTGTGACTGTATGTTCATCTTTCAGCATTTGAGTTTGGCTGTACTTTAATAATGTAGCTTGTTGATAAAGGCAGAAATGTTAATGTTGTATTAAAGTCATGTATTGTCTTATATATTTTTTAACTTTTGCCAATTGTAGTGGTTTCATTTTCAGCATTAATTGATGTGCTCAGACTTATCCAGATAGAGCAGTCTGACAGGACGTGGCTGCCATTCCGTGCCTACGGCCTCCTGGCCACCACCAAACACACCCCACCAGTCACTGACATCCACCAAACACACCCCACCAGTCACTGACATCCACCAAACACACCCCACCAGTCACTGACATCCACCAAACACACCCCACCAGTCACTGACATCCACCAAACACACCCCACCAGTCACTCACATCCACCAAACACACCCCACCAGTCACTGACATCCACCAAACACACCCCACCAGTCACTGACATCCACCAAACACACCCCACCAGTCACTGACATCCACCAAACACACCCCACCAGTCACTGACATCCACCAAACTCACCCCACCAGTCACTGACATCCACCAAACACACCCCACCAGTCACTGACATCCACCAAACACACCCCACCAGTCACTGACATCCACCAAACACACCCCACAAGTCACTCGCATCCACCAAACACCCCCCACCAGTCACTCACATCCACCAAACACCCCCCACCATTCACTCACATCCACCAAACAACCCCCACCAGTCACTCGCATCCACCAAACACACCCCACCAGTCACTCGCATCCACCAAACACACCCCACCAGTCACTCGCATCCACCAAACACACCCCACCAATCACTCGCATCCACCAAACACCCCCCACCAGTCACTCGCATCCACCAAACACACCCCACCAGTCACTCGCATCCACCAAACACACCCCACTAGTCACTCGCATCCACCAAACACACCCCACCAGTCACTCGCATCCACCAAACACCCCCCACCATTCACTCGCATCCACCAAACACACCCCACCAGTCACTCGCATCCACCAAACACACCCCACCAGTCACTCGCATCCACCAAACACCCCCCACCAGTTACTCGCATCCACCAAACACACCCCACCAGTCACTCGCATCCACCAAACACACCCCACCAGTCACTCACATCCACCAAACACCCCCCACCAGTTACTCGCATCCACCAAACACCCCCCACCAGTTACTCACATCCACCAAACACCCCCCACCAGTCGCACACATCCATACAGGGCAATGCAGGCAAAGTCATTCTAAGCCAAACTCACAGTTTGTCAGATTTTACAGATTCGTGGCTTCATATGAAAGAATTTCCCTGGGTTTTCTCTAATGCCTGCAACACTAATTCTTCCTTACAAATGCAGAGTAATCACAAGGAGTTATAGCTTTTGTCATGCACCATCCTTTGTCAGTCAACAACCTACACTTAACCTGGTCTAAGAGTTTTGAAATTGATTTGGATGTGAAAACCTGGGGCTCTGTGTTGAAGGTTGTCCACACATCTCTCCGCGTCAACTACGAGGCTCTTCAATGCACAGAGTTGATTGGTGTAAAGCTAGTGATGGCAAACTGAGGCTTTATAAAGCTTTGAGCCATTTTGAGTCACTGGTTCGAAAATGGGTTCAGTACTCGAAGGTTCAGTTCACTCATTGGCGACATCAAGTGGATGTTCTGATCGATGTGCAAACAAATTTGTTTGTTTTGTTGACTTGTTTGGCTGTGAAATATGACACGGTGTGTTCAATGATAAGAATGGATGCAAATATTTGGAAGGACCCATCTTTGTCTAAAATGGTTTAATTTGGTTGGATGTTTGGAAGTGTTTTTTTTTTTTTTGTAAAAGTCTAATAGATCTCCTAAACTGGTTCCTCCATGAGGTAGATTTTCAGCTTTGGCTTCACAAGGACGGGTTTAAAAGCAAGGACGAGATTAAAGCGGTTTTTGCAACAATGCTTCACAGGGCGGCAGCCAATCAGCAATATTCTTGCTGGCACTATGTTCTTTCTACGCTACGCTTTCATCTGTAAATTGTGCTGGGTTTACTTATCCACACCGTCACATTCTGTCAGACAAAATACATGAAAATAAATATTTACACAAAAGAGAAAAAACGAGTTTTCAGATTGATGGCTTAACTCTGTGACAAAATGTGCAATGCCTCATGACTTCTACGAGGATTACTGACCGGTTTCCTACTCATCAGTGGCTAGTGTACATAAAAGTCGTCTCGCAACACAGTGAGATCGACTGAATGAGAAGCACAAGATAACATCCACAGCACTAGAACTCTGAAGCATCCATACACCCAGAAAGAGAGAGAGAGAGAAGAAAGAGGGAGAGAGAAAGGAAAGAGAGAGAGAGAGTGAGGTAAATCTAGAAACCTTCAAAAACGATAATCCAAAGCAAAGTAGCGGCAGGTCTCATTCAGGTCCTGTACTAACTCCATCAGGTCTTCAGAGTGAACACAGTGCTCTCACTCAGGTCCTGGAGAGATAATGCTTCTGAGAGCAGCCGAGCAGATAGGAGAGGAGACGATAGCGTATGTGTGTGTGTGTGTGAGAGAGAGAGAGAGAGAGAGAGAGAGAGAGAGAGAGGAATGTGTGTCAGGGGGTGAGAGAGAGAGCAGCTGAAGGTGTGCGAGAGGAATAGAGCGAGGGCTTCCTCCTGCATTCGTGAGTGCTGGTGAGAGAGAGAGAGAGAGAGAGAGAGAGGTGGGAGAAGGATTTCCTCTTTACGTCATTCCCTGCGTCCCAAACACCATCGTTTTCTAGATTAAATAATTTCTGAGTGCTTCATAACCAGCGTTACTCTAGTAGAAGCAGACAAAGTGCTTCCAAGCATTTTTGTGTTTGAGAGTGAGAAGAATTTTTGTCCCTCTGCTCTCTCTCTTGCTCGCTCTCTGTTTTATCATTATCTCTCCATTGTCTCAGTTTACAGCTCTTCCTGAAGCTCGTTTATTTGTGTGTTAGCGTAGGAGGAGGGAGGGAGAGGGGAGAGAAGGAGTGATAGGGAGGGAGAGAGAGGGTGAAGGGGTAAAAGAGACAGAGAGTGAAAGAGAGAAAGTGAGGGCAAGAGAATGAGAAGAGTGAAATAGAGAGTTTAGATGGAGAGACAGTGATGGGGAGAGTTTAGCGGGAGGAAGAGAAAGAGTTAGGTAAAGATAGTGAGATAGAGGGAAAGGGAAAGGAGTGAGAGGGAGAGAGTGATAGAATGGAAGGAAAAAGGAGAGCGCAAATAAGAGATGGGGTGAGAGAGAGTAGGGTGATGAGAACCCGATTTTGAGAGAGAGGGAAAGAGGAGAGAATGGGCGATGAAGAGGAGGGAGTAAGAGATTAAGAGAGAGAAAGAGGAGGATGAGAGAGGAGAGGATGGCCGATGAAGAGAGAAAGAGAGAGGGAAAGAGGAGGATGAGAGAGGAGAGGAGGGGCAATGAAGAGAGAAAGAGGGAAAGAGGAGGATGAGAGAGGAGAGGAGGGGCAATGAAGAGGAGAGAGTAAGAGGGAGAGAGAAAGCGAGAGCGGGAGGAAGAGAGAAAGAGAGAGTGAGAGGGGAGTGATGAGAGAGAGATAGAAAAGCGAGAGATAGAGAGGTAGAGGGAGAGAGAGATGGGGAGAGAGAGAGAAAGAAAAAGAGGGGGGGGGGACATTCCCAACACAGCTGTTTCACTTTAAAGCCACTCTTTAAACAAACACACTCGTGTAAATGGCCCTCAACGATCTCAGGACATGACGCTCCCTTTCTACTGCTTTCAAAGAGTCTTACCTCAACAATTAAATATATTTTGGGTTGTTAACTATTCTTTTCTTTCGTAGAAAAAACTAATGCTACTTTGGAAGATAAAAGCACTATTTTAATAGAACGGATTGGTGTTTTTTTGCACACAAAAAATGGTACTTAAAAACAACCAGGCTAGAAAACCAGGTTCCTGTGTACAATCCCTGAACGCTCTACTCGATTCTATAGGAAACCAATAATGCTCCGAACAGACTCATAGATTCATTTGTGGGGACCCACAGGTTCTGCTGCAATACCAGCTAAAGCAAGTGATGAAACATGAATACTGAGGTTTAATGAATTCCCTCTGCGTGTCTCTGGAGGTCCAAGCCCCCTGTGATGAATGTGGGTCAAACCTGAGGGAAAATAAACTCAAAGCATCTGAAGAACATAGAGAAGCTTCTGGATCTGTCCCAAGCGTGACCTCACTCCTGAGGAATGAAACCCCTCTGAAATTAAATGAAACAGTTCTGAGCTCTCCGAATCGGAGCCCGAATGCTGCAACTAGGAATAAAGCAGCAACGAGCAATTGGAGGACCTTGAGAAAGCCATGCTTGCTTTCCTTTCATCAACTTTCGTTTAGAATACTGTGAGAAGTGTGTATTGGATCGTCTGCAGCTGCTGCAATGATGATAACCACATCACACCAGTACTGTCCTCTGGGGGGTTTTTATGGGGTTTTTTTGATGATCAGAGAGCGTTTTTTTTTTTTCACGTCTGTCCCTTTTTTCTGAATCTGCTGAGAAGCCACTTTCCATCCTGTATATGGTGCAATTTTTTATTGAAATGGCACTTTTTTTCACCATCTTTTAAAAAAAACATATATGCTTCCTTGATAATAACATATTTTTTCCCCACATTTGCAAACGCCAAAACATTTGCTAGCATTATTTGTGTTTATGATGATAAACAAACAGCAAACAAAAACACAAACAGAGAGAGGAGGAGAGAGGGGGGATTGAAAGAGGGAGAGAGAGGAGAGAAAGAAAAAGAGAGAAGGAGAGGCAGAGAGGGGGGAATGAGAGAGGGAGAGAGAGAAGAGAGGGGGGGAGAGAGCGGAGAGAGAGAATAAGAGAGAAGGAGAGGGAGAAGGAAATAGGGGAGAAGGAGACAGTATGGGAAGAGAGAGAGAGATAGAAAGAGACGAGGGACTCTCTGAGCTGGTGAATCAAAGATAAAGCAGATTTGCTCAATCAGCAGATCAGAACAGTTAAGAGCTGGACACTAGCTGAAGAAAACAGATCGATGCATGCGCTCATACGCCAAAGATTGATCTCAGAGCTGCTCTATGATTGAATTATGAGCTCTAATGCAGCGCACACAGCAGCCATCGAGAGAAAATCATCGTTCGGTAACTCTCCGTGACCAAAGAACGCTCGCTTTTCTTCTTCTGAGCACACATACTGCATGATTACTTATTTCTCTTTGCTATTCTGTTATTTTTTTAACAGGAAGTGGATGTTGCTTGAACTTCCTGTTCTGGAGTGATGGTAAAGTGTTAAAGATGTGTAGTAGAGCACTAAACACACTCAGGGATCAATAACTCAACCTTAGCTTCCTGTCAGTCTGGAAGCACTCTCAAAAAGTAAATACAACACACTGAAAAACTGAAAGCGGAAAGAAGCTTGCTTTTAAAGTCACTATATGGAGTTAGATGTATATATAAAGTACAGATCAGAAGTTTGGACACACCATCTCATTCCAACAGCTTTTGGGACTGACTGAGCTTCATTTCTTAAACTAATGAATGCCACTCGTTTTTCTTTTCTTAGCTGTGTTTTTCTCTTCATAAAACATACTCTAACGATCTTTTGAGTGGAGCTCTCAGCTGCGTCTCCTCCTGGCTTCTGCTCAACTACACTGATGCTCCCGACTCCATTTATAAGAGAGAACTCCACGTATTAAACCTGACAGCGCTCTCCTGAGAAGAGAAGAGCGTTTCAGGAGACCACCTCCTGAAGTTCATCGAGAGAACATCTTCTGCTCAACTCCACTGATGCTCCCGACTCCATTTATAAGAGAGAACTCCACGTATTAAACCTGACAGCGCTCTCCTGAGAAGAGAAGAGCGTTTCAGGAGACCACCTCCTGAAGATCATCAAGAGAACATCTTCTGCTCAACTCTACTGATGCTCCCGACTCCATTTATAAGAGAGAACTCCACGTATTAAACCTGACAGCGCTCTCCTGAGAAGAGAAGAGCGTTTCAGGAGACCACCTCCTGAAGTTCATCGAGAGAACATCTTCTGCTCAACTCCACTGATGCTCCCGACTCCATTTATAAGAGAGAACTCCACGTATTAAACCTGACAGCGCTCTCCTGAGAAGAGAAGAGCGTTTCAGGAGACCACCTCCTGAAGATCATTGAGAGAACATCTTCTGCTCAACTCCACTGATGGTCCCGACTCCATTTATAAGAGAGAACTCCACGTATTAAACCTGACAGAGGTCTCCTGAGGAGAGAAGATCGTTTCAGGAGACCACCTCCTGAAGATCATCAAGAGAACATCTTCTGCTCAACTCCACTGATGCTCCCGACTCCATTTATAAGAGAGAAATCCACGTATTAAACCTGACAGCGCTCTCCTGAGAAGAGAAGAGCGTTTCAGGAGACCTCCTCCTGAAGATCATCGAGAGAACATCTTCTGCTCAACTCCACTGATGCTCCCGACTCCATTTATAAGACAGAACTCCACGCATTAAACCTGACAGCGCTCTCCTGAGAAGAGAAGAGCGTTTCAGGAGACCACCTCCTGAAGATCATTGAGAGAACATCTTCTGCTCAACTCCACTGATGGTCCCGACTCCATTTATAAGAGAGAACTCCACGTATTAAACCTGACAGCGCTCTCCTGAGGAGAGAAGATCGTTTCAGGAGACCACCTCCTGCAGATCATCGAGAGAACATCTTCTGCTCAACTCCACTGATGGTCCCGACTCCATTTATAAGAGAGAACTCCACGTATTAAACCTGACAGCGCTCTCCTGAGGAGAGAAGATCGTTTCAGGAGACCACCTCCTGAAGATCATCGAGAGAACATCTTCTGCTCAACTCCACTGATGCTCCCGACTCCATTTATAAGAGAGAACTCCACGTATTAAACCTGACAGCGCTCTCCTGAGAAGAGAAGAAAGTTTCAGGAGACCACCTCCTGAAGGTCATCGAGAGAACGCCAAAAGTGTGCGAAGCGTAATCAAAGCAGAAGGAGGCTGCTGTGAAGAAGCCACATATTTTCAGGTGTTTCACGCTTTGCTTTTGTTATGAACACAATTCCACACGGGTTCATTCATAGTTTTGATCCCTTCAGTGTGAATCTACCATTTTCAATTTTCATGGTCTCGAAAATAAAGAAAACTTTGTGAATGAGAAGGTGTGTCCAAACCTTTGGTCTGTATTGTGTATATTTATTTATATATATATATATATATATATATATATAAGTCCTGCAAGAGTGACCAACATGTCCACCTCGACCACTGCTTTCCTCTGATTTACATGCTTAAAATAATATCTCTGAAGTAAAGTTGTGATTAGGACTGTTATAGAATATTTAATCATTGTAATTAATTATCCAAGAAAATTGAGTTTGCATGAGCCTATGTTTATTTGGGATGGAACAGGAAGTGACGAAGAGGGGCGGGATTTATACTGAAGGGTTACCTCTCTCTCTCTCTCTCTCTCTCTCAACTTATCAGACTTACATTAGATTGTCCTGCAAGTGCACAAAATTATTGTTTTATAGCTCAAATCACAGCAGCCAAAGCTAATGTTAAGATGATGTATGTGGAGAAAAAAAACATTCATATTTTTTTCTTTAAAACTTAAAACAAAATGGTCAAAAAATAATATTTTATCAAACATTAAATATATAAAGAAACACTCAGGCACATTTCAATAAATCTGTTTCCAAGGGTGCTATAAAAGATTCCATACTCGAAGTTTAAGGGCGAATTTAGAAAGCCAGAACACTTGACATTCATCTAGATTTTGAGATTTCATCTACACCAAAACAGTCCGAAGCAAGAGGACATTCCTCTGGATTTCTACCATATTTCTGAGGCTTGCAATCTTCTGTTTCATACGTATCATTCCATGACACACACGCCAACATCAGCAAATATGTCAAACTAAACAGTTTTAAAAAAAATCCCTCCAGCAACTCTTCCTCTTTTAGATTTCCAGTTTGACTTCTTCGGCCACTGTGATTAAGAGTCATGTTTGCTTAAGAAACATCATGTAACTATTTCAAGAAAAATATAGTCACCGTAAGGAACTTGTTTAGATCCAGTCTGAGATGAAGTGTGAATCACCATTTCCTCTTTAGCTCTTATGAGAAATACTTTATGATTACAACAATATGTTTATGATAACATTATTATTTAGGAAGATATCAACTGGAGAACATTTATTACCTGTAATAAAACCGATGACTCTTTACTGAACAGTGTTTCAGTTCACTGTCCAAAAACAGTTTCAAACCTCCAGCGCTATACTGAACAGTGTCTCAGTTTCACCATCCAAAAACAGCTTCAAACCTCCAGCGATATACTGAACAGTGTTTCAGTTTCACCGTCCAAAAACAGCTTCAAACCTCCAGCGATATACTGAACAGTGTTTCAGTTTCACCGTCCAAAAACAGCTTCAAACCTCCAGCGATATACTGAACAGTGTTTCAGTTTCACCGTCCAAAAACAGCCTCAAACCTCCAGCGCTATAATGAACAGTGTTTCAGTTTCACCGTCCAAAAACAGTTTCAAACCTCCAGCGCTATACTGAACAGTGTCTCAGTTTCACCATCCAAAAACAGCCTCAAACCTCCAGCGATATACTGAACAGTGTTTCAGTTTCACCGTCCAAAAACAGCCTCAAACCTCCAGCGCTATACTGAACAGTGTTTCAGTTTCACCGTCCAAAAACAGTTTCAAACCTCCAGCGATATACTGAACAGTGTTTCAGTTTCACCGTCCAAAAACAGCCTCCAACCTCCAGCTCTATACTGAACAGTGTTTCAGTTTCACCGTCCAAAAACAGCCTCGAACCTCCAGCGCTATACTGAACAGTGTTTCAGTTTCACCGTCCAAAAACAGCCTCAAACCTCCAGCGCTATACTGAACAGTGTTTCAGTTTCACCGTCCAAAAACAGCCTCAAACCTCCAGCGCTATACTGAACAGTGTTTCAGTTTCACCGTCCAAAAACAGCCTCAAACCTCCAGCGCTATACTGAACAGTGTTTCAGTTTCACCGTCCAAAAAAAGTCTCAAACCTCCAGCGCTATACTAAACAGTGTTTCAGTTTCACCGTCCAAAAACAGCCTCAAACCTCTAGCGCTATACTGAACAGTGTTTCAGTTTCACCGTCCAAAAACAGCCTCAAACCTCCAGCGCTATACTGAACAGTGTTTCAGTTTCACCGTCCAAAAACAGCCTCAAACCTCCAGCGCTATACTGAACAGTGTTTCAGTTTCACCGTCCAAAAACAGCCTCAAACCTCCAGCGCTATACTGAACAGTGTTTCAGTGTCACTGTCCAAAAACAGCCTCGAACCTCCAGGGCAATACTTAACAGTGTTTCAGTTTCACCGTCCAAAAACAGCCTCAAACCTCCAGCGCTATACTGAACAGTGTTTCAGTTTCACCGTCCAAAAAAAGTCTCAAACCTCGAGCGCTAAACTGAACAGTGTTTCAGTTTCACCGTCCAAAAACAGCCTCAAACCTCCAGCGCTATACTGAACAGTGTTTCAGTTTCACCGTCCAAAAACAGCCTCAAACCTCCAGCGCTATACTGAACAGTGTTTCAGTTTCACCGTCCAAAAAAAGTCTCAAACCTCCAGCGCTATACTGAACAGTGTTTCAGTTTCACCGTCCAAAAACAGTCTCAAACCTCCAGCGCTATACTGAACAGTGTTTCAGTTTCACCGTCCAAAAACAGCCTCAAACCTCCAGCGCTATACTGAACAGTGTTTCAGTTTCACCGTCCAAAAACAGCCTCGAACCTCCAGCGCTATACTGAACAGTGTTTCAGTTTCACCGTCCAAAAACAGCCTCCAACCTCCAGCGATATACTGAACAGTGTTTCAGTTTCACCGTCCAAAAACAGCCTCAAACCTCCAGCGCTATACTGAACAGTGTTTCAGTTTCACCGTCCAAAAACAGCCTCGAACCTCCAGCGCTATACTGAACAGTGTTTCAGTTTCACCGTCCAAAAACAGCCTCAAATTCCAGCGCAATACTGATTAGTGTTTCAGTTTCACCGTCCAAAAACAGCCTCAAACCTCCAGCGATATACTGAACAGTGTTTCAGTTTCACCGTCCAAAAACAGCCTCAAACCTCCAGCGCTATACGTAACAGTGTTTCAGTTTCACCGTCCAAAAACAGCCTCAAACCTCCAGCGCTATACTGAACAGTGTTTCAGTTTCACAGTCCAAAAACAGCTTCAAACCTCCAGCGATATACTGAACAGTGTTTCAGTTTCACCGTCCAAAAACAGCCTCCAACCTCCAGCGCTATACTGAACAGTGTTTCAGTTTCACCGTCCAAAAACAGCCTCAAACCTCCAGCGCTATACTGAACAGTGTTTCAGTTTCACCGTCCAAAAACAGCCTCAAACCTCCAGTGCTATACTGAACAGTGTTTCAGTTTCACCGTCCAAAAACAGCCTCAAACCTCCAGCGCTATACTGAACAGTGTTTCAGTTTCACCGTCCAAAAACAGCCTCGAACCTCCAGCGCTATACTGAACAGTGTTTCAGTTTCACCGTCCAAAAACAGCCTCGAACCTCCAGCGCTATACTGAACAGTGTTTCAGTTTCACCGTCCAAAAACAGCCTCAAACCTCCAGCGCTATACTGAACAGTGTTTCAGTTTCACCGTCCAAAAAAAGTCTCAAACCTCCAGCGCTATACTGAACAGTGTTTCAGTTTCACCGTCCAAAAACAGCCTCGAACCTCCAGCGCTATACTGAACAGTGTTTCAGTTTCACCATCCAAAAAAGTCTCAAACCTCCAGCGCTATACTGAACAGGGTTTCAGTTTCACCGTCCAAAAACAGCCTCAAACCTCCAGCGCTATACTGAACAGTGTTTCAGTTTCACCGTCCAAAAACAGCCTCAAACCTCCAGTGCTATACGTAACAGTGTTTCAGTTTCACCGTCCAAAAACAGCCTCAAACCTCCAGTGCTATACGTAACAGTGTTTCAGTTTCACCGTCCAAAAACAGCCTCAAACCTCCAGCGGTATACTGAACAGTGTTTCAGTTTCACAGTCCAAAAACAGCTTCAAACCTCCAGCGATATACTGAACAGTGTTTCAGTTTCACCGTCCAAAAACAGCCTCAAACCTCCAGCGCTATACTGAACAGTGTTTCAGTTTCACCGTCCAAAAACAGCCTCGAACCTCCAGCGCTATACTGAACAGTGTTTCAGTTTCACCGTCCAAAAACAGCCTCAAACCTCCAGCGCTATACTGAACAGTGTTTCAGTTTCACCGTCCAAAAAAAGTCTCAAACCTCCAGCGCTATACTGAACAGTGTTTCAGTTTCACCGTCCAAAGACAGCCTCGAACCTCCAGCGCTATACTGAACAGTGTTTCAGTTTCACCATCCAAAAAAGTCTCAAACCTCCAGCGCTATACTGAACAGGGTTTCAGTTTCACCGTCCAAAAACAGCCTCAAACCTCCAGCGCTATACTGAACAGTGTTTCAGTTTCACCGTCCAAAAACAGCCTCAAACCTCCAGCGCTATACTGAACAGTGTTTCAGTTTCACCGTCCAAAAACAGCCTCAAACCTCCAGCGCTATACTGAACAGTGTTTCAGTTTCACCGTCCAAAAACAGCCTCAAGCCTCCAGCGCTATACTGAACAGTGTTTCAGTTTCACCGTCCAAAAAAAGTCTCAAACCTCCAGCGCTATACTGAACAGTGTTTCAGTTTCACCGTCCAAAAACAGCCTCGAACCTCCAGCGCTATACTGAACAGTGTTTCAGTTTCACCGTCCAAAAACAGCCTCAAACCTCCAGCGCTATACTGAACAGTGTTTCAGTTTCACCGTCCAAAAACAGCTCAAACCTCCAGCGCTATACTGAACAGTGTTTCAGTTTCACCGTCCAAAAACAGCTTCAAACCTCCAGCGATATACTGAACAGTGTTTTAGTTTCACCGTCCAAAAACAGCTTCAAACCTCCAGCGATATACTGAACAATGTTTCAGTTTCACCGTCCAAAAACAGCCTCGAACCTCCAGCGCTATACTGAACAGTGTTTCAGTTTCACCGTCCAAAAACATTTTCAAACCTCCAGCGATATACTGAACAGTGTTTCAGTTTCACCGTCCAAAAACAGCCTCAAACCTCCAGCGCTATACTGAACAGTGTTTCAGTTTCACCGTCCAAAAACAGCCTCAAACCTCCAGCGCTATACTGAACAGTGTTTCAGTTTCACCGTCCAAAAACAGCCTCAAACCTCCAGCGCTATACTGAACAGTGTTTCAGTTTCACCGTCCAAAAACAGCCTCAAACCTCCAGCGATATACTGAACAGTGTTTCAGTTTCCCTGTCCATCACTTACGTGTAGGTCTCATATGACCCCAAATACACCTAATAAAAGTGTCACATAAACCGACTGTTATCAGCCACTCTTGTTTACACTCATCTTCCTCGTTCACCTTCTATCAGCACCTTTTACAGCTATAAAGAGCAGTCGCCCTAGTAAGCTAAACACCGTGCAGGGAAAACTCATTTATCAGAACCAGCGTAAAAGAACCTAATCTCTAATTTAAAAACATCTAAACCGGTTTTATTTTTAAATAGTAGCACAGCCTATATTAGTCTTTAGAGCATCAATCACAAGGGAAAAATAATAGTGTTTACAGTAATAAAGTGAGAGTTTATTATAGATTTGGATGAAAAAAAATCTGTTACTGTAGAACAAGTCACAGAGACTCTAGATAACCAACATTAGTGCCCTACAATTTACCTGGAAATTGTATTTCACCCTCATAAATAACAAGATTAGAGAATTCAATCTTGCTAGCATTGATTTAATGTTACCATTCTCAAATCCGATATCAAAAAAGTATCGTTTGTTTCAGTGTAGTGATATTCAACATTACTAATGTCTAAAGTTTAAACTAAAAAAGTGTAAAAGCTGAGATTTTAGACCTTAAAGTGTGCTTTACCGTAGTAAAACCAGGGTGTTGGTTACCTGTGCATGATGTTCTGCTGCCTGGGTGAGTGTTCTCGCCTCTGACTGATCTTCAGGAGTATGTTCGTCTCGGAGAAGATCGCGAGTAGAGATCGATGGAGAGCGAGCGATGAGCGAGAGCTAGCTCTCTCGCGCTATCCTCTATCTCTCTCTCTCTATCTCTCTATCTCTCTCTCTCTCTCTCTCTCTCTCTCTCTCTCTCTCTCTCTCCTCCTCTCTCTCTCTCAAGGAATGTGGATGGACTGCATTACTTTTTACTCAGATCAGCTCTAAACTATCAGGATTCTACGCTCACCTAAATTCACAATCAACAGAAAGTATTACAACGTAGTGACGTCACTTTCACTGTTTTTCCATGCAATCCGAACAGTTGGTCTGCTCCTGAATATAAATGAAAAGACCTTAACAAACTCTTATCGAAGTCTGGTTAATTCAGCAAACCAGCTGAAATTCAGCTCAATATTAATATGCTTCGACATAAGTTACAGATTTTGCGAAGAGTGCGTGATGTTTTGAGTGAAGGGTAAAGGAGGATCAGAATGGGCGGAGCCAGCTTTCCTCATCATGGAATTGCATCACTTCCTGGTATCCAATAATAAATCCATAGAGGGGTGGCATATGCATAGCAAACACATCTGATTGGCTGAAGATTTAAATATATCTTAAACAAAGTCATTTAACAATAATTCACCCTCCTCGGAGTGTTCGTGAAGATCTAAACTAGCGATCTGACTTACCAGGAGTGTAAACATGTTTTGTGAGCTTCAAAGTTGGGCAGTTTTAACCATGCGTGACGTTTCGTGTGATTGGTGAAGCAGGATAAATTTGTGCGGAGCCAGTTGCACTCATGGAAATGCATCACTTCCTGGTAACCAAACATGGGTCCACAGAGAGCCAAAACATAGGCATAACACAGATTGGTTGAAGGTTTAATTTTAATATATCTTAAACAAAGTAATTTTACAATAACTCACTCTCCTCAGTGTTCATGAAGATCAAAACTAGAATGAAAAAACATTGAAGCACCAAGGTTGTAAACATGTTTTTTTTTTTCAGCTCCAAAGTTGGGCAGTTTTAACATTGTCGTAAATGAGAATATACTCACTTCTGATCCCCTTGTGGACAGTGGAGGTACTACAGTTAAGTCACTTCCTGTTGCTCAGGGGCAGGAAGAGCGGAAGGTTACCCCTTAGTTTTAATTAGTTTTAAACTTGGAGTGAAGGAGAACTTGCTCACGTCTGCCTCTAGCGGTCGGTTAAAGTACTACAGTTCAGTCACTTCCTGTTGTAGATCGGCAGGAGATAGCTGCTTGAGTTACAAACTTACTCAAATTTGTCCTCCTGATGAAACGCCAAGATAAAGTTATATTTTATTTTAAAATGTTTTTTAGATGTGTCTATGTTATGTATCAATGATACAGATTTGTATGTATCTTTAAGGACTACACAAAGTGAAAACATTTTTTGGTTTTGATTAGTTTGTGAGTGTGTGTTGAGCTAAATTAATCCTCTAATTTAGAGACGCAACTCACTCTCGCAGGCGCCTGAATGTTGATGCAGAAAACACACTTGAATGCAGTCCGTCAGAGCTGTCAAACACACTCGACAAAAACAAACCACTTTGAAGGCCTCGGTGAGTAATGCACCCTTTGAGGAGGACCCCACAGGACACCGGTGACCCCTCTGCCAGCACCTGAGAGCTTCGGTCAAGAGCCTGTCATCCATCACTGGCCATGCACATCTGCTTTTCTACTCCGAGCACTGCGAAATCACTGACAAAATTCAAATCCAGTCCAAGAAACTTGTTTGACATGCATGCCCACATCAGCCGAGCGAAGCAGAAAGATCCTGTTGAGGATTTGCTGGAGAAGCACAAAAACACTCAATGGAGAGCTTCTGTGGGTAAATTTTTCATGACACACGAGTGTCCCATCACCTCCTGACTCTGGCATGACCCGATCGTGAGCTCATCATCTGAGGGGACACACTGCATGGAGACAAGCAGGGACATCCTCCAGGGCACAAAGAGGACATTGAAACTGAAACACTGCTCTGTGGTGTTGGTGGTCTGAAAGATGGGACTCATCTACCAAGCCGCATACTTGTAGATTTACCATGCGGCAAAGGTGAATACCTGGAGCCCCAAGCTTATAGGAACTCTCTACAAAGAGTTGCCACGCATTCATTGATATATATTATTTTTAAACAATTTCTGCCACATGTTCAGTTTTTATTTTGAAATTTCAAGAACATCAACAGACGAAGCTCCAGAATCATAATTTCTACTATGAAAATGTATCAAATGTAACTTTTATTTTGAAATATCAAGTATATTCATAGACAAAGGTGCCGAAAACATAACTTCTACTGTTAAAATGTAGAAAATTTAAGCTTTTATTTTTGAAATTTTAAGTACATCAATAGACCAAGATCCAGAATCCTAATTTCTACTCTTGCAACGTAGCGAATGTCAACTCTTATTCAGAAATATCAAGTATATCAACCGACAATGCTCCAGAATTCCTGTTTATTCTAAAAATTAAGCAAATTGAAACTTTTTTTAAAATGTCAGGTACGTAAAAAGCCTACTCTTAAAATGTAACAAATGTGAGCTTTTATTTTGAAATTTCTAGTATATCAACAGATGAACCTCCTGAAATTATAATTTTTACTCTTAAAATGTAACAAACGTGAGCTTTTACTTTGAAATTTCTAGTATAGCAACAGATGAACCTCCTGAAATTATAATTTTTACTCTTAAAATGTAACAAACGTGAGCTGTTATTCTTTAAATTCCAAGTATATCAATAGACAAAGTTTCAGACATAATAATTTAATGTAGCAAATGTGAGCCTTTACTTTGAAATTTCAAATAGATACGACGCTCCAGAAATCATAATTTCAAATAAAAAATGAGGTAAAGTGTTTTTAAAAAGGTTAAAAATGAAGAAGTATTTTTGTTTTTGTTGTAAATTTAAACTAAATATTCTAAAAAATGTTCTTTAGAAGCTCAATGTTCCCTTAAATGGTAAAAAAATGTTAGGTAATTAACTTGAAATTGTTTCTCACGCCCTGCTTAAGAAGCTATTTTCGCATTAATACTTTTTTTATTAGATAACTTAACAACTAAAAATAAAGGTCGTTGTGCATTTGTTCACCTTGAAAACGACAACTGCATGCAGCACACAGATGAAATCGACAATCTTTACATTTTCTATTTCATTTAGAAATGAACTGAAATGCCTGAACTGTAACATGTAAACAGCAACCTATTTAAGTAAATCGCTGTAAAGGTGTTTTAAAGCACGAGATAATCACACAAAAGAAAGTGAATTGTGTTTTGCGGCTGTCTGCGTGTGCGGGCACGCGCGTGAAAGGCTCCGACCTGCTGTCCGCTGCGCGCCTCCGCTCGTCCGGATCGTGACCCCTGAATGAATGAAACGCGGTTAATACCACTCCGCCGCTGTCCATCACATCCATCATTGTTCTCCTCCGCCTCACCCACGCACTCTCATCCGCTTCCGCGCGTCTGTTTGCGTGGATTCACGCGAGCGCGAAAGTTAGACGCGGGGGCGGGACTTATGCCACTCCCGTCCAATCAGAGCGCGAGAGGCTTGCGCTTATTGGAAGGACTTTTTTCTTTGGGCGTGTTTGGAACTTTCTATTCTTCTCTAACTCTTAATTAAGCCGACATGAAGATGAATGAATGAATGATTTTATAGCAAAATGCAATCTTTTTTATAACAAAGTACAAGATTTCTTTGCAGAATTGTTTTTGATGACAACGTCAGAGGGCATCGTGGGGATCTCATAACTCAGGTTTAGTGTTATGCAAACTCTATTCAGAGTGTTTTTGATCAAACTCTGGAGAGAGTTATTTTCACTCTGAAGATTTGTGTGACTTGTCTTGTTGGGCCACCACACCAGAGCAATAGAAGAACACAGCTAACAGCTCACTCCCTGCACAGTAAAATCCAGAGAGTAAAATTAACTCTATCCAGAGTAGGACCAAATACACTCTAAATAGAGTAAAAAAAAACCCATCCATCCATTTTCTTGTCGTCTTTTTTCCTTTTTAGGTTGTCACAGCGGAATGAACCGCTAACTCTTCTGGCATATGTTTTACGCAGCGGATGCCCTTCCAGCCGCAACCCATCACTGGGAAACATTCTCACACACATTCACACTTTAACACTATGAACAATCGTTTATTACCCAATTCTCTTATTCCGCAAGTCTCTGGAGGAAACCAGAGCACCCGGAGTAAACCCACGCGATCATGAGGAGAACATGAGAACTCCACACAGAAATGCCAACTGACCCAGCCAAGCCTCGAACCAGCGACCTTCTTGCTGTGAGAAAACTGTAACACTTAAAACGAGTTAAATCGTCAATGAGGTTATCGTCTAAACCATTGATTATTCACCGAAATTCTTGTAGGTAGTAATAGATGTTTGTATGTCACTATAAAAACCATCCATCCATCCATCCATCTTCATGTCAGCTTTCTTCCCTTTCGGGGTCGCCACAGCGGAAGGAACCGCCAACTTTCTGGCATATGTTTTACGCAGCGGATGCCCTTCCCTGCCGCAACCCATCACTGGGAAAACTATAAAAACCATCACAAACATTCTCCTCATCACATTGTAACAAAAATAAGAGTTAAACTTAAATGTTTCATGGTTCAGATTGATCGACTCCGTGTTAATTTAGAGTAGGACCAAATAGACTCTGAGCAGTGTCAATGTAACACTCTAGATATACTCTCTAGTGTGTGAACTATCCTTTAATCAAAGGCAAAATGTTCATAGGTGATGTAATCGTGAAAGAAATGAAGCTAGAGGGTGATTTAGATAAGAACGAGATTCCAGTCCCATGAGAGCATCTCTTAACGAATGGCTGAGCGCGTCTTCACAAGTGTGCAGCTCTTCCTCGAACCTTTGGCACTTCCTGAAGTTTGATTCATTTACTCTGAATATTGATTTTCTTTCTGCTCCGATCGATCTGCTTCGGAGTCTGATGTACAGCGCACGCCTGAAATACTCCTCTCGTGTTTACTGAGCTACTCTTCTTGCTTGACTTGACTTGAAAAGAACCATTCTTCAGATGTTTCAAGGAAGAAAAAGGATATGTTTAGAAAGATTCACAGTGACTGAACGCATTCATTCCAGCACCGGCAGACCCTCGGGAGCCTGGCTAGCATTCATGAGAGGTGACGAATGAATTTGGTGTTATATCAAGCGATGCATCTAAGTAAATGTGTAACATTTGTTTATAACACCAGCTAAAGATAGCTGGGTGTTATACAACAGTTTGAGTTTTACCGTCCAAACGTTTATTTATGAATCATCTTTTTTTTTTTTGAGACGTTTATCCAAAGCAACTTAGAACCGAGGGAGGAAGAGCAAGAAAAGAGGGAGGAGATCATCTCAAGAAGATCTCAAAAAAGAAAAGTTTCAGCTAATCCATTCATCCATTTTCTTGTCAGCTCTTTTCCCTTTAGAGGGTCATCACCGCCAACTCTTCTGGCATATGCTTTATGTGGCGGATGCCCTTCCAGCAGCAACCCATCGCCGGAAAACATCCACACACCATCATATCAGCAACAAAGGCAATCTTTATGGAAAACCTGTTTGTAACTATCCATCGTAAATTCAGGGCTTACCAATATTTAAAAAGACATTTCTGTCAGCTTTCTTCCCTTTCGGGGTCGCCACAGCGGAAGGAACTACCAACTCTTCTGGCATATGTTTTATGCGGCGGATGCCCTTCCAGTAGCAACCCATCGCTGGGATAAGAACAATTGTTTTTACCCAATTCTCTTATTCCATATGTCTCTGGACTCGTGGAGGAAACCAGAGCACCCGGTGTAAACCCACGTGATCACGGGGAGAACATGAGAACTCCACACAGAAATGCCAACTGAGCCAGCTGAGACTCAAACCAGCGACCTTCTTGCTGTGAGACGACTGTGCTACCCACTGTGCCACAGTGACGCCCTCAGCTAATCCTACTCAGCTTTAGATTTTAGTCTCCAGACGCGGCTTTTTTTTGGCTGATCAGAACCTCTTATACGTAAATAGTCAGGGGTGGACTTTTCATTAGGCAAAGATATGCAGTTACCTTGGGCCCCCAATTTTTAGCGGCCTTCTGCTCAGGGGTGAAGCTCACCTATGATGAATACTTCACTTTTTTGTGAGTCCTGTCCCATAAATCAATGGAAATGTGATTTGTTTTTCCAAATACATGTTTTTAACAGGGTGTTTTTGTTAGGTTAACTGTTAAGTGAATGTTTTTTCCTTCAGATGCAGTTTTGCATCATTGCCTTAAGATTGGACCAGTGAAGATGCGACTTGATTCAGTGAACTTTGCTTGATTCTGATGAAACCGTTCCAGAATTGCTCTAGTGGTCCTGATTCCTTTGTTTGCCTTGGGCTCCAAAATGCTAAATTGATCACTGTATGCAGTGAAATGAAAATAGATTTTGAGCTGGATCAAATAAAACATGCCTTTATTAAAAATTTTGGACTAGATATGGGTGTGCGGGTGCGTGTGTGTGTGTGTGTGTGTGTTTTCCGGTGCCGACTAATGGAACGTGTGCTCAGAGTTTCCTGCGTATGAATTATTGAATGACGAAGGATTGATTTCTGAGTAGCACTCGCTTCCGGACGAATGAGAGACAAGAGAGAGAGAGAGAGAGGAAGGGGGGACAGATGGAGAGAGAGGAGAGAAGGAGAGGGAGATAGAAAAGAAAGAATGAAGAGAAAGAACGACAGATTGAGAGTGAGAGGGAGGGGGATGAGAGAGAAGATAGAAAGAGAGAATGAAACAGAGGGATGAAGAGAAGGAGAAAGAAGATAGATGGAGAGAAAAAAGGTTGGAGAGAGGAGAGAATAGAGAGGGAGCTAGAGAAACAGGGAGGGAGAAATGAGATAGAGAAGAAAGAAAGGAGGGAAAAGGAGAGAAAGAAATACAGATGGAGAGAGAGGGAGGGGATGGAAAGAGAGGGAGAGAGCATGAAACAGAGAGGGATGAAGAGAAGGAGAGAGAGGATAGACGGAGAGAGGAAAGGTTGGAGACGGGAGAGAATAGAGAGAGCTAGAGAAACAGGGAGGGAGAAAGGAGATAGAGAATAAAGAAAGAAGGGAAAAGGAGAGAAAGAAATACAGATGGAGAGAGAGGGAGAGAGAATATAGAGAATGAATCAGAGAGGGAGAAAGAGAAAAGGACAGAGAAAGATGAGATGGAGAGAGGAAAGAGAGAGGGAGTAAGGGAGGAGAAAGAAGAGAAAAAGACAGACTCCTAAATCACTCAAACAAACAGATCCAGAGAGAAAGTGCCTTGCACAAAAAAAAGCATAAAGCGACAACGTGAAAAAGTGAAAGAAAAACACTTTCAATAAAGACAAGTTAAATCCAGGCAGAAATTACAGACGGCGAGATCAAATGTGGGGGCAGTTTTCTTCCTCATTTGACATCCAGCAGGTACTGAAACGTGCTACTGAGTGTGGGCCAGACATGGTCTGAGTCTGGCAGAGGTAATCATGTGTCCAAATAACATTTTAATAAGTTACTACGGTGAACTTGGGAGACGAGAGCTTTGTTAAAAACACAGCTTCTTTCAGTCATCTCTCATAACCTGTTGTGGTACTTTGGCCTCACGAAGCTACGTGTGGAAGCCAGAACTGGTCAAAATTGCAACGCAAACACTTGATTAGATTCAATAAAATAAACCATCAGCAATTTTTAGGTGAAATCTGAAGTCAAATTAAGGTTGTGGCGATGCATCGACTCAAGTGTACTCAAGTAATTCCACAGAAAAGCTGTAAAACAGAGTCAGGACGTCACTCAAACATCGTTTCCTGAAAACCCGAGAAAGCAGGAGGGTGAAATAAGGAGTCATGACTTCTGAACTCTAGAATGACCTGTTTTAAAAATCTTTGTAATGAAAAATGCAAATTAAAAAGGTACTCTTAAATCAAATAGACAAATTTAACTTTGTTACCTATCTTTCTTTTTTTTTAACAAACAAGATAATATGAGATAGGTAGACACTCTCAGAAAAAAAAGTAAATTTGTTCTTATATTTAGACTTTTGTACTATTAAAGGGGCATTTTTGTACTCCAAGGAACAAAATTGCAAACACTTAATGTACAAAACTGTACCTTAAGGACCTATTGTGGACCATTTTAGGTACACTGTCAGAAAAAAGCTATCGCGCAGAAACTATTTTGTTGCTAGGGCTACAAAATTGCCCCTTTAATGGTACAAAAGTCTAAATATACGAACAACATTTATCCCTTCAGGTACCACCCCAGAGACGGATGTTGTACCTTAAAAGGTACAGTTTCATTCCTTTATTTCTGAGAGTGTGGAGGAGGAGAGGAGGGCTCACTTCTAGTGTTCTGAGCGGTGAGTGGATGCTGATCTGATGGTTCACTGGTCAGAATTCTTCTCATCCGTTCATAGTTCCACAACAAGAGAAACCGCGGAAAATGATCGCAGAACATAACTTGAAATCTCTGTAATTCTTCCAAATAGAGACAATAAGCTCGAACATCAATGACGAACTGCTCCATAAAAGAAGAAGAGGGAGGAACGTTGAGACAAGTCAAGCTGGATCCAGCTGAGAAAATATCTAAAGATGATTAAAATCACAAAAAATTACTTTTTCTGTCCTTTGAAAGCATTCTTTATACTTCTACATTCCATTATCTCCGCTGACCTCTCCTGGCCATTCGGAGAACTGAATGTGAGGGTGATGGTAGAAGAAAGTCGGTCCTAGATAGCTACATCTCCCTTTTTTTAGATTGAACGCTCATGAAACACACCTGATCACTCTAAAATGCGATGTTGGGAGCGCTAGCATATTACAAAAGTAATACATTACAGAATCACGTTACTTTTTGGAGAAACACAGTAATGTTCTGTAATAAGTGACCCGTTACACGCTGAGTTACACATTACAATGTCGTTCTTGCTGAAAAGTAAAACATTATTAATACAATTATTGTGCGAAAGAAAAAGATTGGGGCGCGGTACAAAAAAGGCAGATGAAAGAACATTCACGAGATGGTCTGCCCCACGTTATTTTAGCTTTATCTGAAATAAAGACGAGAAGAAAGTGATCAAGTACATTAGCTGTCCAAATCCTAAAGATCTATCCACATGAAAAAATAAAAATAAAAACACCTTGTACACTGCTAACTGTGAAGTGAAAGAAAACAGGATGCGTTTTTGGTCCCCTATTATTTCATTTTCTCTGAGCTTTTTTCATTAAAAGAAAAATGAATAAGCATAAATATATAAGAGTCGGAATAAAAGACCCCGAAGCAAGGTATTAGCTTATTTTAATTTTGCACAGAGAAGCAATTAAAGATGTCATATCACACCTCTTTAAATCATTTAAATTAAGTATTTGACCCCTCTAGACTATCACTGCACCCTTAAGAACCTTCAATAGATAGTATTTATCGTAAACTATGTCGTTGAATCTCCTGAAATGGTTGTGCTCTGCAAAACGAACTCTGTGTTTCATGTTCCTCCCACTGTTGTGCTTCCAGCCCCTGCTGTGTGTTCTTCGTTGACTCGCAGATAATCCACCCATTTCTGATTAATACATTCATCTTTTGGTAAACCAAAAACACTTTGGTCCGGTTCATCCAAAAACACTCTTTCATTGTTTATCGACGCGGTTCTGCTACTCTACAGTTCCGGGTCAGTCCGCACATTGAGATGCGTTAGCGGTTCTTCTGATTGGTTTATGGGTCGGTGCTATGGCAAATGAGTGTGGCTACAGCCATCAAGCTGTTTTGAGCTCCCAGAAAAAGACAGGATTACACAAACATACATTAACCGGAAACCCGGATGGTTTTTACTTATTCAAGAAGTTTCAAGGAGTCAAAACAGACAAAAAAAAGTGTGATTATCAGTTATAGCCGGCTAAACTAGTCATTTTAAACAACTCTTAAAAGGTTTTTTAACTCCTCATGGGCCCAAAACTATTTTTGTCCAGTGGCTCAAAATTGCTGTGTACAGAAAATAAAGCACATTCTATTCTAAAAAAAAAGTACGCTATTTTCATTCTTGAAACAAAAATGAAAGAAAACCAATATAACTTTTGAAGTTTTGAAAATATGTAAATATTTAAATAGATTAAAACTCTCATAAATAAATAAATAAATAGGCCTACATGTATACTTAAAATGAAAAATCTGATAATTATTAAAATCATTTTAAAAGTTTTTAGTGAATAATTATTTACTTTCTTATATGTTTGCACTTGTTCATTGCTGTTATTATTATTATTATTACTACTATTATTATTGTTCATTGTTTAGATTTATTGGAAGGCGATTTTTGTAGCTTTATGAACAGTTTTTGTAAGATCTTTTAAGGGTTGAACAGCAGCGAAGATGCGCACTGCCCCTGCGCGGCTGTCACGCCTCTCTTCTGCACATGCGCATCTTTCCTCCTTCTCTTTTACGCATGCGCATTCCGACTCAGTGCTGTCAGCGCGTCTGGTGGAGCCTCAGACTCGAGAGGTGAGGAAAAATGACCAACAAATGATTGAAATAATAATTTTAATCGAGCGGCGCTTTGTTTTCGGTATACGACACCCCCCACGAGTGAGAAATGGGCTCGTTCGGAGCTGTGCGAGCCTGTGTGACGCGGCTAGGCTAATGTTTGTGTGTTTCCCGTCAGCTGATGACGTGCGCGCGCTCCCGTGGACCTCTGGTGTTTTCTCTCTGCTCCACTTTCACATCTCAATCTCCATCTTTCGCAGAGTCTGTCTGTAAACGTGTTTGTTTGCGCGTACGACTGAGTCAATGTGCGTTTTTCGGTTTGTGTACACGTAGCCCAGAGTCTGTCTTGGTCTTTGGAGTGTTTATTTATTTGAGTTTTTTTCCTGTCGGCTCATCCTACTGTGTGTTTTCTGTAATGAAAAAAGAGCTCGTCCATGGCTGAATTATTTAACTTCATTGTGAGCGCAAGTAGGCTTTTCTCGAGTATAATTACGGTTTTCTTAAGACTGGGGGATAATTAAAGAACATTTCACTTTAATGAACACAGCTAGGCTACATCTGCTTTGAAAAACAAATGTTCTTCATCACACGATGCCATTTGAGAAAAAAAATAAGCTGGCAATCTTGTTTCTGTAACAATGTTTGGGGTCTAATCAGATTCAATTATTTATGCTAATTGATAATTTTATGAGTCATATTATACTCATCAGAGCTTAAATTATAAGTAAAAAATGTTGATTTGTTTAGTCTTTGGTTCGTTTTATCAATAGCAACAATTTAGAAACTTCCAAAAAAAAGATGTGTTGTTTAACAGACAGTTGATGTGTACATTATGGTCAATCAATGCAGAAAAAAGTACGTGTAAAAAGAACCATTGGATATATTTAATTCTGTCTTTGTAGTAAAGTGCTGTCGGTGGTGGATTTTAGTTTTTTAATGATGAGCTTTCCTGCCATTTTACTGCATGAAAAAACATAGAATAAGACTGATTTACTGATTTTAATTAAAGGAACACTTCACTTTTATGAACACAGGCTATATCTGTTTTGACAAATACATTTTCTGAATTATTGTAATAGGAAAAAGCAATACGAAAGCTCTGAGAATTTAGTTTTTGTAACAGTGTTTGTGCTGTAATCTGATTCAATGATATACGCTAATGATGAGTTATTTTCAACTGTTTCAGACCTGATTTTATTAATTAAAAGTTGTTAAAGTTAAGTTAGTTTTAGTCAATTATTATTTTTCTTTTGTGCTTTTTAGCAACAACAGTAAGAAAATATGTAAAAAGCGTCTGGTTTAACAGACATAGAGTACAAAAAACATCTTCTATAAAAAAAAAAAATACATTTAGCAATGTTCTGCATAATTGCACGGCTTTCCAAACATTCACCCAGAAAATATACGTCTGAAATAATAATAATAATAAGAAGAAGAAGGAAAAACAATTTAAACAGACTATAACAGAAACACACGTTAGAGTAACACGATGATTAGATTATTATTTACTAGATAGTTTTTATGTTGGAAAACACATAAAAAAAAGTACATTTGTTAGATTTTTTTGTCCTTTTCAGTGAAATTCAATTAGCTGGTATACAAATATACAAATGTGCAACAAAACACAAACAAAACTTGAGGTAAAGCACACAAAAATGAGAAAATGTGAAAATTAGGGTTTAATCATTGATATTTTCAGGTTGGCTAAAGTTGTCAATATGTAAATATGTCAAAGAGATTTCAAACTTTTGACCGGCAGTGTACGTAGCCGCAGGTACGGACGCCATCTTTCCCTCGTTCACACAAGCAGAGAAAGTTACTCCAGAGTTAGAAAAAGTTCAACAATTGAGCATTTTCAGCTGTAAACATTTCCTTCACAACAATGAAGATCTAAAGAAAGTTCACCGGGAGTTGAAGCACTCGGAATGTTTCGCTTTGTGTAAATGTAAGCGTTTTTACTTTGCTTAGCGTGCTCTCTCTCTTCTCCCACGTGTCAGCACTCTCTGAGCTTTGTTTCTGATGCTCTTCGGATCTCCACACAGGAAGTTGTTGACTTGTTTCCTGCTGATTGGTTGGCACACACATTACTTCCTGTAATGTGCGCATGCATGTGAAAAATCGCTTTCACTATTCATGTTTGTTTTTTTCTATTGTTCCAAAGAAACCCAATCTAAAATATAGACTGATTTTTCTAAAAATGAATATTATAATATTTAAAATCACAACCTTTACAGAGAACTGACGCAAGCTCATGGCACTGTTAGGAATTCCCATCATTTCTCATTGGCCTTCACATGAAGATTTGTTGTGTTCTGAAAACAGAGAGTTTGTCTCCCAACAACACGTCTCAAACATTGTGTTAATAATCAAATTGGAGTGCGTGTAAGCTTTCCCTGTTGAATTTTTTGGTGAAAAGTCTGAAAAGCATACCTGCTAACAGCAGAGACCTCGTACCCTGCTCTGCATGGAGATCACGAAGCCAGTCAGATTGCTAACCTCAGCGTAGATCGGTTCTCACACAAATTCTTTTTGTTTTGTACAATTCACATGAAACGAGCGCTGCCAAATCTCTTCCAGTTGGAATTCTAACCAAAACTAGACAGTCATAACACATTTCTCCAGCTCTGAAGTCTCTCCTCTGGCTGCCGATCTCCTTCAGAATAGATTTTAAAGTTCTGCTGCTCGTATATAAGTCCAAACATAACTTAACACCTAACAGAGATGATCATTGAATACAAATAAATTAAATCGACTCCGGGTTAATTCCACTCAGGGTAAATCATTCTTTAGTTCCCCTGCGGCCCACAGAGGAACCAGCTCCAGAGGAGATCAGGGGTGCCAACACTTTAGTCTCGTTTAAATCCAGGATAAAGACTCTCCTGTTTAGTTGCGTTTTTGTCGACTGAACACCAACGTCCAACAACTATTTTATCTCTGCACTTCACATCTTACTCTTTGTTTTAATCAATGTTTTTAAATGTTCATTTTTTTTAAATCAGTTTGATTTTATATGACTTTTTTTTATGCTTGATTTTTTAAAATGTACTTTCTTTTTACTCTTTATTTCCAATGTAAAGCACTTTGAATTAAATGTGCTCTACAGATAAACTTGCCTTGCCTCCAGATAGAAACCTTCCAACAAGACGTCATTTGTACAAACAACCAAAATTAAGAGGGTGTATAAGTAATTAAATGTTATGCCCTTGTTATAGCACTTACAATCAATATTTGAGCTCTCTATATTAGCGCTGCATTGATAATAATGTTCAAAATTAAGGAAAAAAGGCGGGGATAAGGAATGTTTTTGATGAGGGAAACACACTTCAAGATGCCAGGAATGTCAGAAAAGTCACGTTATCATCTCATCGGACCTTTAAACAATTATGTATTTTATTACAGCTTGAGCACGGAAGGTGGCGTACAAATGGTTCAGCCTTTTAAGTTCTGATAAACTTCAGGAAAATAAAATAGATACAACTATTGTATCTCTGCACTTCACTATCTTAATCTGTGTCTTAATTTTAATTTTTTAATTAAATTTTACTTGTTCAATACTTGATTTTATTAAATGTACTTTCTTTTTTATTCTTTGTTTCCAATGTAAAACACAGATAAACTTGCTTTGCTTTGAAAAATACAAAATATATCCTTCAGTCTTGCATGCAACGGTTTGACCAGTCTCGGCCTCACAAGTGCTGCCCGGGAGTTAGCCACGCCCACTTATTTACATTTTGCAGTGTACACGTAACTAAAAATTCTTTTCAATCAATCAAGTTTTTCTATAGCGCTTCTTTAGCAGTTGCTTTCAAAGCAGCTTCACAAAGTCCTCGTGAGGATCAGGTAGAGTAGATAGGAGTTCCTCTGTTCCTCTTCCTCCTGGGAGCCTCGCTGACTGAGGCAGGTGCTAATCACCTCCCCAGCATAAAGAACATACAAACTTAAGATCCTTCGACGAACGGTTTGCCGGACAGGACCTGAAAAAATAAAACAAACCAAGACAAAACAGAAACTAACAAACGATTAACAACGAGAAAAAGAAACAACGATTACAAAGCTGTAACACAGACAACAAACAGGTGATCAGCATCAGCTGCAGGAGGAGAGATAAATGATGAGGAGAGGTTAGAGAGGAACATTCAACCTCATTGTTTTCTCAACAGTTTGTATCTTTATACGAGCATACAAACTGTATTTGTATGTATATATATTTTACGGTACACATTTAATTCCGTATTAACAATAAATACTGCCATATTTCCCAGCCCTATTGTCCATATCGATATTGGAATTGAATCGTATCCACCGAATGTAAGAAGTATATTGTGATATTAGTTATTGCCATATCGTCTAGATCTATAACCACAAACAACGTCCTGCCTGGAACCAGAGGAGGTTTTGACAAACAGCCTTTCCAATTTAGAGGATTAAGATTTCAAGTTTTCTTTTAAGTTGAGTTTACAGTAATATACTCGTCCCTGTTCGGACAAAACATTTAGAATATCTTAATTTTTAGAACGTGTTTGTTTTTGTTAGTTCTATTTAAATATGATACATAGTTTAGAAAACATGTCTATATTAATGTAAACTTTATTTTATTTAGTATTCTTTACTTAATACATTTTTTTTTGTTTTTACACATTTGAAACACCAACGCACTTGAATCCATCGATAACTTCCCTCACTCGATCAGAACGGGAGAAACCACAACGAAACGAGGTGTATGAAATTCAACCTAAAGTGGGACAACACCTTGAACCTGAGGTCAGAAGGGGAGGAGCTGAATCGGTCACGCACGACTGACGCACAGCATTTCACTCAGAGAAACTGTCCCAAAACGTGAACGCAGACTCTCGGTCCAACATCTGCTTTTAGAACTTTTTAGAACCTGTACATGATTCCACGAGGAAACAATATCTGCTTATAGAATGCTCTGTACATGATTCCACGAGGAAACAACATCTGCTTATAGAATGTTCTGTACATGATTCCACGAGGAAACAACATCTGCTTATAGAATGCTTTGTATATTATTCCATGAGGAAACATCTGCTTATAGAATGCTCTGTACATGATTCCACGAGGAAACAACATCTGCTTATAGAATGCTTTGTATATTATTCCATGAGGAAACATCTGCTTATAGAATGCTCTGTACATGATTCCACGAGGAAACATCTGCTTATAGAATGCTCTGTACATGATTCCACAAGGAAACAACATCTGCTTATAGAATGCTCTGTACATGATTCCACGAGGAAACAACATCTGCTTATAGAATGCTCTGTACATGATTCCACGAAGAAACAACATCTGCTTATAGAATGCTCTGTACATGATTCCACGAGGAAACAGCATCTGCTTATAGAATGCTTTGTATATGATTCCATGAGGAAACATCTGCTTATAGAATGCTCTGTATATGATTCCATGAGGAAACATCTGCTTATAGAATGCTCTGAATATGATTCCATGAGGAAACATCTTCTTATAGAATGCTCTGTACATGATTCCACGAGGAAACAACATCTGCTTATAGAATGCTCTGTACATGATTCCACAAGGAAACATCTGCTTATAGAATGCTCTGTACATGATTCCACGAGGAAACATCTGCTTTAAGAATGCTCTGTATATGATTCCAGGAGGAAACATCTGCTTATAGAATGCTCTGTACATGATTCCACGAGAAAACAACATCTGCTTATAGAATGCTCTGTATATGATTCCAGGAGGAAACATCTGCTTATAGAATGCTCTGTACATGATTCCACGAGAAAACAACATCTGCTTATAGAATGCTCTGTATATGATTCCATGAGGAAACATCTGCTTATAGAATGCTCTGTACATGATTCCACGAGGAAACAACATCTGCTTATAGAATGCTCTGTACATGATTCCACGAGGAAACAACATCTGCTTATAGAATGCTCTGTACATGATTCCACGAGGAAACAACATCTGCTTATAGAACGCTCTGTACATGATTCCACGAGGAAACATCTGCTTATAGAATGCTCTCTACATGATTCCACGAGGAAACAACATCTGCTTATAGAATGCTCTGTACATGATTCCACGAGGAAACAACATCTGCTTATAGAATGCTCTGTACATGATTCCACGAGGAAACAACATCTGCTTATAGAATACTCTGTACATGATTCCACGAGGAAACATCTGCTTATAGAATGCTCTGTACATGATTCCACGAGGAAACAACATCTGCTTATAGAACGCCCTGTACATGATTCCACGAGGAAACAACATCTGCTTATAGAACGCTCTGTACATGATTCCACGAGGAAACAACATCTGCTTATAGAACGCCCTCTACATGATTCCACAAGGAAACAACATCTGCTTATAGAATACTCTGTACATGATTCCACAAGAAAACAACATCTGCTTATAGAATGCTCTGTACATGATTCCATGAGGAAACAACATCTGCTTATAGAATGCTCTGTACATGATTCCATGAGGAAACAACATCTGCTTATAGAATGCTCTGTACATGATTCCACGAAGAAACAACATCTGCTTATAGAATGCTTTGTATATGATTCCATGAGGAAACAACATCTGCTTATAGAATGCTCTGTACATGATTCCACGAAGAAACAACATCTGCTTATAGAATGCTCTGTACATGATTCCACGAGGAAACATCTGCTTATAGAATGCTCTGTACATGATTCCACGAGGAAACATCTGCTTTAAGAATGCTCTGTACATGATTCCACGAGGAAACAACATCTGCTTATAGAATGCTCTGTACATGATTCCACGAAGAAACAACATCTGCTTATAGAATGCTCTGTACATGATTCCACGAGGAAACAGCATCTGCTTATAGAATGCTTTGTATATGATTCCATGAGGAAACATCTGCTTATAGAATGCTCTGTATATGATTCCATGAGGAAACATCTGCTTATAGAATGCTCTGAATATGATTCCATGAGGAAACATCTTCTTATAGAATGCTCTGTACATGATTCCACGAGGAAACAACATCTGCTTATAGAATGCTCTGTACATGATTCCACAAGGAAACATCTGCTTATAGAATGCTCTGTACATGATTCCACGAGGAAACATCTGCTTTAAGAATGCTCTGTATATGATTCCAGGAGGAAACATCTGCTTATAGAATGCTCTGTACATGATTCCACGAGAAAACAACATCTGCTTATAGAATGCTCTGTATATGATTCCATGAGGAAACATCTGCTTATAGAATGCTCTGTACATGATTCCACGAGGAAACAACATCTGCTTATAGAACGCTCTGTACATGATTCCACGAGGAAACATCTGCTTATAGAATGCTCTGTACATGATTCCACGAGGAAACAACATCTGCTTATAGAATGCTCTGTACATGATTCCACGAGGAAACAACATCTGCTTATAGAATGCGCTGTACATGATTCCACGAGGAAACAACATCTGCTTATAGAATACTCTGTACATGATTCCACGAGGAAACATCTGCTTATAGAATGCTCTGTACATGATTCCACGAGGAAACAACATCTGCTTATAGAATGCCCTGTACATGATTCCACGAGGAAACAACATCTGCTTATAGAACGCTCTGTACATGATTCCACGAGGAAACAACATCTGCTTATAGAACGCCCTCTACATGATTCCACAAGGAAACAACATCTGCTTATAGAATACTCTGTACATGATTCCACAAGAAAACAACATCTGCTTATAGAATGCTCTGTACATGATTCCATGAGGAAACAACATCTGCTTATAGAATGCTCTGTACATGATTCCATGAGGAAACAACATCTGCTTATAGAATGCTCTGTACATGATTCCACGAAGAAACAACATCTGCTTATAGAATGCTTTGTATATGATTCCATGAGGAAACAACATCTGCTTATAGAATGCTCTGTACATGATTCCACGAGGAAACATCTGCTTATAGAATGCTCTGTACATGATTCCACGAGGAAACAACATCTGCTTATAGAATGTTCTGTATATGATTCCATGAGGAGACATCTGCTTATAGAATGCTCTGTACATGATTCCACGAGGAAACAACATCTGCTTATAGAACGCCCTGTACATGATTCCACGAGGAAACAACATCTGCTTATAGAACGCCCTCTACATGATTCCACGAGGAAACATCTGCTTATAGAATGCTCTGAACATGATTCCACAAGGAAACAACATCTGCTTATAGAATGCTCTGTACATGATTCCATGAGGAAACAACATCTGCTTATAGAATGCTCTGTACATGATTCCATGAGGAAACAACATCTGCTTATAGAATGCTCTGTACATGATTCCACGAAGAAACAACATCTGCTTATAGAATGCTTTGTATATGATTCCATGAGGAAACAACATCTGCTTATAGAATGCTTTGTATATGATTCCATGAGCAAACAACATCTGCTTATAGAATGCTCTGTACATGATTCCACGAGGAAACATCTGCTTATAGAATGCTCTGTACATGATTCCACGAGGAAACAACATCTGCTTATAGAATGTTCTGTATATGATTCCATGAGGAGACATCTGCTTATAGAATGTTCTGTATATGATTCCATGAGGAAACATCTGCTTATAGAAAGCTCTGTACATGATTCCACGAGGAAACATCTGCTTATAGAATGCTCTGTACATGATTCCACGAGGAAACAACATCTGCTTATAGAACGCTCTGTACATGATTCCATGAGGAAACAACATCTGCTTATAGAACGCCTTTTACATGATTCCATGAGGAAACAACATCTACTTATAGAACGCCTTTTACATGATTCCACGAGGAAACAACATCTGCTTATAGAACGCCTTTTACATGATTCCACGAGGAAACAACATCTGCTTATAGAACGCCTTTTACATGATTCCACGAGGAAACATCTGCTTATAGAACGCCTTTTACATGATTCCACGAGGAAACAACATCTACTTATAGAACGCCTTTTACATGATTCCACGAGGAAACAACATCTGCTTATAGAACGCCTTTTACATGATTCCACGAGGAAACAACATCTGCTTATAGAACGCCTTTTACATGATTCCACGAGGAAACAACATCTGCTTATAGAACGCCTTTTACATGATTCCACGAGGAAACAACATCTGCTTATAGAACGCCCTGTACATGATTCCACGAGGAAACAACATCTGCTTATAGAATGCTTTGTATATGATTCCATGAGGAAACATCTGCTTATAGAATGCTCTGTACATGATTCCACGAGGAAACAACATCTGCTTATAGAATGCTCTGTACATGATTCCACGAGGAAACAACATCTGCTTATAGAACGCCCTGTACATGATTCCACAAGGAAACAACATCTGCTTATAGAATGCTCTGTACATGATTCCACGAGGAAACAACATCTGCTTATAGAATGCTTTGTATATGATTCCATGAGGAAACATCTGCTTATAGAATGCTCTGTACATGATTCCACGAGGAAACAACATCTGCTTATAGAATGCCCTGTACATGATTCCACGAGGAAACAACATCTGCTTATAGAATGCTCTGTACATGATTCCACGAGAAAACAACATCTGCTTATAGAATGCTCTGTACATGATTCCACGAGGAAACAACATCTGCTTATAGAATGCTCTGTACATGATTCCACGAGAAAACAACATCTGCTTATAGAATGCTCTGTACATGATTCCACAAGGAAACAACATCTGCTTATAGAATGCTCTGTACATGATTCCACGAGGAAACATCTGCATCTGACCGCTTAAAAGAATTCCTCTCGGTTCCTTGCAGACTTTTGGATTTTATTTTAAAAACTGACTTACCATACTTGCTTTAAAAGTTAAGGTTTTAGACCTTTTCTTGTTATTATAATTAAAACAAAAACAAATATGACATATAGCCATGAAATAAGCTGTGCTGTTGTCTTGTCTGTAAACAAACAAACTTTTTGGAATAAATAGATAATTTTGTTTGTATTTTTCAGATGTGTTTTAAGACCCTGCACAGATGAGGCTGGTGTGTGTGGTCCATGCGCTCAGCCTGAAATATCCACCTGACGCGAACGGTCAGTTCCTGCTTCATTCTGATAGACAGCACATTTAATTCCTCTAAATGTTGTCAAAGCATGTTTAGTGTTTTCTTGTTTACTGTGTGATTGGCTGAACGCGGACACATGTCGGTTGAATGAGGAGTAAAAAGAACGCATGGCGTTGTCGGTGTTTTAGCTCCGCATGCTCAGAAGACTCTCAGAAAGAAAGAGCAGACAAGAACTTTCAATCTAACTTCCTTTTGTTACGCACCTAAAAATTCAGGATGCGAGGGGAGCGATAGGTAAACTCAAAAGAACTGAGGCAAGCTTAAACAACAGAGAGAGTTTTGTTTTTTACCAAACAAACCAGGACTGGGTCCCGTTTTACCGAGGGGCAAGAACTGGAAAGTGACTAAAACAGAAAACCGAGTTCGACGTCCTGAACTCCCTACTCTCTCTGCAAATCAAAATTACAGCGGGTGACAGAAAGTAACTTGGTGAATGGTTTACCTAACTAACTTAAAGAAAAGGATTACGTTGTAGCAAGCAACTTGAACAGAAACAACTCTTCAATTTCTCTAGAGAATCACTTAAAAGCTAACTAACTTCACGTTATCTTCCTATAAGCGCTTAACAGCAATCCGGGCACAGCTTCACCAATCCGCTTGTACTCTCTCTGTCTCACTCACTCACTCACTCACTCACTCACTCACTCACTCACTCACTCACTCACTCACTCACTCAAGCACGCGCGCGCGCACACGCACGCACGCACGCACGCACGCAGCACGCACGCACGCACGCAGCAGCGGCGCGCGCACGCACGCGGCGCGCGCACGCACGCACGCGGCGCGCGCACGCACGCACGCACGCAACGCACGCACGCACGCACGCAACGCACGCGGCGCGCGCACGCACGCACGCACGCACGCACGCACGCGGCGCCGCACGCACGCACGCACGCACGCACGAACGCACACGCACGCACGCGGCGCGCGCACGCAGCACGCCCAACGCACGCACGCACGCGCGAGCACGCACGCACCACGCACGCACGCACGCACGCACGCACTCACGCACGCACGCACAGCACTCACGCAAGCACTCACGCACGCACTCACTCATCACGCACTCTCACTCTTCTCTCTCATCACTCTTCTCCTCACTCACGCACTCACTCTTCTCTCTCACTCACTCACTCACTCACTCTTCTCTCTCACTCACTCACTCACTCACTCACTCACTCACTCACTCACTCACTCTCGCACTCTCTCACTCACTCTCGCACTCACTTTCGCACTCACTCACTCTCTTTCATAGTGTGACTGAGACGACAGTCCAGCGTAGCCGATCATGAACCCTAAACTGCCGCGTTCCAACCTCTATTGGACTGAGTCGCAGGTCTGAATGACAGGAAAGGATGTACATTTACAAAAGAAATGAAGTTGACCAGACAAAACGTACAATATTCAGTGTTCACACTGTTTGCAGCGTGAGTCATTCCTTTATTTGTTGATTTATTTTTTGGTGTTTTCTACCCTGTTCCACACTATTTCTGATTTGTGTTTTTTTAATGATGATCTCTGAATGTGATCGAAGCTGAAATTATGGCGACAGAGGATCACAGAAGTCTGAAAGGAAATGTGGGTGATTTTTGTCTCGAAAGTTGGATTTAACCATAGCTGGGGTTTTTTTAGTTGAGATGACAAATAGACTTCAGCAGACTCTCCAGTTTATTTTTTAATGATCATTTTACATTCTAAGAGTAACAGCATTGTGAAGCAGTTGCGAGGTTTGGTTAATTGAAGTAGGCCATATAATCAATGTGGTATGTAATATTTGTCATATTTTCCTGATCTGAAGTGTGGATGAGTGAGGATGCAGAGTGAGGAGCGCAGGAAGAAGAAACCCAGGAGCGCGTCTGAGGAGTACAGTCTGAGAGTGAGTATGTGACCTTTGACCTTACAACATCAAAAAAAAAAAGCAAAATCCACTAGAGCAGTGTTTCTCAATTATTTTCTGTCGCGCCCCCCTAGGAAGAAAAAAACATCTGGAGCCCCTCCACGTAACTATACATAGTATTATTTGTCTTTAAATGTGTTATAAGTACACCTCTGCATAACACAATATCCTTATTAACGTATAAGAGAAAAAAGAAAGAAATATGGACCAACTTACAACAAAGAATAGCTTTATTAACTGTAGCAGAAAAGATTTAAGGTGCATCTGAAATGTAATAAAACATTAAATCCTTAATAAAACTATAAACATTGTTTGGCTGATCGTGATTGCTGCCAATATTCGGAACGTTTTCCCTGAAAAAATTAAAGCAGCTTTTCAGCGTGATTGGAGTGTAATGTCTTTAAGTGACGCCTTCATTTATTAGGCTTCATGCTGTCTGCTGCCAACATTTTTAGACTCAGTAAGCACACCTGTCTCTCCTCGTCTCCCACCGCAGTCACAGTGAAGCCAAGCGCTACATACGCATCGTCATGTTTCCTCGTCTTAGCTTTCGGGAGACTTTCGTGTCTACACTTCATACTCTGCTAATGAGAGCCCCACTGCCCCCTAATGTAGTGGAGTGGTATTGCACTTTATTCTAGAACAGTAAAAAAAAATAAAAAAAAAGCGTTTTCCCCGAGGTCAAACCCTTGACGGAGCCTCACTATTTGAGAACCACTGCACTAGAATCATTTATACAAATCCTTCTGTTAGAAGCAGCATCCTTTGTTATGTTTGATAATAGAGTTAGTAGAGATGTCCTGATCTGGTTTTTTCTCCCGATTATTTGCGCTTGCGTATCCAGATATTTCCAGATACGATTCCTTTATTTCTCCTGATACAGTTTTGATCATCGATCAATCTTAACTTAGCCTATTTGATCTGTTTGAACTAAGATGTGATTTGATTTTTTTTTGCCAGGAGCGAGCGAAAGAAGAAACGGTGAAAATGAAGAATAAAGTTTCCACTTCTCAAGGTACAACGAGAGCGATCTTCAGAGCTTCTCTCTGAGCGATGACGGACGTTTAAGAACACTTAATAGTTCCGGAGTGATTTATGTTGCCGTCGATTCATGAACAGTTTAAGAGCGCACTCTGTTTTGTGTGTGAACAGCGAGTGCCAGGAAGAAGCTGTGGTCATGGGAGCTGTATCTGGAGGAGGAGAGAACCGAAGCTCCTCCGCTCGCCCTCTTCACTCAGGTGGACTCTCGCTCTCAGTCTTTTATACTTTCTATTCCTTTAATGATACTGTAATTATAACAGTTCGCCTGGTGGTCTTGTCTTTTTTTTGATCATTGTGAAAATGTTGTTGACAGCTCCGGTGTGAATGTGTTAATGTGGAATAGTCAGTTTATTTATATATACATATATATATATATATATAGTACAGACCAAAAGTTTGGACACACAAAATTTTTTCTTTATTTTCGAGACCTTGAAAATGGTAGATTCACACTGAAGGCATCAAAACTATGAGTTGTGGTCTGAAGACACCACTTGTGAATAGTGAAATGTGGTATGAAGTGTGGAATTGTATTCATAACAAAAACAGCTGAAAATATGTGGTTCTAGCTTCTTCACTGCAGCCTCCTTCTGCTTTGATTAAGGTTTGCACACTTTTGGCGTTCTCTCGATGATCTTCAGGAGGTGGTCTCCTGAAACGCTTTTCTCTTCTCAGGAGAGCGCTGTCAGGTTTAATATGTGGAGTTCTCTCTTATAAATGGGGTCTGGACCATCAGTGGAGTTGAGCAGAAGATGTTCTCTCGATGATCTTCAGGAGGTGGTCTCCTGAAACGCTCTTCTCTTCTCAGGAGAGCGCTGTCAGGTTTAATACGTGGAGTTCTCTCTTATAAATGGAGTCGGGAGCATCAGTGGAGTTGAGCAGAAGATGTTCTCTCGATGAGCTTGAGGAGGTGGTCTCCTGAAACGCTTTTCTCTTCTCAGGAGAGTGCTGTCAGGTTTAATATGTGGAGTTCTCTCTTATAAATGGGGTCTGGACCATCAGTGGAGTTGAGCAGAAGATGTTCTCTCGATGATCAGGAGGTGGTCTCCTGAAACGCTCTTCTCTTCTCAGGAGAGCGCTGTCAGGTTTAATACGTGGAGTTCTCTCTTATAAATGGAGTCGGGAGCATCAGTGGAGTTGAGCAGAAGATGTTCTCTCGATGATCTTCAGGAGGTGGTCTCCTGAAACGATCTTCTCTTCTCAGGAGAGTGCTGTCAGGTTTAATACGTGGAGTTCTCTCTTATAAATGCAGTCAGGAGCATCAGTGGAGTTGAGCAGAAGATGTTCTCTCGATGATCTTCAGAAGGAGGTCTCCTGAAACGCTCTTCTCTTCTCAGGAGAGCGCTGTCAGGTTTAATACGTGGAGTTCTCTCTTATAAATGGAGTCGGGAGCATCAGTGGAGTTGAGCAGAAGATGTTCTCTCGATGATCTTCAGGAGGTGGTCTCCTGAAACGCTCTTCTCTTCTCAGGAGAGCGCTGTCAGGTTTAATACGTGGAGTTCTCTCTTATAAATGGAGTCGGGAGCATCAGTAGAGTTGAGCAGAAGATGTTCTCTCGATGATCTTCAGGAGGTGGTCGTCTGAAACGATCTTCTCTCCTCAGGAGAGCGCTGTCAGGTTTAATACGTGGAGTTCTCTCTTATAAATAGAGTCGGGAGCATCAGTGGAGTTGAGCAGAAGATGTTCTCTCGATGATCTTCAGAAGGAGGTCTCCTGAAACGCTCTTCTCTTCTCAGGAGAGCGCTGTCAGGTTTAATACGTGGAGTTCTCTCTTATAAATGGAGTCGGGAGCATCAGTGGAGTTGAGCAGAAGATGTTCTCTCGATGATCTTCAGGAGGTGGTCTCCTGAAACGATCTTCTCTCCTCAGGAGAGCGCTGTCAGGTTTAATACATGCAGTTCTCTCTTATAAATGGAGTCGGGAGCATCAGTGGAGTTGAGCAGAAGATGTTCTCTCGATGTTCAGAAGGAGGGTCTCCTGAAACGTCTTCTCTTCTCAGGAGAGCGCTGTCAGGTTTAATAACGTGGAGTTCTCTCTTATAAATGGAGTCGGGAGCATCAGTGGAGTTGAGCAGAAGATGTTCTCTCGATGATCTTCAGAAGGTGGTCTCCTGAAACGATCTTCTCTCCTCAGGAGAGCGCTGTCAGGTTTAATACGTGGAGTTCTCACTTATAAATGGAGTCGGGAGCATCAGTGGAGTTGAGCAGAAGATGTTCTCTCGATGATCTTCAGAAGGAGGTCTCCTGAAACGCTCTTCTCTTCTCAGGAGAGCGCTGTCAGGTTTAATACGTGGAGTTCTCTCTTATAAATGGAGTCGGGAGCATCAGTAGAGTTGAGCAGAAGATGTTCTCTCGATGATCTTCAGGAGGTGGTCTCCTGAAACGATCTTCTCTCCTCAGGAGAGCGCTGTCAGGTTTAATACGTGGAGTTCTCTCTTATAAATGCAGTCGGGAGCATCAGTGGAGTTGAGCAGAAGATGTTCTCTCGATGATCTTCAGAAGGAGGTCTCCTGAAACGCTCTTCTCTTCTCAGGAGAGCGCTGTCAGGTTTAATACGTGGAGTTCTCTCTTATAAATGGAGTCGGGAGCATCAGTGGAGTTGAGCAGAAGATGTTCTCTCGATGATCTTCAGGAGGTGGTCTCCTGAAACGCTCTTCTCTTCTCAGGAGAGCGCTGTCAGGTTTAATACGTGGAGTTTCTCTTATAAATGGAGTCGGGAGCATCAGTGGAGTTGAGCAGAAGATGTTCTCTCGATGATCTTCAGGAGGTGGTCTCCTGAAACGCTCTTCTCTTCTCAGGAGAGCGCTGTCAGGTTTAATACGTGGAGTTCTCTCTTATAAATGGAGTCGGGAGCATCAGTGGAGTTGAGCAGAAGTGAGGAGGAGACGCAGCTGAGAGCTCCACTCAAGAGATCGTTAGAGTATGTTTTATGAAGAGAAAAACGCAGCTAAGAAAAGAAAAACAAGTGGCCTTCATTACTTTAAGAAATGAAGCTCAGTCAGTTGGAAAAACTTTTTGAACTTTTTGTACATTTTCTTAATCTAAGCTAATCTCAATTTAGTATTAAAATTAATATAGATTAAAATGTCCCATTTGAATTCTGCCAAAGGCATTTCTAATATGTCTCCATAATAGTGACTTGCTATTTTAAGTGTTTAGCAAGAGTGTATAAGTAATTTACAAGTTGATAAAAACAAGTAATTTTAGTTAATTTAAGGCAAGGATGTGAATCGTACGTATATGATGATGGAGCAGGAAGTGATGTCACACACAGGACCCCAAACAGATGTTACCAACAGCTGCGAATGGACGAGACTCGCCTCATGCTCAACATTCAGAAACAAACAGTAAAATTGATCCTAGAACTCTTTTTATTCAGACGTGTTATCCGAGGACCGAGCTCAGGATCGAGTCGTTGAGGCTGCCGCTGCTGAAGGATCTATTCCTGTTTTTATCTGTTAATGAGAGCTCGAGGACACTCCACGTTGACTTTACATAAAGTTAGAACAGATGTTGCTTTTTTTAATCTGTTGATATTGATGAATTTAGCGTTCATTTAAGTGTTTTTAATCATATCCATCCTCTGTTGAGAGCATTACATATCACATGTAAAGAGGTCTACATTTTTATATGCTGATTTATTTTGAAAAATGTAACGTTTGCAATGGTTTTTTACGAGAAAAAAATATTTTGTGTGTCCCACCAGGTTTTTACATAAACAATTCTTATGATGTGCTCTAATAAGGGATGAATGGAAAATAAGAGTTTAAATTAATCCTAAAATCTATTAAGTATGTTAAAGCTTTAAACTAAGCCATATAAAAAAAGTCTTTACTGAGGACAGACTTGTCCTGGGAATTGTAACTTTGTTTTTAATGATCCTATGAGCTTTTAAATTGAAACATTAACACATTCTTTAAAACGGGGATAACCATGAAAAGACCATGCTGTTTCCGTCAGGACTTTAAAAAGAAAAGAAAAGAAAGAAAGAAACTAAGCCAAGCTTGTTTAATCAAGAAAGGTATTAAGATTTGCTCTTTGCACTGTGTTGGTCACTCCATCCAGCCATTTGCTCTGACATTAATTTACTACTGTGTGACAACCGTGTTAGATGAACACTGTTTCTTTGCATCTCTCCATCAGTCTCAATCATTTCCGGAGGCCAGGAATGGGTTTAAGGTGGGCATGAGGCTGGAGGGCATCGACCCGCTGCACCCCTCAATGTTCTGTGTGCTCTCAGTCGCTGAGGTTAGAAGAGACTCACCCGTTCGTAATCTCACACAAGTCGCCGTTGGTTTATGTCGCTCGCTCCCTCATGCTCTGTTGTGTGCAGGTGGTTGGCTTCCGTCTGCGGCTCCACATCGATAGCTTCGCAGAGTGCTATGATTTCTGGGTGAACGCTGACTCTGCGGATATTAAACCTGTCGGATGGTGCCAAGCCACCGGACACAAAATCCATCCGCCTAAAGGTTCAAATCACAATACATTTCAAATCTGTGAGCTTTTATCATCAGAAGCCTCTTATTTTAGTGGTGTGCAGAGATGTTTTTATAGTCAAATGAACAATCTAATGCTGCTTTTCCACCGAGCTCTTTAGGATCGACTCTACTTGACATTTGAGGGTGTTTTTATGGGGTTATTGTAGCATCACAATTCTGAGCGTAAAATGAGCATGAGCTGCGTTTGGTGAATAAAATGTTCGCATAGAAAAACAATTTGTTTAAGCAAAAATACATTTTCAGTGTAAAATCCAGCCAATCAGAAAGGAGTCTTCTATATTCTGATTGGCTGGCCTGTAAACCATTCTCCTCTATGATTGGCTGAAATTGTGGCAGGTTGCAGCAGTGGTTGGTTTCGAGCGAGCACGGGTATGAGGGCATTGATTCGAGAGCTAACAAGTCCGTCTACACACACGCACAAACAGATTTTACACTCAATTGATTTTTTATCACTCAAAATACATTTTCTACGCAAGAACATTTCATTTACAAAATGCAGATCATCCGCATGCAGCATGCTTTTTGTGCTCAGAAATGTGATGCTAATATTACCCCATATGTTTTCACCATGTTCTGAACACTCAACTGAAATTTATGTGAATCCAATTCAAGACTAGATTGTACCAAGTTGCTTTAACTAGATGTCAAATTGGGCAGATAAGGGCCATGCAGGTTTTTTTTTGTACTTACAGCAGATGAAGCACCACTGTGCCCTTACTGCCAACACTGTATATCTGTAAATCACATTCTACCGGACTATGACTACTAAAACTACCGGTTATTATCTTAATTCAAATAGCACATTGTGTTTTGATGAATACCTGTACGTAACTTTTTAATAAAAATGTTATTGATAACGGGCGCAGTCACAGTGGCGCAGTGGGTAGCACGGTCGTCTCACAGCAAGAAGGTCGCTGGTTCGAGCCTCGGCTGGGTCAGTTGGCATTTCTGTGTGGAGTTCTCATGTTCTCCTCGTGATCGCGTGGGTTTACACCGGGTTGCTCCGGTTTTCCCCACAAGCCCAGAGACATGTGGAATAAGTGAATTGAGTAAGAACGATTGTTCATGGTGAGAATGAGTGTGTGTGAATGTTTCCCAGCGATGGTTGCGGCTGGAAGGGCATCCGCCGCATAAAACATATGCCAGAAGAGTTGGTAGTTGCTTCCGCTGTGGCGACCTCGAAAGGGAAGAAAGCTGACAGAAATGTCTTTTTAAATATTGGTAAGCCCTGAATTTACGATGGATAGTAACAAACAGGTTTTCCATAAAGATTGCCTTTGTTGCTGATATGACACTACGAATCAAATAAACTGTATGCTAAACAGAGAGTTTTATTCAGTTCCGGTTGAGATGAGGTTCTAAAACAGAGCTGAGTTAAGCTGAAGCTATACTAATTTCTGATTTAAAAATAAAATGCGCAACATCACTTTGACAGCTGATTGGCCAGAACTACCAATGTATGAGTCAACAGCGTGACATATGAACGCATCAGTGTGGCACTTGAGTGATTTAAGATTGTGCAGTCAGAACTGGGCATGAGACTAAATAAGTGTGAGCTGGTTTAATTTCTTTCATTTATGTCCTCCGGCAGGTTATAAGTGTGGTGAGTTTGTCTGGGACCAGTATCTGGTGTCTTGTAATGCCCAGCCTGCCCCAGAGACTCTCTTCAAAACCAACAGCAGCGTAAGTGCTTAGTTCATCGATTAATTATTGAGATTCAGTCATTAGATGACGTTAATAATTAATCAACCAATGGAGAAATTAATAAGTCTGTAAATGAGTGTCAAGGAATGGATCAAAAAGGATTGAATCATTTTAAGTAGTCAATCAGGCATTTAAATTAGAAATGAGTTGATGCAGAAATAAGTTGATGAGTTACTAATTATTAGTATTATTATTACTAATAATTTGATCTTTAAAGAATTTAACCAGTAAATAAATTGAATCAGTTGATTCAATAAGTTGAATCAGATTGAATCGGTAAACAATTGGATCAGTTATTGAATGAGTCAAGACTTGTATCAATTAATGAATCAGTAAAAAATTTGATCAATAATTGAGTCAGTCAATGAATCAGTCAAGAATTGGATCAGTTAGAACAAATCTGTCAATTATTGGATCCAAGATTGAAGCAGTTAAGATTTGAATCAGTCAATGAAGCAGTCGAGTATGGGGTCAGTTAACGAATCAGGCAAGTATTGGATAAGTTAATGAATCAGTCAAGTATTGGATCAGTCAAAGAATCAGTCAAGTCATGGATAAATCAATTCATCAGTAAAGATTTGGATAAGTCAATGAATCATTCAAATATTGGATAAGTCAATGAATCAGTAAAGATTTGGTTCAGTCAATGAATCAGTAAAGATTTGGATCAGTTAATGAATCATTCAAATATTGGAAAGGTCAATGAATCAGGCAAGTTTTGGATCAGTCAACGAAACGGTAAAGATTTGGATCAGTCAATGAATCAGTCACGTATTGACTCAGTCAATGAATCAGTAAAGATTTGGATCAGTCAGTGAATCAGTCAAGTTTTGAATCAGTTAATGAATCAGTAAAGATTTGGATCAGTCAATGAATCAGTCAAGTATTGAGTCAGTTAATGAATCAGTCAAGATTTGGATAAGTCAATGAGTCAGTAAAGATTTGGATAAGTCAATGAGTCAGTAAAGATTTAGATAAGTCAATGAATCAGTAAAGATTTGGATAAGTCAATGAATCAGTAAAGATTTGGATCAGTCAGTGAATCAGTCAAGTTTTGAATCAGTAAAGATTTGGATCAGTCAATGAATCAGTCAAGTATTGACTCAGTTAATGAATCAGTCAAGATTTGGATAAGTCAATGAATCAGTAAAGATTTGGATAAGTCAATGAATCAGTAAAGATTTGGATAAGTCAATGAGTCAATAAAGATTTGGATAAGTCAATGAGTCAGTAAAGATTTGGATCAGTCAATGAATCAGTCAAGTATTGAGTCAGTTAATGAATCAGTCAAGTATTGACTCAGTTAATGAATCAGTCAAGATTTGGATAAGTCAATGAATCAGTAAAGATTTGGATAAGTCAATGAGTCAGTAAAGATTTGGATAAGTCAATGAATCAGTAAAGATTTGAATCAGTCAGGGAATTAGTCAAGTATTGAGTCAGTTAATTAATCGGTAAAGATTTGGATCAGTTTCCCAGCGATGGGTTGCGGCAGGGAAGGGCATCCGCTGCGTAAAACATAGGCCAGTGAGTTGGCGGTTCATTCCGCTGTGGCGACCCCGAAAGGGAATAAAGCCGACATGAAGATGGATGGATGGATGGATTTGGATCAGTCAGTGAATTAGTCAAGTATTGAGTCAGTCAATGAATCAGTAAAGATTTGGATCGGTCAATGAATCAGTCAAGTATTGGGTCAGGGATTGAAGTGAAGAATTATCAAAGGCTTTTTGAGAGTGTCAATCTTTATCTCTCTCTCTCACACAAACACACACCCCAGTCATCCTCTGGGGAGTCCTTGCTGGAGGTGGGGATGAAGTTGGAGGCGGTGGACCGGAAGAACCCTTGTCTGGTGTGTGTGGCCTCCATCACTGACATAGCACAGAACAGATTCCTCGTTCATTTCGATAACTGGGACGACACCTACGATTACTGGTCAGTGAGACTCTAAGAGTACGATTAAATATCTTTTAATTCTATTCCAAGTGTTGACCTAAGAAAATGAAAGGTTGAAAATGCTTCTCTCTCTCCTCAGAAGATTATTAAATCGTTCTGCCTTAATCATATCTTCAGCTTTACACAACAAAATAATGCATTACATAGCTCGTGTTATTAACAACAAATGAGTTCCTGTGTGTTTGGCTTATATAACATTAGGTAGAAATAGGTTCCAATTAGAGCCAATCTTCTAGACTTTATATAAATCGGCTACTTGTCAGTGCTCTGTCTCATCATCTGTAAACTTAGCGAATAAAATCAGTGTTTCAGCCAGTAACATATATAGCATCTAACCCATAGTTTACACAACCAGAAAAGTGAAACAGTAAAAAGGAATAGATTGTTTTGGATTACTGCGCATCCAGCAGGGGGAGCTCTGACTCTTCTGCTTCATTCTGAATGTCGCTCTCTATTTCTCTCTCTCTCTCTCGCTCTCTCACTCTCTCTCTATTTCTCTCTCACTCTCTCTATTTCTCTCTCTTTCTCTCTCTCTCTATTTCTTTCTCTCTCTCTTTCTCTTTCAGTAGTTACGTGAAATCGGTCATGGGTTTAGAACAAGGGTGGGATAGGAGAGCCGCAGGAGAATCCACCAACATGAAACACACCTGATTCTACTAGTTAAGGACAGTGCCGATTCTTGAAATTTTAAATTGGGGGTGGCCAAGCAAATTGTTGGGGTGGCTAATACTTAGAGGCTCAGGCATTTGGTAAAACAGTAAAATTGCTTCATTGAATGTACACAGTAGTTTCTTTGGCTGCTTTACAGTAAAATTAATCAATCAATCAATCAATCAATCAATCAAGTTTTTATATAGCGCTTCTTTAGCAGTTGCTTTCAAAACAGCTTCACAAAGTCCTCGTGAGGATCAGGTAGAGTAGATAGGAGTTCCTCTGTGAGGCCCCTGGGAGCCTCGCTGACTGAGGCAGGTGCTAATCACCTCCCCAGCATAAAGAACATACAAACTTAAGATCCATCGATGAAAAGTTTGTCGGACAGCAGCTGAAAAAACAAAACAAACAAAGACAAAACAGAAACTAACAAGCGAAAAAAAGGAAATATATATCCAGATATAGATTATAGGAACGCTGATTGAAATATCACAGACCCATAAAAAGCATAAAATCTGTCTCACTAAAGTATAACAAGTGGTTGATATCGTTGCTTAAATCAAACAATGATTGTACAAACGCATTTAAATAAGAATGTTACATCAAGTTGAGAAGTTGCAACAGTAATGCTCTATCAATTGTTTGTAAATTACAATTGTTTCAATCAATCAATTTTTTGTTTATTTCTAATTCAGTTACCAATTATTTAAATATAGTCATTTATCAAGCACATTAGTGCAGAGCAGATAGTAACTATTGTGGAAAATGTATAATACATTTAATTAGTTTGTTTAATACGTAATATGTTCAATTGGTGACATAAACAATAGACAATTAAAAACGAATTATAAATAGAACTGCATCATGCCAAAAAATGTGGAAAATCTTGGTTAGTTTGAGCCTGCTTTTTCTTGTGCTATATAAAACAGTTCTGGAAGCTGTGATGTGAACTTAGCGGTCCACACATTTCATGTTTTATTGTTAGAATCCCCTGTTCATCTTCAGGTTAACATCTAACAACACAATGCGAGATCACGTCACGTGGATATCGTTACTTTTCTCTGCGATGACCTCGCGCTGCGAAGCTCCACAGCAAGACGACTGTTTAAGAACCGTTAAGAATAATGTGTAGTCCAGCTTACCCTCTGCGGTGCAGACAGTCTGCACCGCAGACCTACCTCCTATTGGAGGAACAAGTGTATGATTATAATATTTTTATCTGTTTATAGTTTCCGTTCATAGTTAGAGTGTGTAAAAGTGCTTGTTGTGTCATTAGTGTTTTGTCAGTTTAAAAAAGGCGGAAGTGTTGTTATTCTCACCGTCGTAGGTTATCGTGAGTGCTTTGACCCAGTCCTTGAGAGGAAATGATTAGATGAGTGTGCGAGAAAGCCATCCGTCAGCTTTGTGTGATTTTAGTGGTGAGTGATGATTCTGCGATTTATGTTGTATAGCGTTATTAATAAAATGTATTAATAAGGAGTGTGTCTAAGCGCAGCTGTTAACACTTCTGATGAACGTATACATACTTCTTATTTTATTTTATTTTTTCAAATGACCAATTAGGTTGCAAATTTACTTGTGGCACTTGGGCTGCCAAATAAAATTGTAATAAAATACAACTCTGGTTAAGGGGGGCTTGTCTTGCAGTAATGTGGCCCTCCAGGGTACAAAAACTGTGCTTCCCTAGTTTTCCCACTAGATGCCGACGTTTCTCCCACATTCTGCCCAGTAACTTTCCACTCTTTAAGGGTCATTTTTTTATGCCAAGTGCAGTTTCTTCCTGTGCATTTAAGACGCGTCATTTCCCTTGTTAGTTGCTGCGTGATCTTTGCTACTCAGCTCTGCTACTTTATAAGTTGGCCTCGTTCAGAAATGTTGCTATAATATTTATTGCTGAACTAAGTTGAAGGCTTCCGTTGTGTTCCTTTGCTTGTATTGGGATTTTTTTTGGACCTTTATTAACAAAAGAAAGCAAAACGTTTTCTTTGCAAAGGATTTTGCCAGCCTCGATATTGGATACAGGTCCTATATCACCCCTAACACCGGAGACTAAGGTTCGAGCCCACTGCTTGTTACAAAAACTGTTTATAATGGCATTGCTTCATATCAGGTTATAATTTATTTGCTTTGTGGAGATTTGGACTGGTTTTTATTGAGGTGGGCGGGTTTTATGTTGCGTTTGAGCTGGATGCTGTCACTCAGATCTGGCAACCCTGATTCTCTGCTTCTCCAGTGACCTCAGGAAGGTCTCAACAAATTAAAATCTGCTCCGCTAGTCTGCTTTTCACACCTACTCCCGGATGCTCATTGACTTTACATCTGTCCTTTCTGCTTTCCAGTGTGAACAAAGCGTAATGAATTCTGGCGCTCGCTACAGTGAACGTCTGGAGAATTTCAGTTCAGCGGCTCAAATTCTGCTCAATAAATTTTCATGGATGCTCTTTTCTTTCCCAGAAACGTTACCATCTGCCTTTTTATGCTGTGATGTTTGTCTTTTTTTCGTGTAATGGCTTTAACTAAATCTAGAAGTGATGCATATTTTAAGCTACCATTAAGTATGTCTCAAGGCATGGCTTTTTTGTGTTTCCTTGCTCTTCATTCGTGGAGTTATCAATTAACTGGAAACAGTCCATTTGACCAGAAAGCACATCATAGGAAGGGTAATATTCTATTTTAGGCTCCCTTTGGTGAAGTGGAGCTAGGTATGTCATTCTCTGCAGTAATTTTTTATTAATTTTTTTGTAGTTTGAGTGTTAATAACGATTTATGTTTTCTGGAATAAAATTTCATTGATTTAAAGTGTTTGTATTCATGCTCATGCCTTGTTGTTTTATGTGATGTAAAGGATTTTTATTTGTTGCATCCACAATTTCTATTATTTTGTTTATTGTCTCTTTTGGTTTATGGTGCAGAGAGTAGACACATACCTTCATAACTTCTCTTTTTAACATTAAAGTTCCGAGGCAACTAATCGCATTGGTTTTGGCGACAGGCCTCATTCCAGTTTATGTTTTGAGAATGAGTCTGAGTCATGTTTTTGTCTGTGTTAGTTGTGGTCCGGTGGATAAGGAGATGGACTTGTGATCAGAAGGTCACAGGTTCGATCCTCAGATCCACCGAGTTGAATGTGGAGTGAGTGATGAAACACTTGCTCTCCATCATCAACAACCACAGCTGTGGAGCCCTCGAGCAAGCACCGGTTCCCCGACTGCTCCCCGGGCCCCACAGCCATGGCTCCCACTGCTCCGGGTGAGTGCTCACAGTGTGTTTGTTCACACTTGTGTGTGTACACTGGGATGGGTTACATGCAGAGCACAAATTTTTTAGGTATGGGTCACTCCATATCTGGCCGACTGGTCACTTTCACTTTGACTTAGGTGTGACTCGAGCAGTCCTCACGTTCATCCGGTGGGCTGGTGTGAGGATCAGGGCCGGCCGCTCACTGCTCCTCAGGGTGAGTCTTAACTCTCCACCGCACTCCTAAAGGAAGACCACACACCCAGAGGGTTGAACGATGCGTTCTTGATGCGTTGTTGCAGGACACCCGAACCCAGAGCAGTTCACGTGGGAAGATTATCTGAACGAGACTGGAGCGAAGGCTGCTCCGGCTGAGGCTTTCGCACTGGTGAGATTCTCTGACTGCTGTTTTTTTTCTGTACAGAGTGTTTTCTGAGGGTTTGTTTTTAGAGGACAGCTCCTGGTTTCCAGCCGAATATGAAGCTGGAGGCTGTAGACAGGAGAAACCCTATGCTGATCCGCGTGGCCACCATCACAGAGATCCAGGAACACAGAGTCAAGGTGAAGAGAGACATGCTGAAACTCTCCGCTCTTTATGGAGAGCGCAAATGCTATTTTAACATACCGTAATTTCTCACTATAAGGCACACTTAACCCTTGTGTGGTGTTCACATTATTGTTCTTCAAGCACTGTTTTCAAGACCCATTGATTTTTAATCCCAATCAAGACATTTTATGTTAAAACACTTAAAAGATGTTATTTAGCAAGGATACAAATTATTTAAATGTCAAATATACTTTATGTATTGCACTTTAACCTGATTTCTTCACATTTAGAGTTTAAACCGTGTGTGGAGGCATGTTTAGCTGTCTGGTGTTTTCGTACAGGCAGATTCAGTGGAAACATGCAGAGTGAAATAAAAATGAATATTAATTAAAAATGCTTTTTATATTTTTCTTCTTGAGGAAGGCATGGCAGCAGAATTCTTCAACTGCCAATGTTATCAGTATTGCTATTGTGAGATTGTTTCAGGAAATATATTTGCTAATTTAAAATAATACTTACTTGTTCTGTAGTTGGATCACGAAGGTACAGATCCAAGTTTCAGTCTCAAATTTATTGCAGATCCTGTTTTGTACTGACCCTCGTTCAAAAACTGGATGTGTTCATGCTGGTGAATTTGCTCCTTAAATAAAGGTTGTCCACTGAGTCCTCAAAGAGTTCTTTGATGGGAGTAAATGAGCAGAGTTGTGTATTTCTTTAAATCCCAAAACATCGCAGACCTTCAAAGCCAGGGTGCTCACAACCGGGACAGAGTTTATGGTAATTAATGGAAGGGGCTCACAGATGCTGATGTCATTTATTGTGAGTTTAACACTGGCTTATTCTCAGAGGATATAAAGCTTTTGTTGTGATTAAAACTAAACCCTTGGATGGATTTTTATTGTATTAGGGGGTATTTACACACACATCAATGCGCCACATTTTTTATTTTCATTTGAGGTCTCTTTTAAAGACATAACTTACTCAGACTTTTAACAATCACGTACTGTCATAGTAACCGTCTGCTCGACAGGTTCATTTTGACGGGTGGCATGAGAAGTTTGATTTCTGGGTTGACTCAGACTTGCCAGATCTTCATCCTGTTGGTTGGTGCTCCAGGACGGATCACCCCCTCGAACCTCCACCCGGTGAGTGAGAATAGAGGCTACCGATCAAAAACTATAATAATACAAATGTGGATCGTACTAGAAAAGCATAGAGGAAAAACTTTTTTCTTTTCTTACAAAATCTGAATGATAACCAAATGTCGTTAAAGGTCCATGTTGAGAACTTTTTTCCTTATTTGAGGTTAATCAAATTAAAGGTCTGTTTGATTTGACAAATTGCTTACTAGACTAGAAGTTTGTGTGAAATTTACTTCTAAACGGGGCCGTGCTGCAAGCGTTTAAACAACTGTTAAAACCAGAACAAGAGAAAAACGTCTGCAACAACTAACAATAATGAAGTTAGTTGCGGTTATAAATTAGTTGGGCTGCTCATGTGCCGTTAGTGAGAAACGTGACCGTAAGATGAGGGATCCTGGGCCTTCTGCTCCACCCACCCACTGACATTCAATGGTAGATGACGCTGAAACTGACCTTTATTACATTGAATTCAAGTGAAATATTTCATGTAGATTACTAGTAACATGCCATAATAAAGTTTAGAGTCAAGGTGTCCTAAAACTATGTTTATAAAGTGGAATGTTCTGTTCTGGAGAAGAAGATGGAGAAGAAACCCCCGTGTGAAACAACAGTCTCTTACATTTAACTTTAGTTTCTGAACAGCAGTTTCACTCCTTAAGCGTAGTTTTTACACACAGACAATTGAGCAACTGAGGCTACAGAAACGTCTGCAGGAAAAAGCATGCGCCTGAAGTTTTCCAATGTGAAGTGTCAACTTGCATTAAATGCCTCTAAGAAGATGTAACCCGCACGCGGTGCTCGACCGCGCTTTCATGGCATGGAAGTCATGCTCGAACGCTTAAATGTCATTTTCAGTATGTTTTGTACAAATTTTCATATTGTGAATATAATAATAGTACAAAAATGGTTTTCCTTTTTATTTCTTTATCTATTTGTTTAGATTTTGGATGTTTAGAGATGATTTACTGTGCAAAAACAAACATAGGGTTTAAAATTTCAGAACGAAAGATCATTAAGCTATCTCTCTCTCTCTCTCTCTCTCTCTCTCTCTCTCTCTCTCTCTATATATATATATATATATATATATATATATATATATATATATATATATATATATATATATATGGCTTTTATAGTTGACTTTTACACATAAATAATACCCTGATTCATAGTTTTATGTAGTTATAAGTAAAACTTCTAATAAATAAATTTCAGATGAATCGAAAAAAGAATTGGCCAACTAATCAATTAACAAAATTACTAGTCGCAGCCCTTGAGAGAAATTACTTCCAAGCCCCAAAAACTACCACAGATAAATAGACCCCCCCAAAATCTGCATCAAGGTGTTAAAACTGGCCATAAAATGTATAAAATAAAAAATAAAATAGAAAAACAGAGAGAGAGCAGGATAATGTTCTGTTTCACGTAAAAGCCCTTGTTTGTCTGTAGTTAATTTGACAAATGAAATCTTGGAAATAAAACACTTAAGTAGCACAAAAATTCTCATTTTTCTTCTTAAGATCTTGCTTGTTCTCTAGGAGGGCTGCTTAAAAGTATTATTTAAGACAAACCCTTGGAAATGAATGCTGTATTCAGCTGTGTGTCCGTTCCCATTATGCCTGGCTAGCAGACCTGATGATGAATTACCCGGCTCACCCAGAGACGTGAGGTTTTATTGTGTTTAGTGTGATTAACGAGCGCTTTTCGTCTGCCTGCTGCAGAATGGATGCCGAGGACTGATGTGCTTGTGTTGCAGGGTTCTCGGACGCCAGGAGCTCCGTGATCCAGGGTGTGTGTCCGACTCCAGGCTGCAGAGGCATCGGACACATAAAGGGAGCCAAGTACACCGGACACCACAGGTGACACCTACACGCCGGCCAATGTTACAGCGCTACAAACGATATTCAGAGTAAACCAGTGTAATAGAAATTTTAAATCATTATAGTGGGTATTAATGATCATGAGTAGGGAATATCGTTATTGGAAATTCAGTATCATATTGAATGTGTGTTTAAAGTTTTTGTTAGCCCAGTGTTTCTCAATTATTGTCTTGGGGGCTAGAAAGAAAAAAACATCTTGTGCCCCTCGCGCAACTATAAATAGTATTATTTGTCTTTAAATTTGTTTTAAGTACACCTCTGCATCACACAGTATCCTTAATAACGTATAAGAGAAAAAAGAAAGAAATATGGACCAACTTACAACAAAGAATAGCTTTATTAACTGTAGCAGAAAAGATTTAAGGTGCATCTGAAATGTAAGAAAACATTAAATCCTTAATAAAACTATAAACATTGTTTGACTGATCATGATTGCTGGCAATATTCGGAACGTTTTCACTGAAAAAACTCAAGCAGCTTATCAGCGTGATTGGAGTGTAACGTCTTTAAGTGACAACTTCAGTTATTTGGCTTCATGCTGTCTGCTGCCAACATTTTTAGACTCAGTAAGCACACCTGTCTCTACTCGTCTCCCACCATAGTCACAGTGAAGCCAAGCGCTACATACGCGTCGTCATATTTCCTCGTCTTAGCTTTCATGAGACTTTCGTTCGTCTCTTTATCTCCTTCTCTCTCCGCCTGTCTTCTACACTTCGTATCTACACTTCATTCTCTGTCAATGAGAGCACCACTGCCCTCTAATGTAGTGGAGTGGTATTGCAAAAAAAAGCTTGTTCCCTGAGGACAAACGCGCCCTCTTTGATGGAGCCTCGCGCACCCCCAGAGGGGAGCGCCCCACTATTTGAGAACCACTGTGTGCCTATGAGGGAGGACCAGCAAGAGTGGGTGGAGTCTCCGGGCAGTGATGGGCCTGTCCTTTGGGAGGGCATAAATTTCTTTCCAGCTTTCCTTCCTTCTTTACGAGTAGCTCTTTCGGTTTCAATAGAGGACAATTTCAGTGTTTACTTAAATGAGAAGTGCAAAATAAAGTTGCCGTAGTGCTGCTGCTCTGTACCCTGCCTCCGGAGGGATTTCTACGAGAGAGAGAAAGTTTAACATTTCCATAAGACCAGAAATTTGTGACCATTGACCTCCATGTTCTTCTCAGTGCCTTCGGTTGCCCGTACTCCGAGATGAACCTGAGGAAAGAGGCGGTTCTTCCGGATCGACTGGGAGGAGATAAGCAGATCACCTTCGTCCCCGTTCACTCCCATCAGAAAAAAAGCCTGAGCGCCAATGAGGAGGAGGAGGAACAGAACGAGGAAGAGGATGAGGAGGAAAACAGGTGATGAAGAGACTGCACTGTTAGTTAGCAACATTAAAAGGTCTTCTGTCTCTAATGATGTGCTTGGTGCTCAGCAGCAACCTTTTGTGTCGAATCTGTTTGATTTTTTTTTTAAACTTCTGATTTCGTTCAAAGTATGAAACCTTGAGAGTCAGAAGTCAAATGTTAAGACCGTCTGGAAACCACAGTTTCTCCATCCATCCATTTTCTTGTCAGCTTTGTTCCATGTCGAGGTCACTACAGAGGAATGAACCGCCAACTCCTCTGGCATAAGTTTTATGCGGCGGATGCCCTTCCAGTCGCAACCCATCGCTGGGAAACGCTCATTCACACTTTAACACTATGGACAATCGTTCTTACTCAATTCACTTACACCGTGTGTCTGTGGACTCGTGGGGGACACCGGAGCATACGGAGAAAACCCACGCGATCACGAGGAGAACATGAGAACTCCACACAGAAATAACAACTGATCCAGCCGAGGCTCGAACTAGCGACCTTCTTGCTGTGAGACGACCGCGCTACCCACTGCGCCACTACCACTGAGAGTCATTTAAACCTTCTTCATTCCTCTCCCCAGGATGCTCACTCTGGGTGACTGCGCTCCTCGTCTGCGAGGTCGTCCTCCGCTGATAAAGAAAGAGCAGAAGGATGAGAGTCAGAAAGCATCCTCGCTTCTCGGGAAGAGGTCACGCTTGCAGAGCCGGTCAGTGGTGGATCTGGTTCATTGTGTTCTGTGCTCAATAAAAGTCACGTCAGTTTCCTCTTAATTTCAATACAGTGAAAAAATACTTGGAGAAATTATTTATTTTAACACTGTGTAACACACCAGGGAGTTTCCAATGAGGATTTCAGTGAGGGCCCTGATGTGTTTTCAAAAATATACGCTGTATATAAAACACTATCGGTGCTCATCTTGTGACTCTCGTCTGTCTTTTCAACACCTCCAGAGTTTCCCAGTCCACTAAGTTTCTGAAGATCAAAGATGAGGAAGACGATGTGGATGTCAACAGCGTTACTTCAGGTGAGGCTTCAGTATAGTCCATGCACTTATCTCTCACCAGGTCAGAGGAGACATTTCTTCACTCTCTTCCTGCAGTAAACGCCCTAGTAACTATAGCTGGAAACTAATAAGAGTTACTCCTGAGATTTTGTATGGGCCAGTTGCTTGGCCTAATGACGATTATTAGCTGGAACGATCAGGTGTACAGGTTTGGAAAAAGTGTTTCAAGGATTTTAACAATTCACTGTATCAGCACTAAACACTCTAGATCATTTATAATGAAAATCAAACATGAACTAATTACACAATCAACAATATAATCTTTTCTGGATTTCTGAACATCACTGTGGCAGGGGGCTCTAATTATGTAAATAATTTGAATATTTGTAATGTTGTGAATATAAATATCAATGTTCAATGCCCAAGATTTTAGGGAGTCCAAAGTGAAATTTCAGGAGTTTAAGAAGGTGTGTATCATGTAAATTTGAAAAACATAAATTGTGACTTTTTTTTTGTGCATGTTTTAGTGTCATCAAAAACTTGCCTCGGTTCATGAATGTTTGTGTACTCCTGTTTTCTTTTTCTGGGAGCTCAAAATGGCTCAATGGTTGTAGCCACGCCCATTGTTATAGCATCGCCCACTAAGCAATCAGATGAAGGACGTACACACTGACTGGAAGAGAACCGTAGAAGAACCGGGTCGATAAACAATGAAAAGAAATAGTGTTTTTGAATGTCTCGGGACAAAAGTGTTTTTGGCTTACCAAAAGATGGGGGGGGGGCGTGTTGAGAGTGGGAGGAACATGTGGTGCATGCCTCGTCTTGCAGAGCACAACCATTTGAGGAGATTCAAAGATAATGATAAATACTAAGGGTGTTGTGATATCCTAGAGGGGGCAAATAATTATTACAGCTTAATTAAAAGGTGCGTGATATGGTACCTTTTAATGAAAGCCATACCTAACCTACCCTATATAAACTCCATAAAATAGTTAGCAACTCTTTTTGCTCCCTAGCAACCAGTTTATTATATTATACGCAGGTAATCGCTCTGCTTACAAGTAATTACATCGTTTCTGGCCTCAGCATGCTATCAACCCTTTTAAAGTGCTCTAGCAACTAAGAATCACCATAGCAACTGGGAATTAATAATTGTCATTAAATTAATACTCAAGAGACATGATTTATGAACACGGCAGCAACAGCGATTTTATTACACATCCCAAACATGATAAAATCTTAGCTTAGTATCAATGGTTTGGTTTATGTGATGTCACTGCTAGTGCTGTGAAGAGAGAGAGAGGAAGAGAGAAACAGAGAGAGGGAGAGAGAGAAGGGGAGAGAGCTGGAGAGAGAAAGAAAGAGAGAGAAACAGGGAGATAGAGAGGGAGAGGGGCAGAGAGAAACAGGGAGAGAAAAAAAAGAGAGAGAGGGAGAGAGAGAAACAGGGAGAGAGAGAGTGAGAGAGAAGGGGAGAGTGCTGGTGAGAGAGAGAGGGAGAGAGCTGGTGAGAGAGAGAAACAGGGAGAGAAAAAAAGAGAGAGGGAGAGAGAGAGAGAAACAGGGAGAGAGTGGGGGAGAGAGCTGGTGAGAGAGAGAGGGAGAGAGAGAAACAGAGAGAGAAAAAAAGAGATAGAGAGAGAGAGAGAGAGAAACAGGAGAGAGAGGGGGGGGGGAGAGAGAAACAGGGAGAAAGAGGGAGAGAGTCAGTGGATAACCGAGAAGCAAGAATGCATTTTCCCTAGCAACCACTCTGTGCACCCAAGCAACCGCATACCAAATAATTATATTACTAATGTTATCCAATGATTTTTGTTAAGTTTCCTGTATTAGTCATCGATTTCTTCTGGTTTCCATGGAGATGGCAAAGCCCTGCAGACCACAGTGTGTGTGCGGACGAAAGTGTGCGCGTGTGCGTGTACACGTGTGTGTTGATGTGTGTGTGTGTTGATGTGTGTGTGTGTTGTGTTGATGTGTGTGTGTTGATGTGTGCGTGCGTGTGTGTGAGTGCGCTATTCTCAGAGGATGAGCTCCTTTCATGGGTTTAATGAGAAGGGAATGGTTTCATAAGTGATGAACCAGCAGCTGGCTTGTGAGTGTGTGATGAGCCAGCAATTTATTTATTTATTTATGTTTTTGATGCGTTAAATCAGAATTCCTAAATCTTGGTGCTGGAGGGCCGCAGCTCTGCACGTTTTAGTTACAGCCCTGCTCCAGTATGCATGCAACTCTAGCTTCAGCCAATCAGAGAGAACCCTAATTAGTGCCACAGGTGTGTTTCATGATGGTTGAACAAAAGCTGTGCAGGGCTCCGGCCCTCCAGGACCGGATTTGGAGACCGCTGCGTTAAATCAAGCCTATCCCTATCCATCGATGATCACTCATTCAATTCTGAAAGATAAGTTAAATTGAAGCGATAACATAGAACCCCTTGAGGAGACATTAGTGTATAAATCAGTCTTTGCTCTGAGCTCTCCAGTGTCTCTGCTCGTGCCGCTGCGCTTCCGTGCTGCGCCGCGGAGTTGCTAGCGCAGCGAGATGCTAATCTTTCTTGAAAGCCTCTCGTCGCATCCGCTCGTGTGAACAGACGCGCACTCGTCCTCGTCTTCACTCCTTATCTCTCCGGTCACGTGACTCAGCGGATTCCCAACCGTTACCTTGACGACGATGCAGTGTGACAGTCTCCATGGCTGCAGCTCATGTAACAGGACACGGCTGTTGCCACGGATACGAATCTCAGAAATACATGCTGATGAGAAGCGGATGAGATTATTCAGTAGACTAACATCAGCTCTCTCTGCTGTAATGATGAAATGATTAGACGCTCGTACATCTGAAGAATGCGGTGGCCTTGTTTTCGCAGGGGTTCATTTATACTGTATGCGCGTGAGAGTGTGTTACATAACTGTGAGCGCTGTGTTCAGATCTGGAGATGCAAACGGATGGCTGAACAGACTGTGTTCTTCTGCGTAGTGCTTACAGCAGCACGGTCTCCTGGGAGAAGTGTTTCTCCATTGTGTTCTGGAGGCTCTGATCAATTTTTTGTCATCTGTTTTTTTTTTTTGCTAAGCTTTTGCTTGTAGTGTTTTCTCCCTTCATAATGTGTCTTTTGGTGCTTTCATTATTCTGAAATTGCTATAATGCATTAACCTTGAGAGCTGCCACTCTTTGTACCTTTCAGACAATATTAGGGCTGCAGATGTTGATGCCCAATTTGGATTTTTTTATATAGTGTTTGTTTTCATTAAAAATATGATGTGCCTACTATCCGTCTTCTGTGTGAACTAAACACGGCTTGGATGGGCACACTTGAGACTTTATTAGCGTAAAATTTCTGATCCTTTATTAATATTAAACAATGTTAAGAAAAAGATAGGTATGGAAAAGAACACATATTACGGTTTATTCTCGGAAGAGAAGTTATAATTTCTCGTATAGCAAACACTACTTCTTTAAGCTTCTGTGTCTTTGGACTCTCTCTGAAACTATTTCAGTACAAGAACGTCTTCTCCAGCGACTCGTATCTGTGAGAAACTGTGTTTATGTTGGGCTCCATGACACAATACCCAGATAAATGTGCTCTGGCTGTTAGGACTGAGGGCGCATTGCAGAAAATCAGATATGTATCAGATTTAAGAGCTCGATTGAAAGCGACCTGAGTTGGAATAGAAAAAATCTGAATTGAGCTGTTCAGAATCGGAATCAAAATGATCTTTATTGACAAGTGTGCAGCACACACGAGGAGTTTGTTTTGGTACAGGGGTACTCTCTGGTGTTGGTACAAAAAAAAACAACATAATAACGTTGCACAGTAACACAGGTTATATAAATATATATATACTCAAGTTAAATAGCTCAAGTTAAAAGTAAATAGAATATAGTAATTTTCTAGAAATAGAGGTAGTAAAATTTAAAGTAACAGAACTATAACTATAGAAGTCCAAGGTGCTTAATAGGTGTGCTTTAGAAGTAATGTGCAGACCAAAGCGTAAAAGTAAAGGTAAAGTGCAGCCGCAGAAACAACAGAATGTGGAGCGACTGTAAATGTGCAAAGAGTCCACATCAGAGTCCTGTTGCTTAGTGTAATATTTAGATGAAATATTTGAGAATGTTGGTGGGGGAATGATGGGTTCAGGAGCTGAATGTCCTGAGGGAAGAAGCTGTGTTTGTGCCGCTCTCCTGGTGTCTGGAGCTCTGAAGCGCCGGCCGAAGGCTAAGAGCTGGAAGAGCTGGTTCCTGGGTGAGGAGCATCCAGAGTGATTCTGAGAGCCCTCTCTCTCATTCTGGAGGTGTACAGTTCTTGAGGGGAGGGTAGGAGGCCTCCGATGATCTTTTCAGCAGTCCGAACTGTCCTCTGGAGTCTCAGAATGTCTGATTTGGATGCTGAGCTAAACCACACAGTGATGGACGAGATCAGAACAGACTTGATGAGCGCTGGGTAGAACTGGAGCAGCAGCGTCTGTGGGAGGTTGAACTTCTTCAGCTGGCGCAGATTGTCCTGAAAATATCCGTTACAGGATTTGTGCCTCAATCTCAGGTTGAGAAGCTTTTACATTTAGTGCCTAAAAGTGTGTTATTGTTTTTTATTCAAACGAGCTGATGGAACAGTAACCTGCGGCTGTTCACAAAAACCTTTATAAAACTTCGATTCTAACATACAGTTGTCATTTATCTGTGCTTTATAAATACGTTTCATATTTAGATTGGCTCATGCATGTTTGTGTAATTCTATTTTCTTCTTCTGGGGGCTTAAAATGACACTAACTAATAAGATACAACTCATCTCAATGAAGACTGACCCGGAAATGAACCGTAGCTGAACAGTGTTGATAAAAAGAAAGTGTTTTTTTGGATGTCCCGGACCAATTGTGTTTGTATGTAAATGTAATTATCATAAATGGGCAGGTTTTCTGTGTGCCAACAAGCACATTGCAGCAGGGGGCATGGTGGAAGCATGATGGTGTGAGGAACATGAGATGCAGATTTAGCAACGCACAACCATATGAGGAGATTTAACGACATTAAGGTTACATCATGTACCTTTTTGAAGGTTATTAAAAGTGCTGTGATACTCTACAGGGGTCAAATATTTATTATTAAGGATTAAAGGGGGGGGGGGCACCTCTAAGGTGAGTTACCTTTAAGGGTAACCCATAAATTCAAATATCTTTATCTCAAATTATGCTTTTAGACATTTTTTTTTGTTGGTGTCTTTCCCTTATACCTCATATACATAAGAACAAGAATATCTTTTTTTTCTCTCTCTCTCGTGTTGATTCTAGTTTTCCTTGATATTTGTCTCTGCTTACAAAAATAAAATAAATATTCTGTATATAAAAAAAGAGGAATATCTGCTGTGTTTACTGTATGACTCTTTCTCAATGGTGGTGTCTGTGTTCCAGAGGAGGCTCTTCATCAGTCGGTCTTCCTCTCCGCCATGACCCCTCACCCCAGTCGGGATCTTCCTCTCTGCTGGGAGCAGCACTGTAAGCTCCTGCCCGGGGTCACCGGGGTGCAGGCCAGCCTCGTCACACACTGGAGTGTACAGGAGGTGAGCGAGTCTGACGCTTGTGTTTGATGAGGCGAAGCTGTAGCTCACCGGTTTCAGGCGGAAAATCTTTTCACAATCCAAGACTGTTTCCGTGTACATAATTCACATACGGAGCACATCAGTGTGTCATCCGAATTAAATTGTCAAACTGATTTTATAGTCAGAACACATTTCTCCAGTTCTTCAGTCTCTCCGCTGGCTGCTGGTCTCCTTCAGAATAGATTTTAAAGTTCTGCTGCTCGTATATAAGTCCAAACATAACTCAGCAGCTAAACACCTAACAGAGAAGATCAGAGAATACACACCAAACAGAGAACTGAGATACTCAGATCAGATAAATGAGATCTCCCCCGGGTTAATTCCACTCAGAGTGAATCCTCCTTTAGTTCTCCTGCGGCCCTCAGAGGAACCAGCTCCAGAGGTGATCAGGGGTGCCAACACTTTATTCACGTTTAAATCCAGGATAAAGACTCACCTGTTTAGTTGCGCTTTTGTCAACTGAGCACCAATGAGAACAACTATTTTATCTCTGCACTTCACATCTCAATCTGTTTTAATCAATGTTTTTGATTTTTCCATTTTTAATCACTATGATTTTATATGACTTTTTAATGCATGATTTTAACAAATGTACTTTCTTTTTATTCTATGTTTCAATGTAAAGCACTTTGAATTTACCCTGTGTACGAAATGTGCTCTACAAATAAACTTGCCTTGCCTTGTGAGAAATCAGACCGTGGCCAGATTTTCACTATTCACATTAATGCTTTTCAAAATTCGCCTCTGTGTTCACTCTGAAGGCTGGATCCTGTAGAGGGAGTTTATCTCCGATAGGCTGCAGATATTTAGCATACCAAACATCTGAAGGGTGTTTTTGACAGTGTGGTTAAAGTCAACGATGAAGAAAACTAAATGATTTTGTTGACGAACCTTTTTCTTGTGATGATAACAAAACGGTGACGAGCTAAATATGTCTTTGTTTTGATGAAAACTCCACGAGAATCACGAAAATGTTTGACGAAAATGGGAGGGAGCAAAAATATATTTCTCGTGCTTGTTTGTCGATTCTTGATATTGTTTCATGAACCAAAATATTATTCGAGTGGCCTTCTATGCCTTGGATTTTTCAGAACATAAAACATTCGTGTCTCGAGGGATCACTGTTACTTTTAAACATCTCGAGGCACACCATTAAGCGAGCCATCCAGCCATCGAGCCAGCCAGCCCCCAGCGAGCGAGAGCCAGCCAGCCAGGAAGAGAGCGAGCCAGCCAGCCCCCAGCCAGCGAGAGAGCCAGCCAGCCGAAGAGGAGAGCCAGCCAGCCAGAAGAGCGAAGCCAGCCAGCCAGGAAGCGAGCGAGAGCAGCCAGCCAGTAAGCGAGCCATCAGCCACCCAGCCTGCATCCATCGAGCGAGCCAGGCAGCAGTAAGCATCCAGCCACCAGCAGCGATCCAGCCACACTCATCTATCTATCCATCCATCCACCTCTATCTATCATCCATCCATCCGTTCATCCACCTATCTATCCATCCATCCATCTATCTATCCATCCATCCATCCACCTCTATCTATCATCCATCCATCCATACATCTGTCTATCTGGCCGTCTCATTCTTTTGTCTATCTATCCATCCATCCATCCATCCATCCACCTACCTCTATCCATCCATCCATCCATCCATCCATCCATAATCTATTGATGCTAAGTGGTTAACTCTGTATGAAGGGTTTGTGAAGATTTTAAAAATAGCATTTCATCAAACCACCTATTTTGGTCCTCTGATAGAAAGCGTCTCGCAGTGTTTTCAGAGCCCTCGTCATCAGAGTTTGTGATGGAAAGCACTTTACTGCCCTACGCTCCTCTCTCAGCGGAGAGCGAGTCGCTGCTCGGCTCGGCTCCGGCGTGTGCTGATCCAGGGCTCGTTATTCATCAGCAAACACACGCTCGGAAGGGCTTGTTTGTTCCTGTGGAATCGAGCGGCGATTGATCGCGTGTGTGTTTAATCCTGAATAATGGCTGGTGTTCACTCTCTGAGGAATCTGGGTATTAATGGAGCATAAAAGAGACCGTTCAGAGGAAGCTAGTCATCCTGTTCTGGCTCACTTTAGGTTTGTTTTGACAAGGACTGACCGTTTAAACAAGCTTTCTCTCACACACGTGGAAACCACACTTATTTAAAGAGAAAAATCAAAATAGGAGATCTTTCTAAATCAATTCTAGTGTCACTTTCACAGCTTTGGTTTGCAGAGCTTTGTTCGCACGTTAAGAGTGGATCGTTTAGTCTCTGGAGAACTTCTCTGATGTGATGGTGTGTTATTAAATCAGGAGACACCAGAGATTAGTCAGGAACACTTTTCTTGTGCGTTCATCAGCTGAGAGCTTTCTTCTGTTTTTAATAAACCTTGAAGCTTTCGTGTGCTGTATTTTAATTAAAAAGTGGCCCGGCTCTTGGGATGCTCTTCGCCTGATTGAGCTTCCCGATTGTCCCGCTTTGCTCTACACACAGCATAAAAGGAGAGTATCTTCTCTTTGAGATTTTATTTCATGCTAAAATAAAAATCAGTGTGTGGTGTGGGTAAACATCAGTGACCTTGATTCTTCAAGTTTATTCAAAATCTTGTTTTCCTTTTTTCTTCTTTTTTAACACATTTTTCTGAAGTGTTCTGTCTTGAAACAGTACTGAAACGATTTTAATAGTTCACATAAATTTGTTTATCTGACTCCATTATTGATTTGTGAAAGTTTATACGTTTACCGTTGCTCTTGATCTCAACCAAATCAATTAGATTGTTAATTATTAATGATAATGTTATCTTACACCTGATGCTAATCTTCTAACTGTTAAAAGTGTCTCGGTAAAGGAACAGTGACTGAAGAGAGTTTAAGCATTTAGTTCAATCAACATTCAACTTTTAAATGATAATTAATAATACATTTAATTTATATAGAGATTTTCCATAGCTCAAGGACACGGAGTATGAGAACATTAATTATAGAGGGTAGCAAACAAAGGTCACAATAAAACACAAGGGGTATGAGATAAACCATTAAATCTGAATTAAAAGTATGGCATTATTGCCTAAATCTAAGTTGAAATTGATTACTGTAAAAGAATAGCATTAAAGCGTAACCCTAATGTTTCTCCATCATAAGAGAGCTCCAGAACACTCCCTGTCGTGTGCCAATTCAGAGACAAAAGTCCAGGAGCCCTCTTTGCCTTCTGCCTTTTAAAACCTTTCCAGACCAGTTTCTTCTCAGAGAGAGTCCCTTCTGTCTGTGTTTGGTACGCTGATGTTCAGGAGGGAGTTCAACATAAAAAAATAATAAAATGCACTTGTGAATCATGATCTTTATTTTAAGCCAAAAGAAATTGTTTTTAAAAAATTTCAGAATCATGCATTTTTACTAGGTTACTTCGACTGTTTACTAGGTTACTCCGACCATTTACTAGGTTATTTGACCGTTTACAAGATTTTTTGACCGTTGACAAGGTTACTCTGACCGTTGACAAGGTTACTCTGACCGTTTACTAGGATACTTTGAGCATTTACTAGGTTACTCCGGCCGTTTACTAGGTTACTCCGACCATTTACTAGGTTACTCCGGCCGTTTACTAGGTTACTCCGAGCATTTACTAGGTTACTCCGGCAATTTACTAGGTTTCTCCGGCCGTTTACTAGGTTACTCCAGCCGTTTACTAGGTTACTCTGACCATTTACTACGTTACTCTGACAGTTTACTAGGTTACTCTGACCATTTACTAGGTTACTCCATTGTTTACAAGGTTACTCTGACCGTTTACTAGGTTACTCGACTGTTTACAAGGTTAATCCGACCGTTTATAAGGTTACTCCGACCGTTTACAAGGTTACTCCGACCGTTTACAAGGTTACTCCGACCGTTTACAAGGTTACTCCGACCGTTTACAAGGTTACTCCGACCGTTTACAAGGTTACTCTGACCGTTTACTAGGTTACTCGACTGTTTACAAGGTTAATCCGACCGTTTATAAGGTTAATCCGACCGTTTATAAGGTTACTACGACCGTTTATAAGGTTACTCCGACCATTTACAAGGTTACTCTGACTGTTGACTCGGCTACTATGGCCATTTACTAGGCTACTATGGCCGTTTACTAGGTTACTCTGGCCATTTACTAGGTTACTCTGGCCGTTTACTAGGTTACTCTGACCGTTTACAAGGTTACTCCGACCGTTTACAAGGTTACTCCGACCGTTTACAAGGTTACTCCGACCGTTTACAAGGTTACTCTGACCGTTTACTAGGTTACTCGACTGTTTACAAGGTTAATCCGACCGTTTATAAGGTTAATCCGACCGTTTATAAGGTTACTACGACCGTTTATAAGGTTACTCCGACCATTTACAAGGTTACTCTGACTGTTGACTCGGCTACTATGGCCATTTACTAGGCTACTATGGCCGTTTACTAGGTTACTCTGGCCATTTACTAGGTTACTCTGGCCGTTTACTAGGTTACTCTGACCGTTTACTAGGTTTCTCCGGCCATTTACTAGGTTACTCCAACACGTTACAGTAATATATTACTTTTGTTATACATTACCCCAACACTACATTTTAAAGATAGGCTTTTTTTTGTTCTGTCTTACTCAATTCCAGTAAAATTAAGAAGATAGTTTTTTCATTAAGTAGTGAATCAGATGATGGAAAAACAAAACGATAAGAGTTCTTTCAATGAAAGATGAATCAAACTGCACCCTCTGTGGCTTTTCAGCTGGGTTATAATTAGTTTTTCTGTTTCCCCCTTGTTCGACTCTGCAGTGTTTATGTGCGTGTTCTTTAAGCGCTGCAGGTTATTGATGCACTGCTGATGCTGCAGAAGACTCTGAATCCAAGGCTAAGAACCGCATGAGGAGAGAAACCCTCCCAAAACTAGCTTTATACACAGCTGTCCAACCTGGATCAAAATATAATCAATCAATCACAATGTTTTTATATAATGCTTTTTTGGCAGTTGCTTCAAAGCAGCTTCACAAGAGACCTTATGTGGATTCAAATATTGAAAACCATTTTTAGCGAATTTTGACATGCTGTAATTTAAAGAACCTTTGATTAAGACTTTCTTTTGAAATAAGGAAATACAGTTATCCTTGTTTAATGAGTTATTGCTGTATTTACACCAATTTTGGAACAATTGTGAGTATTCAAACCACTTATTTTTATGTTTTCTGTGGAAAAAAATGCACACAACAAGAGAACATGAACTATCCCAGAGAGAGGTCCCTCTGGATGTGACCTCACAAATGTTGCTCTTCCACTGCACAGAGCAGTTTAGTTCGGTTCGGTAATGTACAGGCACATTATAATGGTTCAATTCTGGTGAATGGCTCCGCTGAAGCATCAGGTATGGTCCCGCAGCAGCAATTCTAGAGCTGTAATCTGGTCGAAAAAGTTCAGCCCCCGAGAGTCTTTAGCTCGACCTGAACCCGATTGTGTTTACGTTCTTGTTTATGAGCCCCAACATGACCGGGCCTGAGATGTTATGCATTCATAAATCACTAACAAACGCAAAATAACAAATTAGATTTAAATAAAATAGAAATTTAACCTAATCTCAGCTGTAAATAAGCCAAAGTAATAGAGGCAGCAACTTGCAAGTCAACAACATCTTACAAATTTTATTTTTAACAAATTGAATGAAAATAAATTCAAAGTTTAGTGGGTAATTTGGAAGTACCGAAGTTTAAAATAGCCAAAATACAAAAAAAATAAAGGTTCTACTGGAAATAATAAAATTTAATTAAGATCAATTAAAATAGTAGTAGTAAAAAGTAAAACTGTATTCAGCAATAATAAAAGGAGCTGAAATAAAAGACTCAGATTTGGTGTCCTGCTGCACCTTCCATAATATGGACCTCTGGCCTTGTGATGCACCTGAAGGTCAGATGCACCTGAAATGTAATAAGAGTAACTAATAGCTAATATTCCTATATAATTGACTACAGTATGCACTTTAGATCTAAAAAATAATCTAATCTGTCAATAAGCTTTCTAATTCCCTGTTGTTTTGATGTCATTTTTTGGCAGCATATTGCATTTTTTACATATTACAAAACCAACCGGCTCATTTTTATTATACGCTTGCGTGGTCAAAACCTGTCCACACCTCAGTCTTCGCTCTATTTGGCATCGCAACCAAAAGACAATCTTCAGAGACAAACCTCTGTTTCATCTGAACAATCATTTTTGTGACTCTCAAAGCAATCTAAACACATCACAAGACCGCACGAAGGCAAAGCCTCAGCCAATACGATTGTACAATTGTATAAATTAAGCTCAAACCCGACCCCATTTGTTGCGTTCCCTCAAGATCTTCAGCTCTAGCAGATTATCTCTGGTCCAATCAGTGATCTTGAGCGGTCTGGTGCTAATCACCTCACCATCATGTAGCTGATTGAACCTGAAAATCCATCGAAGAGCAGGTCACCAAACAAAAGGACTAGAGTCACCTGAAAGCAGTGTGATGATGAGTGGAGATTTTTGTGCCTTAACAACTAAAAGTACTTCTTGTCAATGAAATATGATTCTTGTGCACTCAAAAAAAAACAGACCTGAAACCATCTGACCGTTAAAAGCTGTCTGTTTGTGTTTCAGGTGGCTGATTTCATCCAATCCTTACCTGGCTGTGAGGAGCAGGCCAAGCAATTCAGAGAAGAGGTGTGCGTGTGTTCTTTTCTGGGGAAACAAGTACTGTAACATTACTAGAGCGGCAGCTAACATTTGTCCCATTGTTGATTTGTCTTGGACATCAAATGATTTAAATATATATTTTTTTTTTGTTTAGAAAAGTTAGTTTTAGGAGATTTTCTACAAAAAAAATCTTGATGGTTTAACATAACTATACATTAGACATACATTAAATATTAAAATGACTAGACAATCAATTTTTTGAACACAGCTGATTGCAACTTGGCGTGTCCATTCACATGAGCGCAGCAGAGAAACTACTCTATTCGAGGACAGTTATTGATAAACGTAACTCAAATAACTTAATTAAGATTTCCCCGTTTCTGTAACTGTTTTAGAAGCTATTATACTGAAATGTATAGAGATTTAACCCATGTTAACGTTGCATACCGACAAGTTGACAATGTAGTTCGTTTACAATAAGTTTCATGGTTGACAATAATTGATAAATTGGACTAATCATTGTAGCCCTAAACATTAGTGAGTTTCATGTGTGACCAATTCTTCAAACTACAGCTATGAAATAATAGCAATACTGTCACAGAAAGCTCGGAAAAACAAACAAATGTGATAGCTTACAGACTCAGTGTTTTTGTTAATTGGCACCTAGCTATTTATTATGTATTAATACATTTACAATTTTATATCAGCTACATTTTATATGCAACCATAAACTCTTCAAAAAGTAAATCTGAGAGCATGCTTTCAACGACCAGAAACTTTTCCTGTTTGATCGTAGATCTGTGATTTGGTGCCTCTAATCTAGCAAAGCTACTTAGCCAAATTACCGGATTCTTTTTTTTTATTTTATTTTTTACATTTTTTAGTTATATGTGACATCAGTGAATATGATGTCAAATCTAGTACTCATTGCATTGTGTTTTATAAAACTATAAACTTCAAAAAATCTGAAGAGTGCCAGAGGGTCAGAGAAAAAAAAAACAACTCTCGGGATGGGTCAAGCTAGAGAGTCAGTTCCCATTTGACCTTCTATGGTTAAATATTCTATTAAGGTTCACTTTGTGGGACATTGTGTTGAATTATCAGAGATTGGGAATACACAATGATATATGAGATCACCACATTATCTTCTAATCCACCACAAAACACCAAAGCGACCACTCTAGCCAGGTTCTTTTGTCTCAGAGATAAGCTGAGAACAGGAACTAAAGGTTACATGGCTTAGCAGTAGGTCAGTGGAGAAACTCTGACCTTTAATATTGTGATCATGTGCTGAGATCGTTGTGATTTTGGTTTGTTTTTCCTCTATTAGCAAATCGATGGAAAAGCCTTTCTACTGTTGACTCAGCGAGACATTGTCAAGATAATGAGTGTCAAACTTGGGCCCGCCCTTAAAATCTACAACTCAATCCTGATGTTCAAACATGCTGAGGATAGCCAATCAGCTGCTGGAGACACGTGAGGACAGTCAGTCAGATGCCGGTGGAATGTGAACCCTGCTAGAAGCCAGAGACAAAGAAATCCAACAACCAACCAGCGGCCGATGACTCTTAAACGCTATCTGGTAACATTTGAAAACCAAGTAGATAACGAAACCAACAAACCAGTCTCCTGTGACTGTTGACATCAGCAAGGAAGAGGACAGCAACACTCGCCACCTGTCAGTTGCTTATTACAATTAAGACCCATCAATGAGCTGATGGAGAGGTTTACCAGCCAACGTGTGACAAAACCAACCAATCAGCAGCCAGTTAAATTCATAAACAGCCCATCGACAGGAGTTAGAGCACATCTGAACCATCTAACCAGAGAGTGGACCAATAAGCAACCTGGAATTCATTCAAAAATAACCAGTCAGAATCTAAAGACCTGTTCCCATCCAATCAGTGACAAACGTCTAAAACTATTTAACCAATCGGTGGCCATCGATCTCAATATAACTGTATGGCCCTGTAAGAGTATTTGGAACCCAAATTTATACTTATATATCTACTGAAACAAATTGTTCCTTTGTTGCCATAAGACCCTCCATTAGAGTTTTATCATTATGGACAACATATTTTATTGCTTCATAATCCCAACTACCTTGTTTTGGTGTATTATTGTCCCAAATGACCATTGTTTTTCCTTTAAAGTCCCATTTATAATCTCAAACTCTGTATGTTGTTATTCATAATCCCTAAAACCCTTCGTTAGTGCTTGATAATCCCAACACCATCTGTTAGCGCTTTCTAATCCTCAAACACCCTCTGTTAGTGCTTTAAAATCCTCAAACACCATCTGTTAGCGCTTTCTAATCCTCAAACACCCTCTGTTAGTGCTTTAAAATCCTCAAACACCATCTGTTAGCGCTTTCTAATCCTCAAACACCCTCTGTTAGTGCTTTAAAATCCTCAAACACCATCTGTTAGCGCTTTCTAATCCTAAACACCATCTGTTAGCGCTTTCTAATCCTAAACACCATCTGTTAGCGCTTTCTAATCCAAAACACCATCTGATAGTGCTTTATGTCTCCCCATAAATCGGTCCATTCTTTACAATCCCTAACATTGTCTGTTAGTAATACCAAACACCATCTATTAGCGTTTTATAATCCCAAACTCCATCTGTTAGTTCTTTATAATCCTCTTTAACCAATAGTACTTTATTATCTCAAACACAATCTGTTAGTGCTTTATAGCTTCCAAAAAATTGGTCAGTTCTTTATAATCCCTAACATCCCCTGTTATTAACCATCTGTTTGTACATTATAATCCCCTAAATTATCTATTAGTTCATTATAGTATTATATTAAACACCATCTGTTAGTGCTTTATAATCCCAAACAACACCATCTTATAGTGTTTAGTAATCCCAAACACCATCTTATAGTGCTTTGTAATCCCAAACACCAACTGTTAGTGTTTTATAATCTCTAACAAGAACTGTTGCTGAATTAGAAACACTCTCTGTTAAATTTTTTATCCCAAACACCATCTGTTTGTAGTTGCAAACACTGTCTGTTAGTGCTTTATAATCCCAAACGTTACTGCTTTACAAAACATGGTGGTGATTTATAATTCTAAACACCAACTGTTAGTACTTTATAACCTAAAACACCTTCTGGTTGTGCTTTATAACCACCCCCAGGTGCCTCACCATTTTTGTTAGTGCTTTATAATCCCAAATACCACATTTTAATAAGGCAGCGCCAAACACTATCAGTTAGTGCTTTATAATCCCAAACATCATCTGTTGGTATTCTCATGCACCAACTATCTGTGCTTTATAATTCTAAACACCATCAGTTAGTAATCCCAAACACTCTCTGCCAGTGTGTTATAGAGACAAACACCCTCTGTTAGTGCTTTATAAGCCCAAACATCCTCAATTAGTGCTTTATAACCCCAAAAACCCTCTGTTAGTGCTTTATAACCCCAAAACCCTCTGTTAGTGCTTTATAACCCCAAACACCCTCTGTTAGTGCTTTATAACCCCAAACACCCTCTGTAAGTGCTTTATAACCCCAAACACCCTCTGTAAGTGCTTTATAGTCCTCAAACACCCTCTGTTAGTGCTTTATAGTCCTCAAACACCCTCTGTTAGTGCTTTATAGTCCTCAAACACCCTCTGTTAGTGCTTTATAGTCCTCAAACACCCTCTGTTAGTGCTTTATAACCCCAAACACCCTCTGTAAGTGCTTTATAACCCCAAACACCCTCTGTTAGTGCTTTATAACCCCAAACACCCTCTGTTAGTGCTTTATAGTCCTCAAACACCCTCTGTTAGTGCTTTATAACCCCAAACACCCTCTGTAAGTGCTTTATAACCCCAAACACCCTCTGTAAGTGCTTTATAGTCCTCAAACACCCTCTGTAAGTGCTTTATAGTCCTCAAACACCCTCTGTTAGTGCTTTATAGTCCTCAAACACCCTCTGTTAGTGCTTTATAGTCCTCAAACACCCTCTGTTAGTGCTTTATAGTCCTCAAACACCCTCTGTTAGTGCTTTATAGTCCTCAAACACCCTCTGTTAGTGCTTTAAAATCCTCAAACACCATCTGTTAGCGCTTTCTAATCCTAAACACCATCTGTTAGCGCTTTCTAATCCTCAAACACCATCTGTTAGCGCTTTCTAATCCAAAACACCATCTGTTAGCGCTTTAAAATCCTCAAACACCATCTGTTAGCGCTTTCTAACCCCAAACACCCTCTGTTAGCGCTTTATAGTCCTCAAACACCCTCTGTTAGCGCTTTATAGTCCTCAAACACCCTCTGTTAGTGCTTTATAACCCCAAACACCCTCTGCTAGTGCTTTATAGTCCTCAAACACCCTCTGCTAGTGCTTTATAGTCCTCAAACACCATCTGTTAGTGCTTTATAGTCCTCAAACACCCTCTGTTAGTGCTTTATAACCCCAAACACCCTCTGTTAGTGCTTTATAACCCCAAACACCCTCTGTTAGTGCTTTATAACCCCAAACACCCTCTGTTAGTGATTTATAGTCCCTCAAACACCCTCTGTTAGTGCTTTATAGTCCTCAAACACCCTCTGTTAGTGCTTTATAGTCCTCAAACACCCTCTGTTAGTGCTTTATAGTCCTCAAACACCCTCTGTTAGTGCTTTATAGTCCTCAAACACCCTCTGTTAGTGCTTTATAGTCCTCAAACACCCTCTGTTAACCCTCTGTTAGTGCTTTATAGTCCTCAAACACCCTCTGTTAGTGCTTTATAACCCCAAACACCCTCTGTTAGTGCTTTATAGTCCTCAAACACCCTCTGTTAGTGCTTTATAGTCCTCAAACACCCTCTGTTAGTGCTTTATAGTCCTCAAACACCCTCTGTTAGTGCTTTATAACCCCAAACACCCTCTGTTAGTGATTTATAGTCCTCAAACACCCTCTGTTAGTGATTTATAGTCCTCAAACACCCTCTGTTAGTGCTTTATAGTCCTCAAACACCCTCTGTTAGTTATTTATAGTCCTCAAACACCCTCTGTTAGTGCTTTATAACCCCAAACACCCTCTGTTAGTGCTTTATAACCCCAAACACCCTCTGTTAGTGCTTTATAACCCCAAACACCCTCTGTTAGTGCTTTATAACTCCAAACACCCTCTGTTAGTGCTTTATAACCCCAAACACCCTCTGTTAGTGCTTTATAACCCCAAACACCCTCTGTAAGTGCTTTATAACCCCAAACACCCTCTGTAAGTGCTTTATAGTCCTCAAACACCCTCTGTTAGTGCTTTATAGTCCTCAAACACCCTCTGTTAGTGCTTTATAGTCCTCAAACACCCTCTGTTAGTGCTTTATAGTCCTCAAACACCCTCTGTTAGTGCTTTAAAATCCTCAAACACCTTCTGTTAGCGCTTTATAATCCTCAAACACCATCTGTTAGCGCTTTCTAATCCAAAACACCATCTGTTAGCGCTTTAAAATCCTCAAACACCATCTGTTAGCGCTTTCTAACCCCAAACACCCTCTGTTAGCGCTTTATAGTCCTCAAACACCCTCTGTTAGCGCTTTATAGTCCTCAAACACCCTCTGTTAGTGCTTTATAACCCCAAACACCCTCTGCTAGTGCTTTATAGTCCTCAAACACCCTCTGCTAGTGCTTTATAGTCCTCAAACACCATCTGTTAGTGCTTTATAGTCCTCAAACACCCTCTGTTAGTGCTTTATAACCCCAAACACCCTCTGTTAGTGCTTTATAACCCCAAACACCCTCTGTTAGTGCTTTATAACCCCAAACACCCTCTGTTAGTGCTTTATAGTCCTCAAACACCCTCTGTTAGTGCTTTATAGTCCTCAAACACCCTCTGTTAGTGCTTTATAGTCCTCAAACACCCTCTGTTAGTGCTTTATAGTCCTCAAACACCCTCTGTTAGTGCTTTATAGTCCTCAAACACCCTCTGTTAGTGCTTTATAGTCCTCAAACACCCTCTGTTAGTGCTTTATAGTCCTCAAACACCCTCTGTTAGTGCTTTATAACCCCAAACACCCTCTGTTAGTGCTTTATAGTCCTCAAACACCCTCTGTTAGTGCTTTATAGTCCTCAAACACCCTCTGTTAGTGCTTTATAGTCCTCAAACACCCTCTGTTAGTGCTTTATAACCCCAAACACCCTCTGTTAGTGATTTATAGTCCTCAAACACCCTCTGTTAGTGATTTATAGTCCTCAAACACCCTCTGTTAGTGCTTTATAGTCCTCAAACACCCTCTGTTAGTTATTTATAGTCCTCAAACACCCTCTGTTAGTGCTTTATAACCCCAAACACCCTCTGTTAGTGCTTTATAACCCCAAACACCCTCTGTTAGTGCTTTATAACCCCAAACACCCTCTGTTAGTGCTTTATAACTCCAAACACCCTCTGTTAGTGCTTTATAACCCCAAACACCCTCTGTTAGTGCTTTATAACCCCAAACACCCTCTGTAAGTGCTTTATAACCCCAAACACCCTCTGTAAGTGCTTTATAGTCCTCAAACACCCTCTGTTAGTGCTTTATAGTCCTCAAACACCCTCTGTTAGTGCTTTATAGTCCTCAAACACCCTCTGTTAGTGCTTTATAGTCCTCAAACACCCTCTGTTAGTGCTTTAAAATCCTCAAACACCTTCTGTTAGCGCTTTATAATCCTCAAACACCATCTGTTAGCGCTTTATAGTCCTCAAACACCCTCTGTTATTGATTTATAGTCCTCAAACACCCTCTGTTAGTGCTTTATAACCCCAAACACCCTCTGTTAGTGATTTATAACCTCAAACACCCTCTGTTAGTGCTTTATAACCCCAAACACCCTCTGTAAGTGCTTTATAACCCCAAACACCCTCTGTAAGTGCTTTATAGTCCTCAAACACCCTCTGTTAGTGATTTATAGTCCTCAAACACCCTCTGTTAGTTATTTATAGTCCTCAAACACCCTCTGTTAGTGCTTTATAGTCCTCAAACACCCTCTGTTAGTGCTTTATAGTCCTCAAACACCCTCTGTTAGTGCTTTATAGTCCTCAAACACCCTCTGTTAGTGATTTATAGTCCTCAAACACCCTCTGTTAGTTATTTATAGTCCTCAAACACCCTCTGTTAGTGCTTTATAGTCCTCAAACACCCTCTGTTAGTGATTTATAGTCCTCAAACACCCTCTGTTAGTTATTTATAGTCCTCAAACACCCTCTGTTAGTGCTTTATAGTCCTCAAACACCCTCTGTTAGTGCTTTATAGTCCTCAAACACCCTCTGTTAGTGCTTTATAGTCCTCAAACACCCTCTGTTAGTGCTTTATAGTCCTCAAACACCCTCTGTTAGTGCTTTATAACCCCAAACACCCTCTGTTAGTGCTTTATAGTCCTCAAACACCCTCTGTTAGTGCTTTATAGTCCCCAAACACCCTCTGTTAGTGCTTTATAGTCCCCAAACACCCTCTGTTAGTGCTTTATAGTCCCCAAACACCCTCTGTTAGTGCTTTATAACCCCAAACACCCTCTGTTAGTGATTTATAGTCCTCAAACACCCTCTGTTAGTTATTTATAGTCCTCAAACACCCTCTGTTAGTGCTTTATAACCCCAAATACCCTCTGTTAGTGCTTTATAGTCCTCAAACACCCTCTGTTAGTGCTTTATAGTCCTCAAACACCCTCTGTTAGTGCTTTATAACCCCAAACACCCTCTGTTAGTGCTTTATAGTCCTCAAACACCCTCTGTTAGTGCTTTATAACCCCAAACACCCTCTGTTAGTGATTTATAGTCCTCAAACACCCTCTGTTAGTGATTTATAGTCCTCAAACACCCTCTGTTAGTGCTTTATAGTCCTCAAACACCCTCTGTTAGTGCTTTATAGTCCTCAAACACCCTCTGTTAGTGCTTTATAGTCCTCAAACACCCTCTGTTAGTGCTTTATAGTCCTCAAACACCCTCTGTTAGTGCTTTAGAGTCCTCAAACATCCTCTGTTAGTGCTTTATAGTCCTCAAACACCCTCTGTTAGTGCTTTATAGTCCTCAAACACCCTCTGTTAGTGCTTTATAGTCCTCAAACACCCTCTGTTAGTGCTTTATAACCCTAAAAGCCCACTTTTAGTCCTTTAAAATCCCAAACACCCCAATCATACATTTTGTATAGTTGATTTTGTATAATCCCTGAATGATCAGGATAATGCTCAGTGACCGCTTCTGCCTTCAAACACACACTTTAGCATATGAGAGACAATCAAAAGTTTATTTTAACGTAATGAATTCAGGTTTCACACACTCACACGGTGCTAAAACACTCACAGAAAGGGACCGAGGGAGTGCGATCGGGACACAGGTCATGTTCTCCAATCATGTGTTGGTATGGGTTTAGAATGTGTGCTAGAAGACGTGTTGGTGTTCATAGCGACCTTTTTGTTTTAATGTCTGTATTTGTAACAGAATTGTCCTTTCCCCTTGACTTCTTCTTGGGTTTTTGATCGAGTGGAAGTCGTACACAATTGATGTGGTAGAAGGACAGACAGCTAAAACATCTCTTGTTAATGATAAAAAAAAATATTTATTCTCAGCTAGTTCTATGGTCATAATTTTTTTTAATCCAAAAAACACATGTTTAAAAAGTTGAAAGTTCACCCAAAAGTTTTACATTGGGAATTGTTTACTCTTTTCTTGGTCAGCTATCTCGACACAATTGAAGGGAGTTGTAGTTTTGTATAGTGGATTAAACAGATCTTTTTGTTAAATACGAAAGAAGAACGATTGACAGATAATGTAAAACTTTTTGAGAAAAACAGTCAATGGCCACTGATTCAAAAAACGATCAGCACATTGCTTTTTCACTCATATGAACAAGTTTCCTTTTCTCCCTTTTTTTTCAGTAATATCATTGTTATCTTGTATTAATCTCTAGAGCGTTTTACGAAGAATGTTGGAAAGCAGTAGAAATCATTGCCCATGGTTTAAAATGAGGATTTATTTTGCTGAAAAAAAGAAACTGAAACAGGCTTTTTTGTTTTTATTATTATTTTTATTTTGTGAACAGTCACTTTAAATCCAGGTGGTTTATGCTGCTTTTGTTTTGTGTTTGTTAATCATGCTGTATTGAAAGACAGTTTTTTTCTGCTCTAGTTTTTCTCTTGTACAGTTGCGTCTGATTCTGCTGACTTTCCTCTTATTTATCAAGTGAAATCACTGTATGTTTGCACAGTGAAAGCTAATAATAACTATATTATTATTATATTGTAAATGCCAAACGGATTAGTTTTAAATTGAAGAGTGTTTATTTTTGTGACGTATTGCACAGTTGAGAATTGATAAAGCGTTCTTTAAGTTTTGTATGATTGTTTGGATGGATATATTCTTGTTTGGCATCAGGGCTTTTTTTCTGACCATTATTTAAACCTTGGCTATAAATGCACAAAGCAGTTGTTATTAATATAAATCTTTATATTTGCTATGGATCTGAAGGATCGTATTTAATTTCACAACTGTCAAGAATGTGGATCCATCTTGTGTGTTCTGTTTAATTTCTTCCTCAGTTTAACGGCTTTTTTGGTCCATCCATTCAACATAGATAGATAAACATGAATGAATTATTGATATGCATACGTTATATGCTCTGTAAGTATTTAGAAACTGTTTCCTTACTGCTGACTTAATTTGTAGTACAGAAGTCATTCTGTCATGTTAATAAACAGAGCAAACTAAACTTCTGAGTCGTTGTCCTACAAATTATTGATTCCTTTAATCTGTGTGACATTGCCCTCCTCAATGAGGGATTTCAGTTTCACCGTCCAAAAATGGTCTCAAACCTCCAGCGCTATACTGAACAGTGTTTCAGTTTCACCGTCCAAAAACAGCCTCGAACCTCCAGCGCTATACTGAACAGTGTTTCAGTTTCACCGTCCAAAAACAGCCTCGAACCTCCAGCGCTATACTGAACAGTGTTTCAGTTTCACCGTCCAAAAACAGGCTCAAACCTCCAGCCCTATACTGAACAGTGTTTCAGTTTCACCGTCCAAAAACAGCCTCGAACCTCCAGCGCTATACTGAACAGTGTTTCAGTTTCACCGTCCAAAAACATCCTCGAACCTCCAGCGCTATACTGAACAGTGTTTCAGTTTCACCGTCCAAAAACAGCCTCAAACCTCCAGCGCTATACTGAACAGTGTTTCAGTTTCACCGTCCAAAAACAGCCTCGAACCTCCAGCGCTATACTGAACAGTGTTTCAGTTTCACCGTCCAAATACAGCCTTAAACCTCCAGCGCTATACTGAACAGTGTTTCAGTTTCACCGTCCAAAAACAGCCTCGAACCTCCAGCGCTATACTGAACAGTGTTTCAGTTTCACCGTCCAAAAACAGCCTCGAACCTCTAGCGCTATACTGAACAGTGTTTCAGTTTCACCGTCCAAAAACAGCCTCAAACCTCTAGCGCTATACTGAACAGTGTTTCAGTTTCACCGTCCAAAAACAGCCTCAAACCTCCAGCGCTATACTGAACAGTGTTTCAGTTTCACCGTCCAAAAACAGCTTCGAACCTCAAGCGCTATACTGAACAGTGTTTCAGTTTCACCGTCCAAAAACAGCCTCAAACCTCCAGCGCTATACTGAACAGTGTTTCAGTTTCACCGTCCAAAAACAGCCTCAAACCTCCAGCAATATACTGAACAGTGTTCAATAAATACCAACTAAGTAACAATATCTAAATGATGATGAACAACAAAAATTCTATTCTGATAGACAAATGTTTATTGTTTTAAATTTCCTGGCAGAATCTGTTTATGCAGATGATTGATTTTTGTGGAATCTTGAGGCTATGGAACGCTATTGATTGTTGACATTGATTACATCCTGCTCATTAACATATACTTCACAAACAATTAACTCTGAATATTAGCGTTAACATCTTTTAACAATTAGTTTATACCTGTTAAAATGCTCCCCAAGGCATGACATTATGCTCCTGTTGAAAAACATATTAATTAATAATAATATTAGTGTTAAAATACTAAGTTGTTTTTTTCTTAGCAGCTAAAACTAGATGCTATTTTTAGCATAAAATATCTTGTGGTGGATAATAGATAATAGACTACAGCAACCGTGCTTTTAGATTTTCTGTATGGTATTATTTGAGTAAAAACATAGTGTGGCTCTTGTGCTTTGACGTCACCGCTGAGTTTAAAGTAAAATTCTGACGGCTCTGGTTTAAAACTATTTCCACTTCCAACTATGTAAACGTTGTTGAAACAATTACACACTCTTTTTTTGTTAAAGGGTGTGAGGAGATGAGCTGGTCAGTCGGCCATTTTCTTTGCTACACTCTGGCTGTTGCTATAGTTACTCAGGCTGGGAAAAGTGGATGAACTTGGAAATGTTTATTTATTTCCATATGAGGACTACAAAGCTTTTGATGTGGATGTTTCTGAAAAGTGAAAAATTTTCAGAAATTCAGCTTGTTGATAGAAATGTGAAAGTCTGCACCGAGCAAGTCTGATTGTTCAGTTTTAGGTAACAATTCAACCTGTCTGAGAACCAGTGCGTGAAAGACGTCTCTCAAAACATTAAAAAAACATCATCGCGTATTTAATATTTCAGGAAAACAGAAAACAATAAAATTGAACTGCAGGTCTATTTAAACAATATGATGTTCTGCCTAGATATAGTTTAGTGGCATATGGTGACACATCATCCTGCCCTATTACTTAAAACCCTGTGCTTATTTTTTATGTTCTATTTTAAGTTTAGCTCTCTGTTGCATTCTCTTTGCATGATGACTTCTGCATCAGTGGTTTGTCGACTGCTGGGTCAGTTTTTTTTCCATTTGCTTAAATGGATACAAATGTTATCAAATTTGACACGCCGATCGTTATATGAAGTAAAGTTTGGAAACTAATCCACTGCTTAAATCGGCTTCTGCTTCTAAGGACTTTCACACCAATTAAAGCCTGCTGTCAATTAAATTGCAAGTTTGTCATCCAATCAAATGGCAGCAATACATTGCAAGGCGCAATCTGAAGATATTTCATCGCTATAAACAGAAGCATGGCAGCAGTTTATACCAAGTGAAAAAGTAAGCAACCACACACACACACACACAATTTAAAACATAAATATAGTGCACTCCTTGCACAAAAAATAATATATATATATATATATATATATATATATATATATATATATACAATATAGAAAGAAAGGAACAACGAAAAATATTCAAACTTTTTATACAACTAATATTCAGCTTTCATCATCAGATAGCTGATAGATTTGTATTTTTTTTTTTTTTTTAGGTCTTGGCTGATTTTGCTGCCAAAATAATTCAAATTTTACTCGAAATTAATTTAGGTCAGAAAGGGTTGTTGTGACATTTTAAACCAAAACAATGAAGTTGTATATTGTATTAGTTGGACAGTGTGTGCTAAACACAGTATGTGTATAAAGTTGTATAGCTTAAATGTTCCTTATACTGCCAAATGCAAACATGGGTGTTCAAAGCAGAACTGATGTACTGAATAAATGCACAGAACCTGTAATTAAGCTCAAGTACTTGCATGGATTCAAGATGGTTGAACTGCTAGACTGGGATTTTGAGCTTTAGGCTATTGCAGTAGTTTTGCTGCAATCAACTCACCATGAGTTTGTGTAAAAGCACGTTTTGTTCCAGATTCTGCATGAATATGTTTTATTGGACCAACCGGAACAAAAGAGGCTCGGCGGACGCGGCAGATGCGTCGCGACTCTCGCAGGTGTGCGCGCACACACTCGCTCTCTGTGTCTGCATCACGAGCGCTGTCAGTCACCGGCTTCAACCGTGGAGACGGTGAACATACAGTCCGTGTTTACCGGATTTGGGCGTTTTTGTCTTATAAAAGCTGCGGCGGAACCGAACTATGGATCAGAGTCTTGCGCGCGAAAAGAGCGCGCCTTTTCTTCGCGAGGATTAACGGCTGAGGGCGAAGCGCGGGAATATTCCTGACAGGAAAGGCTGAGAGCGGGAACAAACGGCGTATACTTACCTCCTCCCAGCAAAATGTCGCCCGAAGGGAGAAAGTTTCCTTTAATTACGCGGATCCCCATTTATCAGCCTTATTATAAAGGTAAGCTGGCGGTTTATCCCCATAAGACACTCGTTCAGTTCGATTTATCGACGATGTATTAATACGATCAGCATGTCAACGTGTTAGCGTCGCTCTAATGTTTTGTGATGTGTACTGAATGTCTTAAGCGGTTGGTGCATTATTATCCACCCCAAACCTTACAGATTTGGCATATATTTGTTCATAAACAAATAGTAATTAGATTGAGACGTTTGCCAAAAGATACAAACATGGCCATTCTATTTTCAGCTGTCAAAAGATGATACAAAAATAATATTTTTTTTAATCATTCTAGCATGTCTGGTTGATGAAATATATCTAAAATTGAGCTAACAATGGATTAACTGCCAGGCTACCAAACACACTTAACCATTAATTGACCATGATTTACCTGCAGTTATATAATGGAGGTGATCAATAACGTGATTTTTTTAAATAAAGTAGGCCTTGTTAACAATGGTTAATTTTCCTGGAGCTTGTGTAAGCACCCTCAATCTTCACTTGTTTTTATTTAACAAATTTTACTAAGGACATCCCATATACAGTACTTTATACTATATATATATATATATATATATATATATATATATATATATATATATATATATATATATATATATATATATATATATATATACACACACAGAATGAATGTAAAAGAATGTACTTAAGTTGTGCTCAGATTAATCATGTCTATGGCAAAATTATCTTTTTTCTTTTGACATTTTCCCCAGATTTTTTCTTAAATAAGTTATTTGAACCAAATAAACATCATTATTCAATCAAACCCTACTGTGCATCTTGTTGAGAACACATTTGATTGTTAATCAAGATTTGAGTTCTTGCAGCAACCATAAACAGATTCAGCATTAGAACTCATGTGTAAGATGAAAATTAAACACTGCAAATTATTTTTAAAAAAACTGACCTGTTCAGATGGTTAATTTATATGTGATCAGAAAGGATGCTCTTGTTTGCTGCTGAAGTAACCCAAGGTTTTCTTGTGTTTGTTTTCTAGGTTAAACGACTCGAGGAGTCATGGTGGTCAGGTGCCCATCCGTGTTATTTGTGAGTTTTAGCTTTTGCCACTTTTACCAAGGCAGGAAGTACAGTAGTAGCTAATTAGGATCTGATAGCTTAACCTTTGACTATACTGACCCCTTAGTCTCCTAGTATTTTTTCCATTTAAGAAATATAGTCCAACGAATGTGTTCATGTCATCGGGTTTGGTACCTTGATCTGCCAGTTTTTGCACAAAACAGTGCCCAAAATCTGAAATGTACTATATGTACAGCTTGGTGTCTGTGGGCAAGTTGTGCAGCGACGTTGGAGACCATGACCTCGAGGTCTTGTGGCTTATGTTTTTTTATGAAAATTATCCAATGACTAATTGATTGATCATATCAGTGGAATTTCTGCATCTGGTTGTAAATAAAACTTGGTAGGACTGAAAAACTGAAGCTTTTCCCAATCTAGTGTTCGATAAGGTGTTAAACTGAACAGGAACTTGTCAGGATACTACTAATTATCTGACATACAATAGCAGGACACTGATTATCCAACCATTAATGGCCTACAAAAAACACTTTATTTATCACAAGACTGTTTGATTTCAGCTCTAAAATATCACCCGATTCTATTGTCTTGTGCAAAAAGAGAAATTAAAAGAAACGTGTTAACTAAAACTATGCCTAAAATGGCTCTCGTTGCATTACTTGACTCTATGACTTCCTTATTAGGCATTGGCTGCATGGGGTGTCTGTGAAATCCTCTTTCTGCTCCATCTATTTTCTGCAGATGTTATATTTACACCCAGATCCATCATGGCAGCATCTGTCGTCCCGTATTTTCTCCACTTGATGTGTTTATCCCTCTTCCAGCCCTTCAGAGATGAACAGAAAGGTCATATTTATGATCCATAAAGCAGTGTTTGAGCTGTTGTGTGTTACGTCTCGGTGGAATCGGCACTCGAGCCCCTGTTCGCTCACATTCGGCTTGTTTGCTTTGATCAAGATGGACATGCACACCGAGAGAAAGAAAGGGAGAGAGAGCTTTGAACCTGCGCCCTCTGAGCCATCATCTGTTTGTTTGGAAGTCCTTTCAGCTTTATTTGATTAAACATGCGCTTCTTCATCGCCAAAATCTCAAGAAGCGGGGAAATAAATCTTCGAGCTTGGAAAGGTCGAAGCAGAGCCGAACTTACAGCTATGTAAACAATGTTTGCAGCAGTTCCTCGTTTTGCTGGTGAACACACGAGCCTGCACGATTACTTGTACATGTAAGTGTTTATTCAGGAAAAAAAACCCACTGCTGTACTGTGTGTGGTGGGCTGAGGGTACCTAGATTAAATTAAGCTGATTCATTTTGCTGGGAAAACCCTGCAAGGGAGAATTAAAGGGAGGAGTTTTTTTCGGGTGAGGTCTAATAATCCACCACCAAAATGAGGTGATGAATGCCATTCTGTGCCAGGACATACTAGGTAATTGTTGGATAGGAGACAGAGCGATAAAGGGAGGTGTTAAAGAGTGATTATTAAAAGATGGTCAAAGAGCAGTTCAGATTTACAGTCTTTTTTTCGCAAGAAAATTGCTTCTTATCTAATAGTGTCATCAGCCATATATAACTATGGACAGCACATTTTCCACCACCTTCAAGTGATAGCCTCTGCCTTGTGATCACGGCAAGTTTATACTCTCTGATGTTTAGTAATCATAGCGAGTCCTTCGATCTGGTAAGATCCTTCACTGTTGAATGTAGCCGATGCCTACCAATCTCAATCCTTAATGACTAACTCCTTGATCTTATTTGCACAGACAAGCATCTAAAAAAACAGTTTTTTTGGTCCAAAGGATTGCAGCAAAGACATGCAAACTACAGTGACGGATACCTGACATGCACAATTACTAGTTAAAAAACACTTTTACAAATTCCAAAACACAAATACATTGTCAGAAACAGGAAATGGTAGGTGCCATTGGAGAACTGACAACTTGGCACTGATTGGAGGAGACTTCTGTGCTGACCGCTTGTATGAGCGCTCGTTGTGATTGGCAGAAGTCTTCTCCAACCAGTACCAAGTTGTCAGTTCTCAATGTTACCTTTCCAGCTTCTGAAATCTGTTCCAAAAACACTCTTACATGTTCTGAAATCTGACAAATACATTGTCAGAAAGTGAAAAGGGTAGGAACCATTTGAGGACCGACAACAAATTACAATCATTGCATTGCATCTTTGCTGTCGCACAGCCATTTGATGGCCGTTGGAATTCTCAAAAGCTAGTGTGAGCAGCTCTTCAGCCTCAGATGTCCACAGAAAGATTTTTTGGTACACTTGACGAGTAACACATCGCGATTAGATTCGGTTAATTTTATATTTTCGGTGAGAAGCAAATGTTGGAGAAAATAAGAGGTTCACTAGATGTGGGCCCCTCAAAATAATTATGGAAGATTGTTGTTTTGTTCCTGAAACTCTCTTCTTCGGTGTCTTTTTTCACTGTGTCAATTTTAGTTGTTGTGGTGACATTTCTACCGCCCAGAACGTAATGCTTTACTAAACAAGAAGGGACTGGTTGTTTAACATGTCAGTCAAATGGCTTCCTAGGCCAAAGAAAGCTGCCAAAATCACCACACCTGGCCATGCGAGACTAGCATAGAAGTCGACATACATACAAGGCCAAAAATATAGTTTCTCAGAATTGATTTGTGCAATGACTTCTGACCCCCTGGATACATATGTAAGGTGATTGGTTACATGTGTTGTTATTGGATACCGTATGAAGAGAAAGAGGATAATCGAATGCAATCCACTGATCAAAACAAAGCATCATTATTCCGTCTCGCCTCTCTGCTCTTCCTGCAATTTCTTGTGATTCCGTAACTCTTTTATAATCACAAAGGTGACTCGTTTAACCTTATATTTATTCATTTTTTATTCTTTTTTTATTTTTTATATGCAGAAGTATATCATCATCTTCATTACTGCACATGGCAAAATCTGCTATCTGATGAAGGAATTTCAAAGCTGAATATTCTGTGAATAAAGTCATTTTAGCAATTTGTTGTTCATTTGACCTTAATTCAAAACGTTTATCTCTCTGTTGATAAACAATCTGAAAAATGAGTCCAAATACAGTTAATGTGAATAAGACTCCGCTTGTGATCTGCCGCCATACTTCTGTTTAAAGTAGTGACCTTTCTTCAGATTGCAACATACTTGACAAACATCCAATTTAACAGACATTAGGGTTTAATTGAAGTGAATGTTCTTTCATGAGTTCACTCTTGCTCATAATTGGGATGGCGAGCATGAGAGGCTTACTAGGCGAGCTGTCTGTAAGACAGTCCAGCACTGTTATGCCATCAGGGCCTGGAGGATGACACCATCAACCCCCCCATTTACACCTATTGCTGTAGACCGTAATGAAAACCATCTTACCCAAAATAAAAAGATGTGAAACATGCGTTGTGGGTGACAAAGGGGTGGAAGGAGGGATATCTTGCACGATGTAGATGTTGGCTCGTTGATCATGTCTTAAATACTGTAAATGATGTGGGTAGGTGGGACATAGGTGTGGGTGATATGGATTAAAATTCATATCAGGATATTTTCAACTGTCCAGACGGTATCGGTATTATATCCCGATATGACGGGGAAAAAATTGGACGTCACATTTTAGTAGACATTAAAAACATTAAAACATTTTAACCTTATTTAAAGTGAGAGATTAGAGAGAAGACAAATATGTTAAATATGACAAATATTTTTGTTCATTTTTACCAGGTTTACTTGCTGAGAGAGGTTCAGGGTTACATTACGGGCAGCTGTCCTCACAGCTCGTCAAGTGTTGCAAACTTATTGACTTCGTCGCCAGATTTAGCGACTCTTCAGACCGTCTAGCAACTTTTTTTATAATCCAGTGAATAGTGACAAATCTAGGGACATTTTCTGCTGTTCCTGGCGACTTAGCAGCTTAGTTCGTTCTGGCTGACTGGATTTCAGACGGAGCAGAAGGTGATGCAATCTCTGTAGCTGACTTCATCGTATCCTCTGGAAAGAAGCGCTCGTGTCATGAGTCAGCTCCTACATCTTGTCTAAAACATCAAATAAATTGAGCATGTGCAAGCGGAACATCAAGCTGAATTCATGAAATGTATGAATTACTTGTATGTACTTTCATACCGGCGTAGCGCCCAGTCCTAGTGGGACCATATGATTGATTGTCAACTCTCAGTCAATCTCCTCCCGAACTTATGTTAATCATGTGATTAACCTCATTAAAAGCCAAAAATCATGTCCTGACATGACATCCATTTAAAAAATGAACTTAAATGAGTTAAATGAACTTAGGTTTTGAAAGGGTTAATCACTGATGTTCACTGTGGTGCCGTTTTCTTCAAAGCAATGGAAACATCTGAATTAGTTTTTTAGTACTTTTAACTTTAAGAAGGCATGCTTTTATTAAACTGTTATAAGCATAACCATTCTACTTTCCAGTAATGCTATGACACCTTTTAAGAGAAGCTGTTATTCCCTTTCTGTGTCCTGCAGTAAAAGATTACGATGCTAGTATAGTTTAAGTGACGCTATAAGCATTTCTGTCAGTGTTATGATCAGGTCTGGAAGCGATCATAACTGAACATAACTTTTACGATCAACCGAAAGCATAGATGGCTCTGATTTAATGCTGCTGTGGAAGTAAAATCTCTCAAAATCTGCACCGAGGATGGCGGAAACGCTCAATATATAAAAGTGTTGCCCAAAGAGGTTTTTTGTGTATTCCTGTGATGGTTTCCCTCAGGATTTGAAGAAACTGTTAAGAGTAGACAGTCCTCCTTGTGATTATAAAGCAGGAGTTAAGGTCTGTTACTATTATCCAGATCTGTAAGAACTGTTGGGTAGCACAACGCCGAGCTCTCCAGTGCAGAAAATGGCAACTGTACAAAATCAGTGTCTGAATTGTCATTATATGTTGACCTATCTCTTTAAGGCTGAAAGAACAGAAGTGAATCATCAGTTGTCCTGCCAGCAGCATATGGGCGTTGTGAGCTAGCGTGAGACGGAGACAGATGAGCTGATTCAGGCTGATAACAGCTCCTTGAAAAGCATCTGTTCACTCTATCTGCTGTTGATTCTACTGAGAGGCACATTTTCTGTCAAAACGAACACATGGCTTTGAATTCCTTTTAGCTCTCTACTGAACAAGATGTTTCAAGCTCTACAAATGCCTGATCCGAACTACGAAACTGCTATAAACAATGTCGTGTTCGTCAGGGGAGAGCTGGCTTTAAATGAATCAACTCACTGTTAGCAGAGTTTACATTCCTCTATTCTGAGAGTGTATGGTGCTTCTGAAAAGAGTTTAAATGGGTCAGAGACTTGTACATCAGTATTGTGACGCTAAACGTCAACTCTGCTTTTTTATCTTTGAGACATCCCAAAACAGGTTGGAGTTACTTATTGAAATCTAAACTATTAAACAGCACACACAGTTTCTGCTGTGTCAAAGGTGACAGAGAGACTCAGAGTTATTTTTAGTCTATTTAGAGAGGAACCAAATACAGATTTTTGCAATGTAGCAACAATTAGCTCAGGCTACTTACATTAAAGGCACATTTACAAAATAAAGCTAGATAAAGTTAATTAATATTATATATAAGTATTCGTGTCTACATTTTTTATATCGCTAAATATATCTAAGGATTCAGTTGTATATGTATGTATATATATTTACATAAACATAACATGTGAAAGGGTTTTAGGACAATAAAAAAAATCCACCAAAGCCTCAGAAGAATGATTTTGGTTGGTAAAACAACACAGCTCACATACATTTTCAAAGACAAACAGCAAAAAATAGGTATACAATTTTCTCTCACAGGTCGGAACCCAAACTGAGATTTTAAATTTGCAACAGCTATTAACTTTATATTTTTTTTCGCTCTATGTTTATTTTATGTTCTTTATTAACCATGATGGATTACCTTTTTCCCCTCCAGCAGCAGTCGAGTAGCCGAATAATTTATGGCTCAATTAAATCTTTATGTTTTTAGCTGAAATGCACATCCAGGAGGAGGAGAGGGTGAACATTGCAGTTCATTATATCTCCGTCATCTGGGGACAAATGAAGAGAAAGAAAATTGGTTTCTTATTGTAACTGGAAGGTTCATTAATCTCTTAGCAGCTGCTCTCATGTCTGTTTGTTTTGTGGCGTGATATATCTGTTCTGTTGTTTTTTTTCCGCTAGATTTGAGGACATATTTGGCAGCCGTTTATATGGTGTGTTAGCAATAATATTCTTTCTTTTTGTTTTTTACCAGGATGATTAACTGAGTGCCATCATGATTGCCACCGGTGGACTCCTGCGAATATCTGCCCGGCGACAGGACTCCCTTCGTGCCAAAAACCATGCCGAAAACAAGCGGAAGAGAAAAGCCAAGAAAAAGAGGAAGAATGAAGTGGTCGTGGTGAAAGGAAAGCTGAAGTTATGTTCGGTTTCTGGCTTAATCGCTGCTGTTGGGATTTTGGTTCTTCTGTTTGGGATTGCAATGGCTGTCCTGGGATACTGGCCTAGAGAAAATCCACTTGGATTTATTAACAAACCGAGACCTTTTGAGGGCTCAGAACATGAATTAGCCAATGTTAGCATTAGATGGGATCTATTGGATATGGACTCTAGGAACGATAACGGCTCCAATGGGACCGTGGAGCTAAATCCGTCTAATCTCGGGGCATTTGGTGCATTTATTAATAAATATTTGTATTCGGATAAGCTAAAAGTGTTCGGACCGCTTATCATGGGCATCGGGATCTTTTTATTCATCTGTGCTAATGCTGTGCTGCACGAAAACCGTGATAAAAAGACCAAAATCATAAACCTCAGAGACATCTACTCAACAGTGATTGACATTCATAGTCTGCGAAGCAAGGAACCGACACCGCTGAATGGCTTCGTGAACTACAGCCAATCAAAAGACTCTAAATCATATGTTTCACCTCAGAAAAGCTCATGGACATCTCCTGGGAGTGACTCCTTTAGCACAATCCAATCCCGCCGTCCATCTGCTACCATCCAAAGAAGGTATTCGCTGGAAAAACTGGGTTTAACTGACACCATTTATAGCATATATCGGGATCACAGTCCGGTTCCTTCAGAGACAAACCAGTGGGAAGCTAAAACAATTGTGTCTTCTTCTGTAAATGCGTTCACGCTTCCAATGATAAAAATCAACCACCGAACAAAATCAGAAAGAAGAGGTTCGGATAAAACCAACGATGCGAAACAAGAGTTTTTAGATGCCGACACCATTCGCAGACGGCTGGAAGATCTGGTCGCCTCTCAAAGCATCACGAAAATTAAGATGTCTCCGCAGTGCTCTCAAGATTCGGTGGAAGTTTATCAAAGTGAAAGTTTGCATAAAATATCTTTACAGGGATCCCAAGAAAAATTACTTTCGCCGATTCATAAAGCAACTGGTTCGCACGCCTCCTTGAGCGCTTTATCTGATTATTCTCGATCCGCTGAAGTGGATGTCAATAACGTGGATCGCCACACGCGATCAAGGCGCCTGAGCTGTCCTCGGCTGGAGGGAATTAGCCTCGGAGGGTACACCAAACTCGAAGGACTTGGTGGAGAATCCTTTGAGTCTACGGACATCACGAGTTTTAGCCACGGGAGTTCGGCCGAGGTTTTGGCAAAGGATAACCAAGAGGAGAGCAGATTGGTTCAGGATTATTCGAAGAAAGATAAACTTGTGATGGTTTCGCAATCGGATACCACACTGGATGACGTCGAAATGGATTCAGTGGATGTTTAGCAGGATTTGTTAGAGACTTTTGGCTGAACTTCTGTTACAAATGTCAAAATGCACAATGGTGAACTTGAAAAGCAAAATCCAGGTGTTTTAACAGGATCTGAGGTTTGCAGCGGTGGGCACAAAAACTGCAAAGCACAAATATTGCACACGCTTTGGAATTTCTGTGCTAGTTTTTAGTTTTAGATTTTCAAATCAAGCTTACATTCCCATATAGTTTCTGACGGTGACAGAGAGGTGCAAAACAATTCACAATCATGGAAGCAAAATAACAAAAAACACAATAACATATTGAAAATCTAAATAACATTAAAGAAAACACAACAACAAATGTGAAAACATATGAACAATTCAGAAGACACTACAACATTTCGATGAAGCCAGAAAGGGATTTTACCATTGAAGAGCCGACAATTGTAACACTATTTTGAGAAAAGACATTCTTTTATGTCGATTGTGAAATTGGCAGCGCTCCATGAAATAAATCTCTTGAAGGAAGCTGTGCCTTTGCCAGCACTGTAACCCAAATAAAAGTTAACGCAGCTTCCTAGATTGATAGATGACTCATCCAATCAGTGTCAACTTGTCGGTTTATGTCGGTCTAGCTATTGTACCATTGACAACTTGGCACATATTGGATGATATTTTTGCCAGTCAAACTACTGAGGAAATGACAGGGAAAGTTTGGAGCGCGTAATACAGAACAACACATCGCTACGCCAAAACTCTAAAGTTCATGTGGGAAAATAATTAATTCAATCTTAGTAATTATAATCTTATTTTTAGGGAAAACTAAAGATATAGTTCAAGGACCACTTGTACGAGCAGCCTGTATAAATGCAATTTATCTAATGGTACGATCCCTTTCTGTTTTTGTTGAAATGATGTTTTTTTTGCTGGAGTGTTTTCTGAATAATTTTTCTTTTGTTATTATTGTCTTTTTTGTTTTTCGATTTTGTAATTGTGTTTTTAACTTGTTATTTTGCTTTTATAATTGTGAATTCTTTTTCACCTCTTGGCCACCGTAGGTTCTAGATCAGCGGTCTCAAACTCAATTCCTGGAGGTTTTTGTTCCAACCCTGTTTCAAGATACAAATCAGTAGCTTCAAACAAACCCAGAGCAGCTTAATCAGTGGAATCAGGTGTGCTCAGATGAGGTTGGACCAAAACTGTGCAGGGCTACGGCCCAACAATTAGGTTTGAGACCTCTGTTCTAGATAGAACATATATAAACCACACAGATCTACAGAGCATAGCAAGCAATAAAAAGGACGGGAATGTTAAAAGGAATTTGCTTACTTCTGAAAGTAGCCTCTAGTGGTCAGTCACTTCCTGTCACGCATCTGAATGGTGGCAGAAAGGGCATCAGAGACAGCATTTTTTTATTTCATCCATGACATGGTTCTACGGTTATGGACAGACTGCAAGTCTTAATGAAATTAGATTTTTCAGATCATTCCGATGTTCTCCACTAAAAGAGATGCCCATGGACCTAAGATTTACAGAGGCAGACTTGGCATCACATCGTTTCAACAAGCTCCAGAATAATCTAAAGGTGCGTACACACCAAACGTAATTGATCCCGGGAAGAGCAAGGGATTGACATTTCACGAGTTTACACTTACATAGAATTAACCCAGTGTCACAAACATATATGGCGAGTGTAGTGAACACTAGGCAAGCTGTCCAAGATTAGGGCTACTAGTACCTGGAGCGGGTCACCCCTCATATAGTCTTGTAATATTGTGCGAGGAGCAGGGGAGGAGGAGGGGTTGCTTTTTATTCATTAGTGATGCTTATATACTGTTACATTAATAGCCTGGGAGAAACCTTTAATTAATTATATGACATGCTTCCCAGAAAGTTGATAGAGAGTCATCACGTAAAGTCAATGGGTAGATATGATATTGCACATATACAATAATCCGGACTCCTTGCTCAGATTGAACTTGCGCCAACCAATCAGGAGCTTGCTCGCTGACAATTGGGTTAGTGCACACTCACCTGGCTGAGTTGGTAACATGATCATGTAGGTGGATTCTAGCCTAGCTGCTAGGATACATTTCCCTGTAGCTGCTTCTGAACCCCAAAAAGATCTATATTAAAGGATATTTTTTTACACAAACGTTATTTAAGGGTTCAAAAGTTTGATCTGTTGTCAAAAATTGTGGCATATGTCACGCACGTGGTTCGTGCTGGAAGAAACAGATGTGGATTGGTTAGCGAAACCGTATGGCACAGAATTATATATATATATTTTTTTTTTAAATAATGTGCTTGAAGAGCTCTAACAATGTGATACGGTACAAAAATGTTTTTATTCCCTCTCAACATAATCCACTGTTATACGAGACTGGAGCTGTGTAGCTTGGGTTTGGTCTCTTCGGGTCTGTTTTGAGGAGAATTTAGAGAATTTTGCGAATAAACTCGACAGCTAAAAGCGTCCACCCAGACACGGTTCACACGTTCTGTCCGATTAATGAATGGTGGTTCAAAGGTCACTCTGGGCAATGAAGCTCATTTTAAGAGATTTATTTTGCTTCTTTATAACTGGTTGTGGGGTGTCTCACTATAAAATTTTAATTTCTTATCAAATTGTGTTTTTGTTTAGTAAAATACTGGATTTTAAATTGCATTCCCAAGTGAAACAAGCATGCATCAACAAACTGCCGTCTGTTTCTATTTACTTTTAAAAAAGGAAATCTGTGAAACTATCTGGATTTTTCTGATGGAGGCTCAGTCTGTTAGTAATGGTGTTGAAAGTTCATCAGAAAGTGTTAGATGTTTGATGGTCTGGTGTTCAGAAGGTACTCAAAAGAGAGAAACGTTGAATACGAGGAATCCTGCACTTGATAGATAGAAATTAACTTCACAAAAGAAGTTAACAAGACATTTAGCATTTGATCTCTGTGTGTTTTTTTTGTCTCAACCTGTAAAATAATTGAGAGGAATTAATTATTTTGAGGTGAGACTGTTTACTTCTGTCTTAACGACGTTTGCTACGGTTTAAAGGAGCAGAAACAGACTCATTATTTCAGCATGAAAGCACAGATATGTTCTTTTAGATTATTTATTTTTTTCAGATCTTCTACTTGCATACATGCCTGTAGTGAGGGTTTGAGTTGCATGAAACCTTCTCTATAGCAACTTTCTTTGAAAATTCACAACCTTCGGTATCAAAACTGCAAGCTTTACGATAGTATTTTTTTAAAGTGTTTTCATTTCAGTATGTTAAACAAACAGCACAAAAAAAAAATTTAGCCCAGAGGTTTTGACAGTTCTCTCCAGCTGGACCAGGGGTGTATTCCAGAAAGCAAAATTAACTTTAAATAAAATGTAAAGCATCTGCTAAAACCTGAACTATCGAGGCATCAACCCTAAACTTGCGTTCTCTCCCGGTATGCGTGTTCCGAAATCCCTGAGAAGAAAGAGTTTGTTCAATCAACATCCACTTATTGCTGGTTTTCTGCCAGGTAAACATCTGAAGAGCAAAAGCACAAATTTCAGGCCTTTAAAATGGTTAAATTCATGGTTCTAGGTCATAAATACATATTCACAGGTCTTGTTTTTGTGATGTCCACGTAAAGCTCATCTGATATGTGTTTTTTTTTGTTACTGTGAAGCATACTGTCTATTAAGCAAAAAAGTTTTTTATATTATAATATAGGTCTTAAATTAGATTTTTAAAGGTATTAAAAAGTCAAGACTTGGCTTTAGGAAACCTGCAGAAACCCTGTATGCAAGATTATTTAAAGAATTTGTCAATGGCTACTTCTTCAAAAGCAAGAGTGTTTGCATAGAAGAAAATCATTTATAATATTCCTAAAAATTAAGATCCTTTTTCCAATGTAGCGTGAACCTTCAATCACTGTTCAAAGTTTATTGGATGGTACATTTGGAAAAAATGTGTATTATCTTTTCAAAAGACGGAATCCTTGTGGAGCTGAAAAAACATAAACATATTCTTCAAAAAGATTTGAAACTGTAGAGTAAAACTATCACAATTTAGTATTTTAATGGATAAAGCTCGTATTCCACAGCTCAGTGGTCCTCAATCTTTTTGTCACAGCGGACCAGTCAACACATAATCTATTTTCTGCGGGTCAGAGGGAAACATAACATGAATACTAATATATTAAACATGAATCCACTGTGTACTCATAATAACTTTATTAGCAACTTTCTCGTGAACATTGCACCAGCAACATAACTTGAGTAGGTGACCAAGATGTAGCCTTCTGGTACTTGTTTAAAATAAAATATTTTTCAGTCTCAGATAATGAATTTAACATAAATGGTTAAGCAGTCCGATACCAATTTATCCACCGGACCACTGTTATAGCTAACAGAACAAAGGGTGTAGTCTCATTTACATTTATGCATTTAGCAGACGCTTTTGTCCAAAGCGACTTACAGAAGGGAGAGACAATATGAGATTTGTTACATAGTCAAAGTCTATCAGAGCTCGCTCATAATAGAAGTTGTATCAACTGATCAATAAACCATAGCAGAAAGAAAATAAAGAGAGAGGAGGAACAAAAGAATGTTTTTATAGTAGGTCTCCCACAGTGTACAGAAATGTTGTAAAAAAAAAAAGCAAGGGCAATGCAGAGAACACTTTCATGTGTATCCGCGGGTTGTTAAGTCTGAAACAAACCTCCCTAAAGCGTCCCTTGGTAGGAAAACACATCAACATGTGGCCTTATCACTCTTTCACGGTTTAAAATTCTGCTTATATATAAATCAATTAATCAAAAATGTTTTTAGCAGTGTCTTCAAAACAGCTTCACAAAGTTCTAGAGTGGATTAAGAGTGAGATACGAGTTCCTATTGGATAATTCTATGGGGTAGAAACAGAACTAGAAGTATAAATAGAAATAGAACATTTTTTTAGAATTTTAAACTGTAAACTACCCTAAACACTGTTGTTTATTGATGCAAATTTAAGAAGTGGGTTTCGAAAGAAAGTAGAAAATACCATCATGGTATGGTACTAAATACTGCCAAAAGCTGTATTAAAGGGCCACGGAACTCTGGAAGTAAAGATTATGAGATTTTCAGAGGTTTACATGTGTTGAACATTATTGAATATCATTTTAGCGTCTTTTAGATTTACTCATGGAGGAAACTGTAATTTCTGTCTTTTATTGGAAATTTCTGACTTCCTGTTTGAAAATGGAGTTCTCGAATTGTGACGTTTGTTGTACTGAGCCGTTGTTGGTGACGCACTGTTCATCATAATTATTAATGAGCTTATTAATAGTTAATGACCGCTAAGTCTTCTACGCCTCTCTCTCCACCAAGCCACACACACATCCGACTCTGCGCAGCTGTACATGCCCATATTATGGGCTTGAACATGCGAGGCTCATAGCCCTTTAAGGAGAAGTGCACATAACACTGTCCACTGTTTGTGGTATTTCCACAGCGAACGTCCATTCATCCTTTTTCTTGTCGGCTTTCTTTTCTTTCGGGGTCGCCACAGTGGAATGAACTGCTAACTCTTCTGGCATATGTTTTATGCGGCGGATGCCTTTCCAGCTGCCACCCATCGCTGGGAAACATCCACACACACACACACACACTCATTCACGCTCAAACACTATGAACAATCGTTTTTACTCAATTCACTTATACCGCATGTCTCTGGACTCTTGGGAGAAACCGGAGCACCCGGAGTAAACCCACACAATCACGAGGAGAACATGCAAACTCCCAACAGAAATGCCAACTGAACCAGCCAAGACTCGAACCAGCGACCTTCTTGCTGCGAGACGACCGTGCTACACACTGCGCCACCGTGACGAACATGTTATGCAAAACAACCAGCTTTCTGAAATACACCCCTCTATCAAGGGTGCAGTGCGTAAGTTTGTGGCCAAATCTGGTACTGCAATCACATTTAAAAACCTCACCCTCAAAGGGTTTCCAGCTGTGAGCTTTCTAAACTAAGAGTACAGACTGAAAGAGGAGTTCTTTGAGAGGTCGAGGGGAAGCACCAATATTACTCTGGCCGGGTGCCGACTGCTGCCAGTGTTTCTGACATCCTGCTCCTCATCTAGACACAACCTCACTTCAACCTCCGTCAGAAGAGACATTCACTTCCTCTCCAGCAGCTTACCAATCATGAATATATAAACTGTATCCGCCTCTTTTCATAGACGCATTTGAACAGGGTATTCCAGAACAAATTATGCATGAAATGCCAACTAAACGAGTACAAACTCTAGGGAGAACAGCGTTCCCGTGGGTAGGCTGCCGGCTCGCTGTAGTAGATGATTTGTGGCTGTTTTAATGTTAGAGTTTGGCTGTGGAAGCCGCATGTTTTATACCCTCGTCTCTTGTAGATGCACTTTTCTAGAGATGGACCGATAGCAATATTTCCCGTTCCCTGCCTGAGACGGAGCCCTCCTGTCTGCCTCAGAGTTCCATCTTTCGCTGTTGTTTCTGTGTCTGGTTTGAGGTCGGGTTTCCGTTGCGGAAGCCTGGGTCGAATAGGCCTTAGTTAGCTAAAAGAGTCATCACTTGTGTCAGATGTAAATGTCTGAGTGAACATAAAATAAACATGTTACGAGTACCTAAAGGTGAGTCTCCAGCGTGTCTTTTGAAGCTTAGGTACTTTAGACCTCAACTCTTTTTTCAGGTTTAGATTGGTTTAGTCCGAGGTGGATTTGTTTATTGAAGGAGAACAAATGTTTCTTTGTGGTATGTATATATACATATATATATATATATATATATATATATATATATATATATATATATATATATATATATATATATATATATATATATGTGTGTGTGTGTGTGGTATGTAACAGTCTTGAGTTTATATATCTGTCACAAACCTCATGAGAGAAGGGTAGTAGCAGAACACAAACGCACGACAGCCAGAGGTTCGGTCAGTCTCTTTATTATAAAACAGTAAATAACAACACAAAATAACCCACGAGGGGGAAAACATCCAATAACTAAAGTTAACAGATAAGCATAAGATACAAGACTACAACAGGACTAAATACATTAAACAGCAAGAAAGGTGTGACAATCATCAATGCAGCAACACTGAACAAAAGAAGGGGTCTTATAAAGGGAGACAATTAACCTAAACGAGAACAGACACTGGTGACTTAATTCAACTGAACCGGGGATAATTAGACACAGGTGGAAAACAATCAAGACAGTGAACATGACATGAATCTACAAACTGCAAAGAAATAAACAGAAACAAAACTCTATAATGATAAAAAACAAGAAGACTAGATAAGAATAAAAACCAAAAGGGGAAAACCCATACACAACCCTGACAGTATCTTATTTATACAGAGTTTTGGGGGGAAAAACCCTCAACGAAACCACCTCCGATACAAACGAGCTGTTTTGGGTGGGTTTTTTTTGTTGTCTAACTCACAAAACAAATACAAAATTTTGAAAAAAGACTGTTTATCTTAAATCAAAGCGTATTTTTTTATTATAAATCATATTCTGCATCCCAATTCAAACCCTTATACTGCCGCCCCTAAAGTAGATACTCATTTTCAGAAGAAAATGTAGATATTTTTTAGTGTGTGAGACGAGAGTGTGCACCAAAACATCACGTGAAAGTGAGCAGTTGGCCAGATCTGGAGCGACCCACACCTGGAATGTGTGCTCTGCATGTAACCCATCCCAGTGTACACACACACACCGTGAGCACTCACCCGGAGCAGTGGGAGCCATGGCTGCGGGGCCCGGGGAGCAGTCGGGGAACTGGAGCTCCTCGAGGGCTCCACAGCTGTGGTTGTTGAAGAATGAGAGGAAGTGTTTCATCACTCACTCCACCTTCAACTCGGTGGATCAGGGATCGAACCGGAGACCTTCCAATCACCTTATCGATCTCTTTATCCATCGGACCACAACTGCCGTATGGATAACCTAAACCCTGCCATAATGACGGAAGTAGTTGTGATCGCGTCATTACGAACGATGTGTACTTGAACTTAACTCATTCTTTTCCATTCCTTCACTAAAAATAGATATAACACTCTCTATATTATTTATACTAATATTTATTTATTCTAATAATTTTATAGAATATTATTTTTTTTTGTGCTTCTTCTTCAAAAATGAGTCGTATTACAGCGAGAGCTCGTTTGTTTGTATCGAATAGAAAACTCCTTTCATCTGAGCGCAGGGGATTGTGGGTAATATCAGCCGGTTGAGTTTTTGTCATTGATCTGCTCTGGGAAAAACTACACATCCAGGACTCGCTTGGACACTTTTTTTATGTATACTACGGTTTGGGACACACTAATTCTCATTTACAACCCATAAAAATGTAAATAGTGCACCAATTGGGACGCAGCAAAACTTTTTTTTGTGTTTTAGTGGACAAGTGAATTTAATTTTTAGACATTTAACAAAGGAGATATAGAACTTGAGGTTTATGACTTTTTGTGAACTGTATGTGATTTTCAAAATGTTCTAAAACCAGTAAATATTTGATGAATTAAGGAGTCACGTGTTCTGAACGGGTGAAATACATTAAATAACTTTTAACCCAATTTTAACCCCTTCAGACTATGCGTTCCCACATTCGGGGTTTGTTTGACTATTTGGACTTGTTCATAAAAGTCGCTGCCTGTTCTTCTTGAAATTACATGAATTTTATTTAGTAAATGTTCAGAAAATCTATGCGTGTTGAAACATACAAAACAAAGTTTTACTCTCCAAACACAAAATGAATTTGATTTCAGTGTTCCGTCTCAATTCTACATTTTCTGTTCAGCGATAGGAAAATCTTTCTAAATATTCCAGAAGACCTGCTTGATATCGAGAGAAACTAAGAAAAGCATGACCAACTAAGCAGCTTTTTAAAAAAGTTATTATAATATGATTACGGAAGTCTTAATGTTAAAAATGTCCCCGTGTTTCACTGATACCAAGAAGGAAATTCAGCTCTGAATTTTTCACTGCAAAAATGCACTCTTGGAACAAGAAAAAAAAAACCTCAAATAAAAGTTAAACTCTTCCTATATCAAGCAAAATAATCTGACAATGGGGTAAGCAAATTTGACTTTATTAGAAAAAAATTCTAGCTGATAAATAGACAAAAACTAGAATATTTCAACTTTTATCTAGTCTCTAGTGGTCTTAAAACCAGACAATCTGTTTTAAAACTAGGATGTTTTCTCTTTTATTTAAGACTAACTTAGAAAATGTAGTATTAAAATAAGTATATACGACCTTAAATTAAGAAAGTTTGTGCTTAATTTTAGTTCTTAAAGTAGAATATGGGTTCTTAAAACTAGAAATTCTAGCTATTTTAAATAATTATATTATATATTATTTAGGCCTATTGATGCATTTTTAAATAGGACAGTTTTGATAGGAGACAGGAAGAAATCTTAGTAGAGCTCTGGGGAGATGATCGGTGAGGACCAGAGCTGGAATGGAACCCCCGTCACTAGAGGCTCTCAGTGGTGACAAATTAATTAGTTTCTGATAAGCTATATAAAACTAAAAAAGAAAACATTCTAGTTTTAAGACAGATTGTCTAGTTTTAAGAGCACTAGTGACTAGATACAAGTTGGAATATTCTAGTTTCAATGCGTTTTTACAGCTTGGAAAGACTTGTTTTGAGAGTTTTTGTATTTGTTTAAGATCCAACAGCTTATGTTACCAGCTAGAAGTTTTTGCTAATTTTAAGAATTCTGACCAACTGAAATTTGCTCACCCCATTAGCAGATAATTTTGCTTGATCTAGGAAGAGTTCATCTATATTTGAGGGTTTTTTTCTTGTTTCAAGAGTGCTTTTTTGAAGCACAAATCTCTTTCATCAAAGTTAGATCACAACTGGATGAGGTTTTAAGGTTTGGGGTATTGATGATTTATTTATGGTTTATATCCTTTTTCTTCTTTTCTTTTCACAAACATTTGAGTCTTATTTCAAGAAATCAAATGTTCTTACCTTTACTTGATCTAGAGTAGAACTAGATTTAAGATTTTTTTTCTTGTTCCAAGATGCATGTTTTTAATCAGTATTTAATATTGATTTCTTAAAATAAAATAGCAATAACATTCTTGAAATAAGAATAAGTTGAGTCAAAAATTCTTATTTTAAGATTCTTGTTTTAAGATCAGAAGCAAAATCGGCAACTTGTTTCACATAGTTTCTTAATTCAAGAAAATAAATGACCAGAATAAGTTTTTCTTTTTCTCCTCAAGAAAATATAAGTGTTATTTTCTCAAAATAAGCAAAGTACCCTAAAGGTTTAAATTAGAAAATTCTTCCTAAAATAAGAAAATCAAGATTTTCAATCTAATTTTAAGCATTTTCAGCTTTGCTTAAAATTCATTTTTTGCAGGGAAGGGGTTAAAACAAAGATGACCAAAAAATGAGCAAAATACTGATAAACCCAAGAAAACATTCGAATACGAACCTAGTGCAATAAAATAAAGACACTAAATATGAATTCTGGTAATTAGAAGTATTTTATGAAAGTTTATGTAGCGTTGTATAAAAATGTTTCCTAAAAAGCTTTGTTTGTACACGGCCTGGACACACTCAGAGAAGAAATTGCTTTTTTACTTTATTTTTTTACTTTATTTTTTTTTTTCCAGGATTATAATAAACGATTGCGTTTAGTTCTTTCTCTTCTAACCATACTTGAACAGTTATGGCTTTACATTTAAAAAAAAAGTATTTTTTCCCCCTTATTAATTGGTACAATTTGAGCTATTTTTCCCAAGCCTAATTTAGGACTGATAATAATGTGATTAAGCTGATCATAGAGATGCTTTTATCCCAAAAACAAAGCCCTTAAACTCATATTTATAAAGAGTACAACTGCCATAAATAAAACAGCAACTATATACCTTCTTACGAATGTGTATTAACATAGAAACAATGCTTATCAAATTATTTACTAACTATTTGCCAATGCTTAAATAATGATTAGCAGCATGTAGTTATTATAAGGTAATTATAAACTCATTTCAAATGATAAAGTTGACTTTTAATGTTTGTAGGTTGTTAAAAGAATAGAGAAAGGGAAAGATGAGAGAGGCTGTCTCAAGGGGGTTAACTCAGTGTCTGAGCGTGCTAGAACGCCCCCTGGGGTTAGAAATGAGCAGGCGCGCTCATGGGAAGCACAGTCCCAGGAGCCCAGCCAATTCTCAGAGCTCTTTTGGAGTGAGCACAGGTGAGCTGAGTCTGATGATGTCTGGGCTGGACGACTCTAGACTGCAGCGGCGTTCCCTTTAGGGTGCGCAGAGCTGGAGATGTTGGTAATTAATTCAGCAGAATTCAGAGAAGAGCAGAAATGCACTGTGTTTTAATATCAGGATCTGTCACCAAACACTGGTTTTGAATATTTTTGTATTAGTTAATATTTAACAAGTAACAATAACATACAAATCGTTCTCTTTGTTTTAGAAATCCATTAAGAGTAATTAAGTCGCTCTACATGTGATAACTTCATGAAAGCAACATGTTTACTGTGTAAATCATCCTCTCCAGGGGCCTTACGTTAGGAAATAAAAGTGCATCATCTATAGGGTGATCAAATGTTGTGTATTTATCCAATTACGAGCCTTCTGGAGCCCAGAAAATGACATATCTCTCTCTCTCTCTCTCTCTCTCTCTCTCTCTCTCTCTCTGTCATCCCCCCCTCTCTCTCTCTCTGCATCTTTCTGTCATCCCCCTCTCTCTCTCTCTCTGCATCTTTCTGTCATCCCCCTCTCTCTCTCTCTGCATCTTTGTCATCCACCTCTCTCTATCTCTCTGCATATTTCATTTCTCTCATCTCTCTCTCTCTCTCTCTCTCTCTCTCTCTCTCTCTCTGCATCTTTCTGTCATCCCCCTCTCTCTATCTCTCTGCATATTTCATTTCTCTCTTTCTCTCTCTCTCTCTCACACACACACAAAATAGAGCTTTAAAGTTTTTCAACTACTGCATTATTCTCCTTACAGTACACCTGTCCCGCCTCATATCATCTCGTCGGGGTTTGTTTTTAACGCGTTCAAGCAGACCAGGATTGAAGGTGTTGTATGGAATTAGCAGAACGAGAAGTTTTACTTTATGACGTCATGTTTTTGTTTTGTCTGGAGATGCAGTGCAGCGCTGAGTCCAGTGGAGGGCGCTACCACCCAGCTGCTGCTCCAGAGGTGTTGCAGTTTTCCATCACTTTTTCAGATATTACTTTAAAAACAACGAAGATCAATTTGTTTATCGGTGCACTCTGCTCTGAGTTCTGGGTAAGTGAAAGTGTTTATATGTATTAAAATCATAAAAACATCAAAATACAACGTTTTTCCGTAATAAACAGAGTGCTTCAAATACATCGTTTGAAACCCTAACCATCACTTTTATATTTTGAGCTTTTATTACATTTTTTCATGCATGAGTCTTATGGCAATATCTGGCAACCCTAACACTACCCCTTTAAGATTATGAGTGTACAAGATCATCCCTTTAATGACTTTGCGCGTATATGAGGCTATTCTCAAAATATAGCACCTCTAAACATCACTTATATGTTTTTGAGAACTTACTTTATTTAAGGGTGTTCTTTCTCTAACCATGACTTGTGTTTTTAAGCATTTATGCACATTTTCTCAGACTATGGCAACCCTAACCATCCTTTTTGCATTTTCTCAATCTCTGGCCACAACAAAAACACATATCAGATGAGCTTCACAAAAATAAAAGCTGTGAAAAAATTATTTAAGACATAAAACAGCAAATGTAATACTTTTTAAGCCTAAAATTTGGGTTTTTAAATTTTAGACTCTTAAAGACCCCTTAGAAACCCTGTTGCACAGTACATTTAGCGCTGAATATCTTTTAAAGAATTCAGGCTGCGAGTGTTTAAGTGGGCTCAAACTCACCGAAGCTGCCTGCTTGCGAGCCTGGTGGATGAGCTCTTTAATTTGAGACAGATTTCTGCTCAGGTTTTCTCCCAGCGCCTGCAGAGGCTTCAACCGCTCAAACAGACGCTCCGCCCTCAGGTGAGCCTCGCTCAGCCTCGAACCGGCAGCCTTGGCTGAGGGAGAGAGAGATGGAAAGGGTCACTCATGAGCTGAGGTTGCAGAGCTGTTTAAGGTTTTACTGTATCCATGCAGGTTATTTGTTATTACATTAAAACACTTTGCATACATACATTACATCCTTACAATAAAATGCATCTGCTGAATTTGGTTCAGAGGTTTTGCGGTTGCTAGCGTTTTATAATACATTGGTATATCATCAGTAGGGTGTTTGCAGGGTGCGTCAGCGTTGCTAAGGGGTTTTAATATGATGACTCTGGTTGTTAAGGTGATTCCAGGTATGTGCACAAAACAAAATATGGCTGCTTGGTAATTTTGAGGCGTTGATGTCGATGTTATGATCCCTGTGGGGCTACCACTACTTGATAAGATTCTTAAACTGTGATTGCTGTTGCTAGGGTGTTTGAGGTGGTTGCTATGTTGCAAGAATTGGTTGCTAAGATTTTACTAAAGTGATATTTGTATAGTGATTTCCAGTGAAACATGGTAATGGGTGCAAAAGTGTACCGATGGTTGCTAGGGGGTTCTGTTGGTTGCTAGGGTGTGTGGTCAGTACAGTTGCTATGGTGTTATTAGAGTGATAAGACACTGATGGCTACCTTTTGAGGATTTCTTAAGGAACACATGAGTGTTAGTGAAATTGTGATGACTGTTGCTAGGGTGTTTTAGGTGGTTGCTAGGGCCTAAGAATTGGATGCTAAGATTTTACTAAAGTGATATTTGTACAGTGATTTCCAATGGGACATGGTAATGGTGCAAAAGTGCACTGATGGTTGCTAGGGTGTTCTGTTTGGTTGCTAGGTTGTGAGGTCAGTAGAGTTGCTATGGTGTTATTAGAGTGATAAGACACTGATGGCTACCTTTTGAGGATTTCTTAAGGAACATATGAGTGTTAGTGAAATTGTGATGACTGTTGCTAGGGTATTTTAGGTGGTTGCAAGGGCATAAGAATTGATTGCTACGGTGTTACTAAAGTGATAACTGAGTTAAAGACGCTATTCACTTATGGCTATTTAATGGTGTTTTCCAACAAAATATGTCAGTGTTAGCTAAAGTGTACTAACTGATGCTAGCGGGTTCTATGTGGTCGCTATGGTGTGAGGTAAATTGAGTTACTAAGGTGTGTATGGGAGGATAAGTAAGATATACACAGAGGTGAGAACCGAGGAGAGTCTCTAGAGGATTTTGGCAGAAACGTGAGTGTAAGCTAAACTGTGATCAAGGTTGTTAGGGTGTTATAGGTGGTTGCTAGGGTGTAAGGATGGTTGGTGAGGTTACTAAAATTGTAACTGAATTCAAGATTTTATTCACTGGTGGGTATTTTATAGTAAATACCACTGAGACATGCAGCATGACAAAGGCAGAGTTGAATCACTGAGATGGGTATTTTGTAGTAGAGTTAGTTCAAGTGTGGTCACAGTCGCTAGGGTACCATGAGTGGTAGCTAGGGTCTGAGGCTAGCTGCTACTGAGTTACTGGAGTTATAAAAAAAAGAGACAGGCCACATAGAGGAACTGATAACTATGTTGTTTTGAAACCATTTCAGTGTATATACTGTAGGGTGTTCCAGAGGTCTGAAGTGATGAAAGGCAGATAATATGATAGAAAATTATTGGTATCTTATGTTAATTTCTCTGAAACGACTTAAGTGGCTGACCAAATGTGACTAATAGGGAGCATTAAGGTGTTCTGGGAGGTTGCTAGGGTGTGAAGGTTGTTGCTAAGGTATTCTGGACGTTTTCACTTACCGCTCTCCTCTGAATCTCGGAGTGTCTCACTCGTGCTGTTCGTGGTGTTTTTTGTCGAGTTGACCGAGGAAGAAAACGTGTCCAGCTTCTCTCTATAATCCTGCAGACGCTTCAGAGCCTCCTGCATGGAAGAATTCGCTCTCTCTGTCTGATGTTTCACTTCCAAAATCGCCGCTCTGCTACCTGAGAACAAAAAAACATTGAATATTAGTGACATAAATGTGCCCTTTTAACATTCATTGTTAAAAACAATCTCTTTCTAAGAAGGTAACTTTGTAAGTGGGTGTGTTTTTTTAATCTATGTGTTGTTTCTTTTTTCCTCTCGCAACATTAAAACATAAATAAGTAACCTAGTCATCCTACATTTTACAATACGACACCAATTATAAAACTAAACAAAAAAACTCTTTCCCAAACTTTATAGTAATTGTTTCACCTAATTTAATGATTAATATCAATGATTAATTAGTTTCAAATTATATCCTATTTTAAATAGTTGATAATCATCAAATCTGAAGTGAAGCTAACGTGAATAAAGCTCTATATAAATGCATTAAACAGGCTTTCTTCCCTTTCGGGGTTGCCACAGCGGAATTAACCGCCAACTCTTCTGGCATATGTTTTATGCGGCGGATGCCCTTCCAGCAGCAACCCATCGCTGGGAAACATTCACACACACTCATTCTCACTCAAACACTATGGACAATCGTTTTTACTCAATTCACTTATACCGCATGTCTCAGGACTTGCAGGGAAACCGGAGCACCCGGAGAAAACCCACGCGATCACGAGGAGAACATGAGAACTCCACACAGAAATGCTAACTGACCCAGCTGAGACTCGAACCAGCGATCTTCTTGCTGTGAGACGACCGTGCTACCCACTGCGCCACCATGACGCCCATTTATCAGTTGTGATATTTTGAATGTAAAGGCTACTATGTTGCACCCACACAGAAAAACACCTAGACTGATGACCTCATGTACCTTTATGGAGGTTTCTCAGAATGACAAGCGCTTCTGGAAGCGTTCGAGTGAAGTTCTGAACATTCCCTCGCTCTGAAATCAGCTTGCTGGACACCTCGCTGACGTTAGCCATCAGGCCTGAAAAGAGAGAAACAAACCGATGAGCGTAACGAGCCTTTGTTAATCTCTTTGTAGCCATGAGAGGTGTGTGTTTTCACCTTGTGTGTGCTTCTGGAGGGATTCAGTGAGATTCAGAACACTAAAGCTCCTCTGCAGCACCGTCTTGCCCTCTGCAGTCACTAAAGTCTAGCAAAAAAACACCGATCAGAAACACGATCTGCATCTGCATTCTAAAAACTGCAATTCAGTCAGATCTATGCAACTACTTTGAATTTAAGCCCACTTTTTTTAAACTAAAGCAAAAAAAAAAAAAATCTCATCTCTTCTGATTGGCCAACTTACCACTGTCATGGTTTATTGTGATAGATCTATTTGAATGTGTTATGTTTAATTGATTACTTGTGAGATGTGGCTTTCCTGGGTGTGGCTGATTACAACGGACTGCTGGAAGTGGAATCACCTGCAAGTAATCGAGTCGGTGGAGGATTTAAACCTGTGAACCTCTTCCAGTCACTGCTAGTCCGTCAACGTGAAATGGTAGATCGTTACATTGTCTGCAAGAAGATTGGTTACTTTCTCCACCTAGAAATTACTGCTCCTGGTAAAATCTTCATAGTTTGTTTTTTATGTTCCCAGACTCTGCTCACCCTGACATTCTGCCTGCCCCTCCTGGTACTGATTGCCGGCCTCCCATCTACAGTTTACTCTTCCTTCGAGCTTCCCGTTACCTCCTCAGTTGAGAGAGTGGATTTTTGTTGTACCTATTTAAATGCTACCTCCTCTTTTGAGTGAGTGGATTTACGTTTGCCAAATAAATAATTTTGTTTACTTCCTGTCCCTTGGCTGGTTCCTGCATTTGGGTTCAGTTCTTGGCCCATGACAACCACGTTGAGAGGGAAGATTGTGCTCTGATTGGCTGCTCTGGCCAGACCTTCAGCACGCAGGATGTTTTCTCTGATGCTGTTCTGAAAGACGCTCGTAACGTTTCCTGAAGCAGATCTGACCTCAGACAGAGAGCTGTGAACCAATGAATAGTTTTCAACAGATCATAACAAACCAAGCAAACAAAACCTTAATCTTTAATCAACCACCAGTCAAGGAAAGAACGGGAATCTCCACCGATGATCAAACTATGGATAGACTAACCTACTATCCAAGATTTATGGAAGACAAATTAGATACATTTGTAGAAACAGACTTTGCGTATCTCGGTTCAGTTAGAGAAATAACCATTATGTGACATTTTGATTGAACAACCTACTTTCTTTCTTTGTGATTTACCTTCAAAAAAAGACAAGTACGTTTCATTACCGGATTTTAGATTTCTAAGCAGACTGAAAGCACCTGTTGAGTGAGCGAGCTTGCTTGAGGAGCCCCTGAGCGTGATCTTCAGCTCTATAAACCAGATGCAGAGCGTCTCTTTCGGTCAGAGCCAGAACTAAAGCATCCACGTGTTTCCTGAGAGATGGACTGCTTGACTCCAGGTGGTTCCTCAGCTCCTCGAGAGTCTGAAAGCATAACAGCATCCAAAATGATCAAGATGTAAAATAAATCAGTTTGAAGCCTTGATCGAGACTCTTCTGCTGTACGCTGAAGGACGAAGCAAATGCATGACATGGATTTTAGGTTAGGGCTATTTAAAATATCTCATCATTTAAATCCATGAATAAAACACCTACAGTCGTCCCGTTGTCCATGTCTTGAGCAATGTTGAGGGCATCTGTTAGCAGTTCTTGAGCTTCCTGTGTCCCTGTTTCTACTTCCTGTTTCAGCTTGCTCACGTTGTTCCTGGAGATCTGGAAGATAATGTATTAGTTTCTATCTTCATGCAGGGTTGATTCGTTTTGTGGGAGGAAGGAACTCATTTGAGGGACGCACGGTGAGAGCGTTGCTCTGGACTTCTTCCAGGAGCCGCTTGCTCTGGCTGGTGAGTGTTCTGGAGGTGTTCAGAGCCTCCTGGAGGTGCAGCAGCTGCTGGTCGTACTGATCCAGAGTGGTTGAGATGTTTCTCCAGAGCTGGTTCAGGTCGTGAGAGTTTGAAAGCTCATCCTGGACGCGCTGAAGAAGAGACTCTGCTGAGCTGCACAGACACGGATCACAAATCAATCCAGCAGTTGCTCTCTCAGACTTGATATCACAGTTTAATTGCTGTGTAACATTACAGAGGTTCCAGAGAAAAATGATTAGGATGGGATTAAAATCATTTAATACAATTTCTAACTGTTCGACCAGAGTTAACCCGTCCACCAGCGAGGTGTTCTTACCTGCGTTCGTTCTGCGCTCTGGTTCTGGAGAGCACCAGGTGGATGCTCCTCATCTTCTCCAAGGTTTGGTTCATTTCCTGCAGCAGAATGGATCTGTTCTCTTCATCCAGAAGCTCGGCCTTCGTTACATTCACTGAACTCAGCTGATCCACCAGCCCTGGACCAATCAGAGCACAGGGGTTACTCAGAGCAGCCAATCAGAGCTCGAGATATTTAGTCAAAATTTGCTTGTAGGATGCTTTGAGTTGTGTAAAATGACCAGAAGAATCCAATGATCTACAAAACTTTGAACATTAGTTATTTTTGGTTAAAGAGATCTCCTTCTTTAATCAACACAGCAGATTTTAAACAAATACAAAAAAAATCTAAAATGTTTACCGTTGATGGCTGAATGAATGCTGTTGATGAGAGCCAGTAGCTGTTCTCCACGAGCCAACCTTTCTCCAGAAACCTGAAGAACGTCCTCGCTTTTCTCAAACACACTCTGAGTCTAAACACACAGAGATATTAGCTATTTATATCATATAAATACAAGTTATCTGCAGCCCAAACATTACCGTCACAAACACATCTCAATGAGAGATCAAGAAAAGCCCCTTTCAGCTTCAAACGAGCTCCTCAGAAACCTGGAGCGACGTCTACATTAGAATCGTTTTATGATCTTTATTTTATGCACTCACCTGATGCTTCAGAGCCGAGATCTGATTGGCCAGGCGGCTCAAGCGTTCTTCCTCTGAGCTCAGCAGAAAATCCGTCGTTGGATCCGACTGCATCAAGTTCTGGAATTCAGAGATCACTTTTTTCAGAAAAAAAAAATAAAACTATATCTTAATACGTAATTAAAGGGACTGTGTCATGTAAAGATTTCAGACAGTTCTTGCATGTTTTATGGTTGTTCCCTCATCAAAAACATGCCTCGAGATGTGTTCAGATTGGTCCGTGCATGTTTCCAGAAGCTCAAAACCACACTATAATGAAGCATCTCTCACTGACCAATCAGATTAGATCCATCATTCGCTTCTGAGCGTCTAAAGGTTCTTCGACTGTTTAAAAATGTGTTCGCTAGGATTATTGATTGCCTTTAAGCAAACAGACCAACACATTCTTTCCAAAAGATTTAACATTGTTTGAAGTCTAAGAGAAGCAAACCCTCGGCAGATTCGAAGCTCAAAACATCGAGCTCAAAGCTTGTAGAACGATGCAGCGAGATGAAGTTGGTGGTGTTAAAACATCCTTTAAGTAGGTTTCTGAAGCTAGCATCAGATTCTAATCTCCTAATGGTTATTTTGACGGTTTAAAAAGATAATTAATCTTTAAACAGCAAGTTGCAATCGTGGGGGATTCGACACTCACACGTTTCCCAGAAGGAAAAGTCACAACACACTTTTTCACCCCGTTTTCCGAGCAGTAGCGCAGTCCTTCCTGCGTCTGTCAGCCTCGCCTCGTTACAACGTGTTAAAAGTTAGCTGCTCCATTATTTTTAGGGGGTTATTTTAGCGTCACAATTCTGAGCGTAACAAGTTCTTTTTCGAGAGGCCAAAAAGACCATTTGCACGCGCGTGAGCTGCGTTTTGTTAATAAAAATGTTCTTATTGCGTAGAAAACACACACTTTGTCTGTGGAAACGTTAATTAAACAAAAAATGAACACAAATTCTAGAATCCTATGCTTAACCCAAAACAAACCACTGTTACAAACCTGCCACAATTCCAGCCAATCAGAGAGGAGTCTTCTATATTCTGATCGGCTGGCCTGTAAACCAGACTGCTCTCTGATTGGCTGGAATTGTGGCAGGCTGTAACAGTGGTTTGTTTTGGGTTAAGATTAGGATTCTTGAATTTGTGTTCATTTTTTATGCAATAGTTTTCTCTGTCTAGATGTAAATAATTATAAACAAACTGAAACTATGCGATGCTGTGGGCGGAGCAGCGATACATGGTGCATTAAGCCCAACAATCTGAGGTGATTCAAAGACTTTGTTTATAATAAATAATGCTTTTTAAAGGTTATTAAAGGCAAGGCAAGTTTACTTGTATAGCGCATCTCATACAGAGAGTAGTTCAAAGAGCTTTACATTGGAAATAAGTAACAAAAATAAAGTACATTTAACAAAATCAAGGATTTTATGAAATTTAAAGGGTGAAATGAGAGCCAAGAGGGGTCAAATATTTATTTTAATTGATTGCTAAACCACACTTTTAGGTAGAAAACAAAAAAGAAATAGAAAACAGTGTTTGCTTATGTAAACAAGAGGTTACGAGCGGGACGCAGAATTTTTCACTAAAGCTAAAGTACACTTTTGATTTCACTCTCGAGTGTCTAATAAAAGAGTTTCACAGCTCCTCCTCAGAATAACGAGAAATATTCTGTTCATATTGAGACTAACAGTGTAGATGAAGGGAATACTTTATGATGCATTAAAATAAATTAAAAACTCTACATTTTATTCTCAAAATATATCCCCCCAAAAAAGTACTTTATTGGGCTTCTCGTGTATTTATATTTCAGGTAGTATAAGGTAATGTTTGAAATTTAATTACAGCACACAAATTATCCTTTTTTTAAGTTTGATTTAAGGATACTTGCATCACGCTAACAATTTTAACACACTTCAATAATTGTACTTTATTACACTTTATAGAAATTTAATAAAATAAAATATACTTTAGGTGAAAGATGTTTGTACTTTCTAAAGTCTACAAATCTCATATTCATATTTCTTCCCATTTTTTATATTTTTAATTGACATACACTTTGATTAACATTAATTTAATTTTTAATTAACATACACTTGAAGTAACACTTCAAGGTTACATATGAGTCTCATTATGAAATTATTTATTTATGCTCATTAAAAGTCACATTCTGTACTGCAAGTATATAAATAGAATTTAAGTTTTAGCACATAAAAGTATATTAATTACACCAAAAATTTAGATGTTTTGCGATTTATCTACAATTAAAATTTGTTTAGCACAAAATTAGTTTTTCCAAAATAGCATTTTTCAGGTTAACTATTCACGAATACAGCTTTAATATAAAGATGATTTGTCTAGCTTCAAGTATACAAAAGTATGTTACATATAAATGTACTTAGAACAATTATTTTACATCTGAGTTGTAACAATTTAACTTATTATTTTACACCTTGAACGTCTTGCATTAAACACCTAAAGAGGAAAACAAACAGAACAAATACGAACCATTTAAAAAGAAAAAAGCTAAAAAGATGAGGAAGATCACGAATCTCTTAAGATGCACGTTTATTTACAAAGGAATGTGCAATGAGGGTACGGGTGAGAGGAATCAGGGGAAGGAAACTGCTCAGTTCAGCCCTCTTCTGTGTCTCCTGACGAGGTTATTGAGGTGTCTCTGCTGAGGAGTTCTGTTTCTCCAGGGAGCGTTTCTATTGCTCCTCGTGTAAAAGAAACAACACGGCAGGCAGAAAATACGAGTGACGAGGACGTCATCTTCATCGTCGTAACTTTTCTCTGAAGAGCTCCAGGCCTCCTTTATCTCTGGTAGCTCCTCTTTTTGATCTCTGGAGCTCTCGTCATCTTTAAGTTCAGAGAGAACCATGAGAGGCAGGTGAGGAACCGGTGCTAGGAGCGGATTCGTAAGAGAGGTGCGGCGAGGTGTGGGTTCCTCCGCCGCTGGAAGCTCGGCTGGTTCTGGGGGCAGCGCTGTCAGCTTCAAGGAACATCTTGATGAAGATCTATTTGAATGTTCTGCTGGTTTCACCATATTGAAGAGAAGAACAACTCCTTCTAGATGGACCTCCTCCTTCACATCTTCATAGGCTTCCACCTCCTTCTGCTGAGCCTGCTGGGGTTTTTTCTTCTTCCGGCTCTTCTTTACTGCCTCCTCTAGTTCAGTAACATGAAACTCTGTCATGGTCAAGGCAGGAAGACGAGAGGGTTTCCTCATCACAGGAAGCCCAGCCGGTTTAGGAAGAATTTCAGCAGGTTCAGGAGGAAGCTCAGCCGGTTTAGGAAGAATTTCAGCAGGTTCAGGAGGAAGCTCAGCAGGTTCAGGATGAAGCTCAGCCGGTTTAGGAAGAATTTCAGCAGGTTCAGGAGGAAGCTCTGCAGGTTCAGGATGAAGCTCAGCCGGTTCAGAATGAAGCTCAGCTGGTTTAGGATGAAGCTCAGCAAGTTTAGGACGAATAGCAGGTACTTTGAAGAAGTGTCTTGAATAAAACACTTCAGTTGATGCTTCTGCAGATGGAGAACGATTCAAGGGAGGAAGACGAGCAGGTTTTCTCACCGGTGGAAGCGCAGCCGGTTTGTGATGAAGCTCTGGTACCTTGCAGGAGCCTCTTGAAGTAAGCAGTGCAGTTGATGCGGGTGAAGAACAACCCAAGGGAGGAAGACGAGCAGGTTTTCTCACCGGTGGAAGCTCAGCCGGTTTGTGATGAAGCTCTGGTACCTTGCAGGAGCCTCTTGAAGTAAGCAGTGCAGTTGATGCGGGTGAAGAACAACCCAAGGCAGGATAACACGTGCTTTTCTTCATCAGAGGAAGCTCAGACGATCTGTGCTGAAGCTCTGGTAACCTGAAGAGGCCTCCTGAAGGAGTTTCAGCAGTTGATGCAGGTGAAGGACGTTTCAAGGCAGGAAAGCATGTGAGTTCTTTCATCGAAGGAGTCGGTTTAGGATAAAGAACAGGCTTTCGCTGAATCTCTGGCAGCTTTATGGAGCATCTTGTTGAGGATAAATTATTGGAGGTATCAGCAGGCTGCACCATGACGAGCAGAGGAGCTGCACCTTTACGCTCTGTTTCTCCCTCAGCATCTCCTCGTGCTCGAGCCTGCTCCTCTGCCTCCTTCTCCACATTCAGCCACCCTCTCCTGACCTGTTCAGATGGCTCAGGTCCTCCGTTGTTGAGGTGGGGATCCTCCAGGCAGTCCGCTCCGGCCTCCTTCAGCGGTGGCTTCGAGGGCCCTGAAGCCTGCTCAAACACTGAAGCTCCAGGAGCTACTCTGTTTCTTCTTCTGAAGCCTGGAGCACCTCCATTCAACCAACTAACAAGCCTTGAAAACATCGCCATTTTGATAAAAGAGTTGAGAAGTAATGCTCAGATATGTAGCTCTGCGGTTGAAAGCTCATAGTAACAGCACAACAAAGCTCCACCCATAGCGACGGCCTCTGATTGGTTAACAAGCTCAAGGTGCAGCTCAGCCAGATTTAAATGTAAACAAGCTGCAAACTGTCACTTACACAAGCTTCAGAAACTCGCTTAATGTGAACTTTTCTTCGATTAAAGAGACTTTAGATCACCAGAAACGATCTGAGGACCCTATAGCTCTAAAACCTGAGGATTAATGGGATTCTTTTAGCTTGGGACTTGGTATATTTTAGCTTTATATAAAGAAATTCATATGTATAATAACATTTTATGTAATATAAATATTTATATATACAATTAGTTGAATTATATATATATATATATATATATATATATATATATATATATATATATAATAAAATATATTTGATTTGAGATTTGAATTTCTTTATTTAAAGCTAATATATTTTATATAATTTATATTGTTTTTTTCCAGCTCTATATAACAAATAAAAAATGGTTTATGCCATAAATCCAGATTCTGTATAAAAAAGGTGACTTTATTACGGATATTTTTTCTACTTGGTGTTCAAACGCTAAATGTTTCTCTGCAGAGACGCTGACGATGGTAGCTGTTAGCAGCTAAGCTAACATTACAGCTCTGTCAGTTAATTATACGCATATTTTTTTTGTTTTAAATGAGCCCAGAGCTCTCTTCCACGATCCTTTCCTTTTTATCGACAGAAATTTTAAACGTTTCGTGATTTCGGTCTCCGATCAGGACTGAAGAATTCAGACTTCTGGTTTTTGGGGAAAAAATTTTCTTTTCTTTCGGGGTCGCCACAGTGGAATGAACCGCTAACTCTTCTGGCATATGTTTTATGCGGCGGATGCCCTTCCAGCTGCCACCCATCGCTGGGAAACATCCACACACACACACACACACTCATTCACGCTCAAACACTATGAACAATCGTTTTTACTCAATTCACTTATACCGCATGTCTCTGGACTCTTGGGAGAAACCGGAGCACCCGGAGTAAACCCACACAATCACGAGGAGAACATGCAAACTCCACACAGAAATGCCAACTGACCCAGCCGAGACTCGAACCAGCAACCTTCTTGCTGCGAGACGACCGTGCTACACACTGCGCCACCGTGACGAACATGTTATGCAAAATAACCAGCTTTCTGAAATACACCCCTCTATCAAGGGTGCAGTGCGTAAGTTTGTGGCCAAATCTGGTACTGCAATCACATTTAAAAACCTCACCCTCAAAGGGTTTCCAGCTGTGAGCTTTCTAAACTAAGAGTACAGACTGAAAGAGGAGTTCTTTGAGAGGTCGAGGGGAAGCACCAATATTACTCTGGCCGGGTGCCGACTGCTGCCAGTGTTTCTGACATCCTGCTCCTCATCTAGACACAACCTCACTTCAACCTCCGTCAGAAGAGACATTCACTTCCTCTCCAGCAGCTTACCAATCATGAATATATAAACTGTATCCGCCTCTTTTCATAGACGCATTTGAACAGGGTATTCCAGAACAAATTATGCATGAAATGCCAACTAAACGAGTACAAACTCTAGGGAGAACAGCGTTCCCGTGGGTAGGCTGCCGGCTCGCTGTAGTAGATGATTTGTGGCTGTTTTAATGTTAGAGTTTGGCTGTGGAAGCCGCATGTTTTATACCCTCGTCTCTTGTAGATGCACTTTTCTAGAGATGGACCGATAGCAATATTTCCCGTTCCCTGCCTGAGACGGAACCCTCCTGTCTGCCTCAGAGTTCCATCTTTCGCTGTTGTTTCTGTGTCTGGTTTGAGGTCGGGTTTCCGTTGCGGAAGCCTGGGTCGAATAGGCCTTAGTTAGCTAAAAGAGTCATCACTTGTGTCAGATGTAAATGTCTGAGTGAACATAAAATAAACATGTTACGAGTACCTAAAGGTGAGTCTCCAGCGTGTCTTTTGAAGCTTAGGTACTTTAGACCTCAACTCTTTTTTCAGGTTTAGATTGGTTTAGTCCGAGGTGGATTTGTTTATTGAAGGAGAACAAATGTTTCTTTGTGGTATGTATATATACATATATATATATATATATATATATATATATATATATATATATATATTTATATATATATGTGTGTGTGTGGTATGTAACAGTCTTGAGTTTATATATCTGTCACAAACCTCATGAGAGAAGGGTAGTAGCAGAACACAAACGCACGACAGCCAGAGGTTCGGTCAGTCTCTTTATTATAAAACAGTAAATAACAACACAAAATAACCCACGAGGGGGAAAACATCCAATAACTAAAGTTAACAGATAAGCATAAGATACAAGACTACAACAGGACTAAATACATTAAACAGCAAGAAAGGTGTGACAATCATCAATGCAGCAACACTGAACAAAAGAAGGGGTCTTATAAAGGGAGACAATTAACCTAAACGAGAACAGACACTGGTGACTTAATTCAACTGAACCGGGGATAATTAGACACAGGTGGAAAACAATCAAGACAGTGAACATGACATGAATCTACAAACTGCAAAGAAATAAACAGAAACAAAACTCTATAATGATAAAAAACAAGAAGACTAGATAAGAATAAAAACCAAAAGGGGAAAACCCATACACAACCCTGACAGTATGCCCCCCCAAAAAAGGATGCCACCTGGCATTCTTCAAAACATAAAACTCAATCAATGGGAATGTAGGTAGGAACACCCAGAAACCTAAACCAAACATATTTTAACACAACACAGCAAAACAGAAAAACGAGTCCATCATGAACCAAGCTAGAGGTAGGAAAACTACCAACTAGGAACTCTGACAGGGTTCCAGAAAAAACCCAGAGAGATGGACAACTCTCTCTGAGGTGGTCCAGGCCTAACACACAGTCCAAGGGGGTGCCGGAGGAAGCAGCCATGAAACACTCAATGGTCCTGGAGATACCACTGCAACAGTGTCAACCAGAGCTGAGGAAGTATAGGCAGCTCAATAACCTCAAAGAATAGCTGAAGGGTGGCAGGTAGTTGACAGGACATCCCAAAAGCAAACAGCCGGGCAGAGCTGGAAATGGGTGCTGGGCATGTGCCAGCAGAGCTGGACAAGGACCAGCGGCACTCGCGTGGCGGCGGCAGGCACAGGTGAAGAGTGGGCGCCGGCAGAGCTGGGTAGCGGTGCTCAGGTGGCGCCAACAGGCACAGGCGCAGAGCTGGGTAGCGGTGCTCAGGTGGCGCCAACAGGCACAGGCGCAGAGCTGGGTAGCGGTGCTCAGGTGGCGCCAACAGGCACAGGCGCAGAGCTGGGTAGCGGTGCTCAGGTGGCGCCAACAGGCACAGGCGCAGAGCTGGGTAGCGGTGCTCAGGTGGCGCCAACAGGCACAGGCGCAGAGCTGGGTAGCGGTGCTCAGGTGGCGCCAACAGGCACAGGCGCAGAGCTGGGGAGCGGTGCTCAGGTGGCGCCGGCAGAGCTGGGGAGCGGCGCTCGGCTGGCGCCGGCAGAGCTGGGGAGCAGTAGACTCTTCAGAGCAGTAGACTCGGTCGCAATGACTGGAAAAGAGAGAGTTGAGGGGTTTGAACCACTCCTTTTCTTCTTCGATGGACGTGGTGGCACCCCCTTGGAGGTGTCTAGACAGGCCCTCTCAGGGCATGAGGCAGACAGAGTCTGGACGGAAAGCTTTGCACAGGGTATGTGGGGACTGCGGTTCTCCACCTTGGAGGGATCTGAGGCAATAATGGTCTCAAAGACTTGAGGACTGAGTATTGGAAGCCCATAGCACTCTGGGAGGGCAACCACTCCGCGGACCTCCGGACTGCCCTTCTGGCTGCCCTTCTCCTCCTCTTTGTCTGACCACGAGTCAGGGACGTGCCCTCCCCCAGTCTAGAAACAGAATAAAGGAGTCCAATCAGTAAGTCCCCTTTGTTGAAATGGCAAGGCATGACCCCAGGAAAAGGGCCTGAGGCTAGTTCCCCCTTCAGGTCAGCAACAAGATCCACCACTTCCCCGAAGGACCAGCCTTTGACGTTCCCCAGTTCCTCTGATATCACAGGATCATCAAGGCCGTCCAAAAACACCTGGATCATGTCTTCGTCCTCCAATTCATAAATCTCAAAAAATTCCTCCACACAAGGTCAAGGACACCACCAGCCTGCTGACTAGGCCTTTCCTGGAATCGCAGGTATTCCAACCCCTCTGGCATGACCTGTGCCATTGAGGCCACTGAGAACCTTGGCTGAATCGAAGACCTCCTTCGTTCTCCTCGCTGGCTGTCGGCTGAGTTCTTGTTTGGTTGCTGCATTCTGTCACGCTGTATAATGTATAAACTGTATAATGATAAAAAAACAAGACTAGATAAGAATAAAAACCAAAAGGGAAAACCCATACACAACCCTGACAGTATCTTATTTATACAGAGTTTTGGGGGGAAAAACCCTCAACGAAACCACCTCCGATACAAACGAGCTGTTTTGGGTGTTTTTTTTTTGTTGTCTAACTCACAAAACAAATAAAAATGTTTGAAAAAACTGTTTATCTTAAATCAAAGCGTATTTTTTAATTATAAATCATATTCTGCATCCCAATTCAAACCCTTATACTGCCGCCCCTAAAGTAGATACTCATTTTCAGAAGAAAATGTAGATATTTTTTAGTGTGTGAGACGAGAGTGTGCACCAAAACATCACGTGAAAGTGAGCAGTTGGCCAGATCTGGAGCGACCCACACCTGGAATGTGTGCTCTGCATGTAACCCATCCCAGTGTACACACACACACCGTGAGCACTCACCCGGAGCAGTGGGAGCCATGGCTGCGGGGCCCGGGGAGCAGTCGGGGAACTGGAGCTCCTCGAGGGCTCCACAGCTGTGGTTGTTGAAGAATGAGAGGAAGTGTTTCATCACTCACTCCACCTTCAACTCGGTGGATCAGGGATCGAACCGGAGACCTTCCAATCACCTTATCGATCTCTTTATCCATCGGACCACAACTGCCGTATGGATAACCTAAACCCTGCCATAATGACGGAAGTAGTTGTGATCGCGTCATTACGAACGATGTGTACTTGAACTTAACTCATTCTTTTCCATTCCTTCACTAAAAATAGATATAACACTCTCTATATTATTTATACTAATATTTATTTATTCTAATAATTTTATAGAATATTATTTTTTTTTGTGCTTCTTCTTCAAAAATGAGTCGTATTACAGCGAGAGCTCGTTTGTTTGTATCGAATAGAAAACTCCTTTCATCTGAGCGCAGGGGATTGTGGGTAATATCAGCCGGTTGAGTTTTTGTCATTGATCTGCTCTGGGAAAAACTACACATCCAGGACTCGCTTGGACACTTTTTTTATGTATACTACGGTTTGGGACACACTAATTCTCATTTACAACCCATAAAAATGTAAATAGTGCACCAATTGGGACGCAGCAAAACTTTTTTTTGTGTTTTAGTGGACAAGTGAATTTAATTTTTAGACATTTAACAAAGGAGATATAGAACTTGAGGTTTATGACTTTTTGTGAACTGTATGTGATTTTCAAAATGTTCTAAAACCAGTAAATATTTGATGAATTAAGGAGTCACGTGTTCTGAACGGGTGAAATACATTAAATAACTTTTAACCCAATTTTAACCCCTTCAGACTATGCGTTCCCACATTCGGGGTTTGTTTGACTATTTGGACTTGTTCATAAAAGTCGCTGCCTGTTCTTCTTGAAATTACATGAATTTTATTTAGTAAATGTTCAGAAAATCTATGCGTGTTGAAACATACAAAACAAAGTTTTACTCTCCAAACACGAAATGAATTTGATTTCAGTGTTCCGTCTCAATTCTACATTTTCTGTTCAGCGATAGGAAAATCTTTCTAAATATTCCAGAAGACCTGCTTGATATCGAGAGAAACTAAGAAAAGCATGACCAACTAAGCAGCTTTTTAAAAAAGTTATTATAATATGATTACGGAAGTCTTAATGTTAAAAATGTCCCCGTGTTTCACTGATACCAAGAAGGAAATTCAGCTCTGAATTTTTCACTGCAAAAATGCACTCTTGGAACAAGAAAAAAAAACCTCAAATAAAAGTTAAACTCTTCCTATATCAAGCAAAATAATCTGACAATGGGGTAAGCAAATTTGACTTTATTAGAAAAAAATTCTAGCTGATAAATTGTCTAGTTTTAAGAGCACTAGTGACTAGATACAAGTTGGAATATTCTAGTTTCAATGCGTTTTTACAGCTTGGAAAGACTTGTTTTGAGAGTTTTTGTATTTGTTTAAGATCCAACAGCTTATGTTACCAGCTAGAAGTTTTTGCTAATTTTAAGAATTCTGACCAACTGAAATTTGCTCACCCCATTAGCAGATAATTTTGCTTGATCTAGGAAGAGTTCATCTATATTTGAGGGTTTTTTTCTTGTTTCAAGAGTGCTTTTTTGAAGCACAAATCTCTTTCATCAAAGTTAGATCACAACTGGATGAGGTTTTAAGGTTTGGGGTATTGATGATTTATTTATGGTTTATATCCTTTTTCTTCTTTTCTTTTCACAAACATTTGAGTCTTATTTCAAGAAATTAAATGTTCTTACCTTTACTTGATCTAGAGTAGAACTAGATTTAAGATTTTTTTTCTTGTTCCAAGATGCATGTTTTTACCAATATTTAATATTGATTTCTTAAAATAAAATAGCAATAACATTCTTGAAATAAGAATACGTTGAGTCGAAAATTCTTATTTTAAGATTCTTGTTTTAAGATCAGAAGCAAAATCGGCAACTTGTTTCACATAGTTTCTTAATTCAAGAAAATAAATGACCAGAATAAGTTTTTCTTTTTCTCCTCAAGAAAATATAAGTGTTATTTTCTCAAAATAAGCAAAGTACCCTAAAGGTTTAAATTAGAAAATTCTTCCTAAAATAAGAAAATCAAGATTTTCAATCTAATTTTAACCATTTTCAGCTTTGCTTAAAATTCATTTTTTGCAGGGAAGGGGTTAAAACAAAGATGACCAAAAAATGAGCAAAATACTGATAAACCCAAGAAAACATTCGAATACGAACCTAGTGCAATAAAATAAAGACACTAAATATGAATTCTGGTCATTAGAAGTATTTTATGAAAGTTTATGTAGCGTTGTATAAAAATGTTTCCTAAAAAGCTTTGTTTGTACACGGCCTGGACACACTCAGAGAAGAAATTGCTTTTTTACTTTATTTTTTTTACTTTATTTATTTTTTTTCCAGGATTATAATAAACGATTGCGTTTAGTTCTTTCTCTTCTAACCATACTTGAACGGTTATGGCTTTACATTTTAAAAAAAAGTATTTTTTTCCCCTTATTAATTGGTACAATTTGAGCTATTTTTCCCAAGCCTAATTTAGGACTGATAATAATGTGATTAAGCTGATCATAGAGATGCTTTTATCCCAAAAACAAAGCCCTTAAACTCATATTTATAAAGAGTACAACTGCCATAAATAAAACAGCAACTATATACCTTCTTACGAATGTGTATTAACATAGAAACAATGCTTATCAAATTATTTACTAACTATTTGCCTATGCTTAAATAATGATTAGCAGCATGTAGTTATTATAAGGTAATTATAAACTCATTTCAAATGATAAAGTTGACTTTTAATGTTTGTAGGTTGTTAAAAGAATAGAGAAAGGGAAAGATGAGAGAGGCTGTCTCAAGGGGGTTAACTCAGTGTCTGAGCGTGCTAGAACGCCCCCTGGGGTTAGAAATGAGCAGGCGCGCTCATGGGAAGCACAGTCCCAGGAGCCCAGCCAATTCTCAGAGCTCTTTTGGAG
>UELW01000045.1:3332128-3577128 GCA_900490495.1 Danionella dracula | reverse complement strand
GTTCAGATGTTAAAACAAGCAAAACTATTTTCAAGAATAAAACCCCTACGTGTTTCATGTTTTAAAAAAATATATATTTATATATATATATATATATATTTATATATATATATATATATATATATATATATATATATATATATATATATATATATATATATATATATATATATATATATAGACGGCCAATCTCTTAATTAATATATTTGGTGAGTCTGAGTGACAGCAGCTCGAGCCAATCCGCGCGCTCAAATTTGCATTTGTGGGCGTAGCCAGCGCGTGTGTGATTCCGCCGCAGCTGCTGCTCATCCTCATCTTCATCATCCGTGTTTCTCTCCGCGGCTCTTTTCATCCATCCCCGTCAATCTCTCGTGTCTCCGGGAACGTGACGCGCGCCGGGAGCGTCGAGGGGCTGAGAGCGGGGGTTCTCCGGGTGTCTGTGAGTAGCCCTCGTCGAGAGGTTTCTTCTGTTATTGTTATTAATATCCATATTTGGACGCGAGCAGGGTCCATCCTGATCCCCCAGACAGGAATGCGAGGCGCGCCCCCGAGCCCACAGATGCTCCCGCAGGAGCGCGCTCGACATTCCAATCCGCGTTCCTGTGTTCGTATATGCGCGCACCCCAGCAGTCCCTGTGCGCGAGCGTTGAGCTACAACCATCTGCATTTGAGTTGTGTTGATTTGCATTATAAGCGTCACGGTGGCGCAGTGGGTAGCGCGGTTGTCTCACAGCAAGAAGGTCGCTGGTTCGAGCCTCGGCTGGGTTGGTTGGTATCTCTGTGTGGAGTTCTCATGTTCTCCTCGTGATCGCGTGGGTTTTCTCCGGGTGCTCCGGTTTCCTCCACAAGTCCAGAGACATGCGGAATAAGAGAATTGGGTAAGAACGATTGTCCATAGTGTTAAAGTGTGAATGTGTGTGTGAATGTTTCCCAGCGATGGGTTGCGGCTGGAAGGGCATCCGCCGCATAAAACATATGCCAGAAGAGTGCCAGAAGGCGACCCCGAAAGGGAAGAAAGCCGACATGAAAATGGATGGATTTGCATTATTGACAGTTGTAATTTAATAAAGCTATAAATGTAGATCATCAAGACTTTTGAGATTACAGAAATGAACCTCAAACTGTTTTGCATCAACTCAAACAGTTTTGTTTGGATAGAGTTTTCAGTGTTCACTTCACAAGTTGTTTTATTCTCTTGTAAAGCTTGAAAACTTCGGCCACAGAATCATCTGCCGCCTCAGGAGGATTCCCTTTATCAGAACAATCTCTAGAAATATAAAGACTTTACATAAGATTAGTCAAAAAAATACGTGTGTTTCTACACTAAAAGTATCCAAAAATAAAAATTAAATTCATGAGCATGAGAAGTAAAGATAAAGATATTCAGTTTGTAAAAATACAGCGTGAGGTTTTCAATAAGAAAAAATTCAAAACGTCAAATTCAATATTCTAAAATTCAAATGTTCAAAAATTCAGGTTATGAAATTCAGATCTAACAGAAAGTAGGGCAAAAAAAACTAAAGTTTCAAAATACATCTATAAATAATTACGCCTTTAAAAAAATCAGTGCTTTTAAATTTCAGGAGTTCAATATTCAAGTTACAAAACTCTAATTCAAATAAAGAAATTAAAATTCAAAGAAATTCAAGTTCCAAATCTTTTTAATGGCATCTAATATTCATGTTTATTAAATTACAGATCAACAGAACTCAAACGCAGCTGGTTTCGGCGGATCTGGAGCTCCACACGCGAGAGGACGAGCTGCAGCCGTGCGTAAACCTGCCTCTCTCTCCGCTGCGGCTTGAAAAAGGTTCTAAACGTTTAAAGGCACACATTTTATCCCTCAAAAAGAATTGTTATTCTAAGTCTTCAGTCATTTTTTGAAAGCTGTTATGTTTCTGATGTTGATGTAAAGTGTTTGACGTGTGTTTTTGTGTTTGCTTTGGGTTGCCAGAGTTGAGAAAACTTGTGTAAATGCTAACAATCTGAAAAGTGAGTGTTAGGGTTGCCAGATATTGACATAAGACTCATAAATGTACATTTATAGGGTTGTTTGAGTGTGCAGAGTTTGAGAAAAAGCTAAAAGAAAAAAAAACACTCAACTCCGGTAAAGGTTTTGTTAGGGTTGCCAGAGTTTGAGAAAATCTGCGTAAATGCTCAAAAGCATGAAAGTGATGGTTAGGCTTTCAAAGAACAAATTTAAAGCTTACTGTTTATTCATTTTTGTTCATTCACAGTGTTGTATGTGTTTTTGGTGTTTCGATATAGGTCTTACATTTGATTCTTAACGGTCTTACTTAAAGTCAACAATTAAAAATCTCATAATTTTATTACTGATCTGGCACCAACAACTGATGCTTCGTAACGCTACACAATAATATCAATCAATCTGTTTTATTAATACAGCAAATATAGTTAAATTGTCTCTGAGTCTATTTGGAACTCTTATGCGGGTAAAATCAACACAGAACTTTTCAACTTAAACTGTTAACAATTAAATTACATAGGAATACATATGTTTAGATTATGAAAAACACTTTTGGAATTTTCTCTTCAACTCTGAATAGCTAACAAATCAACATTCTGGGAAGATTAACTCAAAACCTTATAAATACGTTGCATTGTTCTGTTTTAATGTTGCGGGAACATTCTCTTACGGATATAGTAACTCTTACAGTGTTCATTTAACACTGGGAATTTAGCAGTGTAATACAAAAGTTGGAGCTTTTATTTTTTTTCTTAACTAAGTTCCTGAATATAATAATTAGTTCCTAAATATATTAATTGTATAATCAAATGGAATTTCAGTCAGCGCATGCGTTCTTCATGAGATGAGCTGCAATGGCGCTTCATTTTATTTGTTAGTGGGTGGTGCTACACCCAAGGGGTGTGGTTAGAGGCCTTTTGTGCTCCCAGAAAATGAAAACAAGATTACGCAAACATTCATGAACCTAATTTCTGTTTCTATCTGAATTTCAAAATTAGGAAAATAGTAGAAAATGTGAAAAATTATAAATAAAAAGCTAAGTTCCTGAATATATTAATTAGTTCCTAAATATATTAATTGTATTATCAAATGGAATTTCAGTCAGCGTATGCATTCTTCATTGAGATGAGCTGCAAAAGTGCTTCATTTTATTGGTTAGTGGGCGGTGCTTAGGGGTGTCGTTAGAGCCATCAAACCATTTTGTGCTCCCAGAAAATGAAAACAAGATTACGCAAACATTCATGAACCTAATTTCTATTTCTATCTGAATTTGAATTTGAAAGTATTAATAAATTAATAAATATTAATAAATTAAAAATGAGAAAAATATGACTCGACGCATGTTTTTGATGCCTCGTCATGCCTTGTTTTTGATTAACAACATTAAAACATGCAGAAAGGTCTGAAAAGACCAGTTTACAAGATATGCCAGCTGCAGGATTGTGTGCGCTCAGCAGAGCTTTGTGCAGGGAAGGAAGTCATATAGCGATTCCTCTCTGATAATCTTTCGTTTTCTCTCTCTTCCTCATAAAACTCATGAATGTGACGCTGGACGCTGGACGCTGGACGCTGGACGGGGACTCTCTCGCGCCGTCTCTCTGGTGAGTTCCCCTCAGAGCTGATCACAAACCCATCGAAGCGGGTGCTTCTGTGAACATGTGTGTCCTGATTGTAACCTCGTGCGGGGTTTAATCTGAGCTGATCTGAGCTGGATTATAATCCGCAGCCGCAGAGATTACAGAGGACGACGCCACACAACTGTCTGTGTTCGTTATATTCATCAATGCGCTGTGTTTGTGTGGGGGTCGGACAGGGACCGTACCATCGCCAGCATCAGTCCTGCTCAGATTTGAACCTCAGTGGAGCTCCTTCTGGGTTCTCCAGTATGGGATCGAAGTCGCTTCTTAATTATTGCATGTGCAGAGTTAAAAACAGTACACATAGATTTCAGTTTTTGAAGTAAAATATGAAAATGCATCAGGTAAAAAGGAATGAGGATCATTTATAGACATTTAAAGGTGCCGTATCATGTGAACATGATTTACATTTTACACAAACATTTCTCTCTTTTATGGTTCAGGCATGTTTGTGTAGGTCTATTTTCTTTTTCTGGGAGCTCTCGATGGCCGAAGCACCGCCATTTAACCAATCAGATAAAGAGCTAATGCAGCTCATCTCAATGAAGAACGTACACACTGACTGACCCGGAAGTGAGCCGCAGCAGAGCCGCGTTCCTCATCTGAGCACAGGCTTCTGGAGGGCAGTAGGAGTGGAGGAGCTTGTGGAGGTAAACAGGGACTGATCTGAAGATTGTTTTGTACACCAGCATCAGTGATTTGAATTTAACACGAGCTGCGATGAGGAGCCAGTGAAGAGTGATGAAGAGGGGAGTAACATGAGCTTGCTTCGGTTCCTTGAAGATAAGACGAGCTGCAGAGTTCTGGATCATCTGCAGAGGTTTGAGCAAGTTTGCTGGACCACCAGACGTGAGAGGAGCAGAACCTGAACCAGGAGTTGAGTTGCATGCTCAGTTAAGAAGGACCTGATCTTTCTGATGTTGTGCAGTGCAAATCTACAAGCTCGTGTTGTCTTGTTGACGTGGTCTTTGAAGGACAGCTGCTCATACAAAATCACTCCAAGATTCCTGACTGTAGGAGAAGGGGTGACTGTAGAGGATTGCAGCTGGATGGTGAGGTCGTGATGCACAGAGGGATGAGCTGGGATTACCAGAAGTACTGTCTTGGCCATGTTGAGCTGTAGGTGATGGTTCTTCATCCAAGTAGAGATGCCGTTCAGGCAGTCAGTTATAGAGTTGAGTGTCGTCAGCGTAGCAGTGTTAGGAGAATCCGTGTCTGAGGATGATAGGGTCCAGGGAAGTGGTGTAGATGGAGAAGAGAAGAAAAATGTCCTGCCCATATCTCCGCTAGACCGCGTGAACCGTTTCACAGACTACCTCTGGAAGCGCTTTCGGAAACTATTCATGGAAACAAAAGAACTGCTTCCACACATGCTACAATCAACCGTTACCGGAGACAAGTGTTTCTGGAAATGGAATACAGTCTGAAAGGCCCCTCAGAGTTGATGTGTCTAAAGCAGATTTGCACTCTCGCTCTTTAACTGCTTGGCCACAGGATGAACCTCTGGATCAATTTGGAGAGATGAGATGTTGCACCTACTAATAGAGTCAATAAGAGTACCTTCTGACGTGGTACGGTTGCGCTGCATCTAGTTAGATGCAAACCAGCTCTTGAGCGCAAAGAAACATGAAGCCACGCGCTTAATTACGTTTAGATTCGAAATACAGTACCTAGTGCACTTGTGTTCACTTCAGACACATCTAAACTTCTGTTTGTAACATAAACAATGGCTCTTTTATTTCAGCAACGCAATCTCTAGCAGCGAAGATCACTAATTTTTCTTTTTAGCGCAGATCCAGTACAGTTTAAAGTAGACACTACTGAAGGATCGCATGCTTTGGGAAGATCCTGAATGAGTGAGATCGAAAACGGGGAAGATTTTCTCTCCGGAGCTCGACACCGGCAGCCAATCCGAGCCTGAGATCGATGAGCGATTGGGTAGCCTTCAAACCGAGATCGCTGTCTGGAGCGCGTGTGTGTTTGTGAAGGGCAGCGTGTGTGTCCTTGAGCAGATGGATTCTGGGAAGCGCCGCTCTCATCTACATGCAGAGCAGATCGACAGAGAGTGTTTGGTTGTTAAATTATAGGCACAAAGGCATTCTGTCCCGGCTTTCAAAGAGATTTAGCAGAATGTTGATCGTCTGATGTCGATTAGAGGGTAACTCGTTTGCTGCTGCTGCTGCTGCTGCTGCTGCTGCTGCTGCTCAGTCCGGAGCCTGTGTGATGAATGTACTGCATGACGTCTGTGTGTTATGCATTGATACTCAATCTTAATATCAATTAGAAATGCATCGATACCACTTTTTGGGCAAGTACTTAATAAAAACATGATTTAAACTTACAGGTAACAGCTTTAGGCATATCATTAAAATACAAACAAACAAGGAACTAGTGTAGAATTAAGACCATTTATTTATCATGAAAAGCATGTTGTGAGCAACATATTACAGAATAAATCATTATAAAAAATTCTTATTTCTTATAAATTTAGCCTGGCTGGTGTTCGAGCTGCGGAATTGTTTCGCGTGTTTTACGGCTCGTCGTGGCGTGAATCTCTGGAGGTTCGGCTCATTAGCGACGCGGAGCTAACGCTGCTTCTCCAAATCTCCGTGATGAAACTAAACGCAGAGGAGGTTTGCAGCAGGCTCTGGATGATTATGTTTTTTCATTTTCACAGAGTCGTGTAGTTTGTGCAGCTTCGTGTCAGTCATGTAGCGTCGGGACTTCATATCTGGGCTCCAGAACATTTTAGGTGCTTGATTAAATTACTCGTGTTAAATGCGCTAGCTTTTGAGCCTCCTCTGGACAATTTCGCTGAGCACAGCTTGCAGTCTGCCTTCGTTTTGTCATCTTCATTGCCTTTGAAATAGTTCCACACGCTGACACGTCTCGCCTCGTCTTCTCCCCCCTCGGAGCTGCAGCTGGGGGGTGGGGAGGGGCCCTCGACGATTAACCCCTTACACGCTGCTCAAACATAGACATTTCTCAGATGGTGGTATCGGTCCCCGGTATTGGGGGTCTTTTTACGAGTATGAGTATGAGTACCGTATCGGTATCATTGCATCCCTATTATTTATATAGTGTCTATATTGATCGCCGAAGGGTTATTCAGGTTCCAGGGTTTAGTGGCTTGAGCTCACTTACAGAAAGAACCGTCCTGTAATAAAAATGATTATGTCTTGTTTGGGCTGAAGAAAACCACTTTTGTCTTGTTTAGGCTGTTTTCACCAGTCATGTGATCCTTGTTTTGACACTTTCTAATTGAGTTCAGTGGATGAGATACAGTTGAGTTCTGTGAATAAAAGTAGGTGGATTTAGGAGACGTCCAGACGTCTGCCACAATATCCTCGGGAGCAGACTGCAGAGGACCACAGCATCCTCGGGAGCAGCCTGCAGAGGACCACAGGATCCTCGGGAGCAGCCTGCAGAGGACCACAGGATCCTCGGGAGCAGCCTGCAGAGGACCACAGGATCCTCGGGAGCAGCCTGCAGAGGACCACAGCATCCTCGGGAGCAGCCTGCAGAGGACCACAGGATCCTCGGGAGCAGCCTGCAGAGGACCACAGGATCCTCGGGAGCAGCCTGCAGAGGACCACAGCATCCTCGGGAGCAGCCTACAGAGGACCACAGGATCCTCGGGAGCAGCCTGCAGAGGACCACAGCATCCTCGGGAGCAGCCTGCAGAGGACCACAGCATCCTCGGGAGCAGCCTGCAAAGGACCACAGCATCCTCGGGAGCAGCCTGCAGAGGACCACAGCATCCTCGGGAGCAGCCTGCAGAGGACCACAGCATCCTCGGGAGCAGCCTGCAGAGGACCACAGGATCCTCGGGAGCAGCCTGCAGAGGACCACAGCATCCTCGGGAGCAGCCTGCAGAGGACCACAGGATCCTCGGGAGCAGCCTGCAGAGGACCACAGGATCCTCGGGAGCAGCCTGCAGAGGACCACAGCATCCTCGGGAGCAGCCTGCAGAGGACCACAGCATCCTCGGGAGCAGCCTGCAGAGGACCACAGGATCCTCGGGAGCAGCCTGCAGAGGACCACAGGATCCTCGGGAGCAGCCTGCAGAGGACCACAGCATCCTCGGGAGCAGCCTGCAGAGGACCACAGCATCCTCGGGAGCAGCCTGCAGAGGAGAGAAGAAGCTCGTTTACTCGAGTATCCCTGTGTGTCTGTGTTTATGGTGCTCTGATCTGAGTGAGGAGCAGTTAGTGCTGACTCAGCGTTTTAGTGTAATCCTGTGCGCACCGCGCTCATCAGTCAGGACACGCACGTGCACGCGCGCGCATCGACCTAGCGGAGCAGACACCGGCGAGCGCACGCGGAGAGAGCCCCGGGACGAACTGCAGCGGCTGCGTTTGTGTCTGAGAGCGCCTGGAGTCGGTCATTCCACCGGGAATCAGCAGCCGCAGCGTCCGAGCCGGTAACGTTCGTTAATTCCGCTGCAGTGCGCGCGTGCGTGTCGTTCCTCCGCCGGCGGCGTATGCAATGACCGACTGTCGCACACGTGCACGCGCGCGCTGTGATGGCTGTTCGCTGTGTGTGATTGGCATGTCTCTGTTTGGGTTTAAATGGGCTTTCTGCGTGTTTCGGGGTCACGTGATCGGCTGAGTTCGCCGATACCGGGTGGTTCTGCAGTGCGGTGGGTGTGGCTTGCGCGTGATCGCGGACTGGTTCCTTGACGTCAGTCGCGGAGAGGGGTTTATCTTTGGGAATGAACAGTGAACATGAACGCGGGGTTCTGCTGGAGCTAGTGGAGGGGTAGGGGTAGGCCACATACCTCCTGGACACTCACTAATCCAGCTGACTCATGGTTCCTGCAGACCTCAAGGAGAGAGCGGCACCCCAGGAGGGCATGCTTGCTCCCCCAAGAGGCTCCTAGCATGCATTCAAATCAAGTTATTATGCGAATAGCTGAGCTTCTAACCTGTTCCATTATTAATGAATGGTTTATGATGAGTGTGTATTCCTTTAGTTGTTGTTTTTTTTTATTATTATGGTCATCTGTGAAGGACAACTCTCCAGAAAACAGTGAAGATGATAAATGAAGGAGCACTTGAAAAAGTATCTGCTCTGATCTGGAGCTCAGTGGTTTGGATGAGTTCGAGTGTTTAAGGGGAGATCGCGTGTGTTTCAGCACCCCGGACCGGACAGCAGCCGCGGAGGAACAATCAGCTCGTCGTAGCTTCACCTCTAAATAGGTGTCTTCAATTAGGTCTTCAATTAACTTCAACAAAAAGTCGTTTTTCTCTCTCTCTATTTCTCTCTCTCTCTCTCTTTTCTTCTGTATTAATTTTTTCTCTCTTCCCTTTTCACTTTCTTTCTTCCGTTCTCTCTTCCTCCCTCCCTCCCTCCCTCCCTCCCTCTCCTCCTTTCTCTCTCTCTTCCTTTCTCTCTCTCTCTTCCTTTCTCTCTCGCTCTCTTCCCTTTCTCTCTCCTCTCTCTCTCTCTCTCAGTTTCTCTCTGTCTCTCCTGATTTCTCCTTCTTTCTCTCTTTTCTTTCTCTCCCCCCTCAATCTTGCTCCCTCTCTCTCTCTCTTTTTTTTCTCCCACTCTCTCTCTTCCTTCTCTCTCTCTCTTTCACTCTCTTTTTCTCTCTCACCCTCACTCATGCTCTCTCTCTTCCTTTATTTTACGCTCTCTTCCTTCTCTCTCTCTCTCTCTCGATTTCTCCTTCTCTGTGTGTGTCTCTCTCTCTTCCTTTCTCTCTCGCTCTCTCTCTCCTCCCTCTCTCTCTCCTCCCTCTCTCTCTCTCTCTCTCTCTTTCTCTCTCTCTCTGCTCTCTTCCTTTTTTCTCTCTCTCTCCCTCCCTATCTCTCTCTTACTTTCTCTCTCAGTTTCTCTCTGTCGCTCTCGAATTCTCCTTCTTTCTCTCTTTTTCTCTCCCCCTCAATCTTGCTCTCTCTCTCTTTTTTTTCTCCCACTCTCTCTCTTCCTTCTCTCTCTCTCTTTCACTCTCTTTTTCTCTCTCACCCTCACTCATGCTCTCTCTCTCTTCCTTTATTTTACTCTCTCTTCCTTCTCTCTTTATCTCTCGATTTATCCTTCTCTGTGTGTGTCTCTCTCTCTCTTCCTTACTCTCGTTCTCTCTTTCACTCTATTTTCTTTTATTTTACTCTCTCTTCCTTCTCTCTCTCACTCTCTTTCTCTTTTCTCTCTGTCTCTCTCTCGATTTCTCATTCTCTCTCTCTCTTCCTTTCTCTCACTCTCTTTTTCTCTCCCCCTCTCACTCTTGATCTCTCTCTGTTTCTCCCAATCTCTCTCTTCCTTACTCTCTGTCCCTCTCTCTTTCACTCTCTTGTTCTCTTTCACCCTCACTCTTGCACGCTCTCTCTCTCTCTCTCTATTTATTTTACTCTCTCTTCCCTCTCTCTCCCTCTCTTCAGTTTAACCTGAATGAAACAGGTAATCAAAGGGACCCTTCTGGCTTGTTTGAAATGCAGAGGATGTGAAGCAGAGGTTCCTGTTATTGTTGGTGATTTTTTTTGTTGAGAAAAGAGCGATGCAACATATGAGACACTTATTACAAAAAAGTAAGATTTATGTCTCAGTGTGTGAATGTGTGGATGGAGTGGAGGATGCCTGAAAATTTCTATTCACCTGCTTCCAGCTCGTCTACTATCGTTCTTGTAGATTTTTTTCCTTGTCGATATTCTAACAGAAGCTCCTGATTGGTTGAAATGATTAACCAAAGTTTTTACAAGTGCTTCAAGTCCTCCCATTGGCTAATAACATTTATATTACTCACAAATCATATCCATCCTCTTTTAGTGTGAATGTACAGCTGTACTGTCTTGTTACTGCAGAAAGTCGTACGCTACTAATATAGAGTCCTTGTGTAGTGCATTACTCTCAACAGTAGAATCCTGCACGTGTAATCATGATCACTCCTGCTTCTGTTCTGATCGCAGTCTGACTTGAAATGACGACAGAGACAGAAGGGAAACCAGAGCAGCAGGGGGCGTGTCCAACCCCGCCCCCTTCTGCTTCCGCCCCGCCTCCTCCCACATCTGGCCCTCCCCTCGACGCCCAGCTTCCTCCCGCCGCTGCTCACAGCACCCCTGTGAAGAAAGAGCAGGTGAAGTATGCCTCTTCTCCACATAAACATCATTATCCAAGAAAATAATGAACTGAAACAGTTTTGTGCATCAAAAAATTGTGGTGGGCAGTAACGAAGTAAATGTAATTGGTTCTTTTATTTAAGTGGCTTTTTCAAGTGTCTGTACTTTGCTGATCTATTTTAATTTGAGAATACGTCATACTTTAACTTCACTACATTTCAAGTCAAGTCAAATATCGTACTTTTTACTCCTACATTTTGAGAAATCAGTCATTCCTTTTTATTTATGAGTGGATAAAAAAGTGGAATTTTACAAGCATGCGCGAGTCACCAATCAGGGTACAGCGTGCTCTGTTCTGAGTTCTTTTGGTTGCACTTCTCTTTAAAAAGTGATTTTTTGACCTTGTAAATAATGGAAACTATTTTTAAGTACGTTTTACAAATAAATACTATTTTGTGTTTTGTACTTAGAAATGCCATATTTCATTCAGTACATTAGACCGTTTCTTTGTCATTTATTGTTATTAAAATATATTTGTAAATTTAGATACAAGATCCTAAGTAATATTTACTCAGTGCTCGCTATCTAATCAAATCGCAGAAAAAAATAACTATTCAAGTAAAGAGCCAACCATCACCCTCGTGGAAGTGCATCACTTCTCGGTAACCAAATATGGGTCCAGAGAGGCGGGACAAAGGCATAGCACAGATGTCTGATTGGCTGAATGTTTACATTTTATATATCTTACACAAATGACTCTTGATCTATTGATCTAAATAAAAAAACATTACAGCACCAGTGGTGTAAACATGTTTTATTTTCAACTCCAAAGTTGGGACTTTTTTAACATTGGAGTGAATGAGAACTTACTCAATTATGGACCTCTCCCATCCCCCCACCCCCCTTACAGCGCGTATAAAATTTCAATCACTATTTGTTGCAATGGATATGGGCGGGCCTGACATATTTCTCACTCCCGATTGGTCCAACCCCTCCATCAATGACTTTACTGTCACACACAGTTTCCACAATAAAAGTCCCGAAGCAGGAAAATGATACGGTTAATGCGATTAAAGCAGTCTCTTTTAATTCAGTTTGTCATTGTTTAAGCTAAATGTTGCAACGATATATGCTTTAGGCGTAAGTATCAATAAATTATTTTCGCATATTTTTCAAGCAAATGTCTTGACTAAAATGATAAAGGTATATTATAGCCATAATAAATCATAGTACTTTGGATAAGTACATTTTAAGACGAATACTTTTTGTACTTTTACTAGAGTAATATTAGAGTAGATAAAATGGTTCAGATCATACTTAGAAGGAAGAGGTTTCTATGTAAACATAGGTGATTACATGTCGAAGTGGACTGCCGTGTCGTGTGGAGTCCCTCAAGGTTCAATCGTTGCTCCTTTACTATTTAACCTGTACATGCTTCCACTGGGCCAAATTATGAGAAGGAACCAGATATCATACCATAGTTATGCTGATGGTACACAAATTTATCTAGCTATCTCCCCAAATGACTACAACCCCATAAACTCTCTCTGCCAATGTCTTGATGAGATTAAAAACTGGATGGAAAACAACCTTCTTCAATTAAACAAGGACAAAACTGAAGTCATTGCATTCGGAAGCAAAAGCGAGGTTGTTAAGGTTAACACATATCTCACTGCTGAGTGCCTAACAACTACAAATCAGGTCAGGAACTCTGATCTTAGTCTAAATAGCCACGTAAAAGCAATGACGAAATCCGCTTATTACCATCTTAGAAACATTGCAAGAATCAGATGCTTTGTGTCCAGACAAGATTTAGAGAAACTGATTCATGCGTTCATCTCCAGCAGCTGGACTCCTGTAACGCTCTTCTCAGAGCTCTTCTCAAAACCTCCATTAAACATCTCCAGCTCGTTCAGAACACAGCGCTCCAATTCTAACCAGAACTAGAAAGTTAGAACACATTTCTCCAGTTCTTCAGTCTCTCCGCTGGCTGCCGGTCTCCTTTAGAATAGATTTTAAAGTTCTGCTGCTCGTATATAAGTCCAAACATAACTTAGCAGCTAAACACCTAACAGAGAAGATCAGAGAATACACACCAAACAGAGAGCTGAGATCCTCAGATCAGATAAATGAGATCTACCCCGGGTAAATTCCAAACAGGGAAAATCCTCCTTTAGTTCTCCTGCGGCCCACAGAGGAACCAGCTCCAGAGGAGATCAGGGGTGCCAACACTTTAGTCATGTTTAAATCCAGGATAAAAACTCTCCTGTTTAGTTGCGCTTTTGTCGACTGAGCACCAACGTCCAACAACTATTTTATCTCTGCACTTCACATCTTAATCTTAGTTTTAATCGATGTTTTAAATTTCAGTTTTTTAATCAGTTTGATTTTATATGACTTTTTTATGCTTGATTTTATTAAATGTACTTTCTTTTTTTCTTTATTTCCAATGTAAAGCACTTTGAATTACCCTGTGTACGAAATGTGCTCTACAAATAAACTTGCAAATACTGTGAAGGAGCACTTTTACTTTTTGCCGGAGTAATACTTTATCTCGCGTATCTCTACTTTAACTCAAATACTTGCTTCGTGTACTTTGTCCACCACTGAATGTGATGTTATATGAATCAGATTTTCACGATCATTGAGCATCATTTGTTTTGATTGTTTTTGCAAGGCTGGGGAGGTGGGTGGAGTCGCGCAGGCAAAAGCCAATCAGCTCACAGCTGAGGACGACAGCTCCTCCCACTGGTCTGCGTCCAGCAAACGATCGCCGGCGAAAATCAGCAAAAAACCCAAAAACATGCAGTGCAAGATCGCCCTGCTGGACGGCTCTGACTACACCTGTGTGGTGGAGGTGAGGACACGCAGCTGAGCACGCACCTTGAATGAGCGTGTGGTGCACAGGTGGGGGGGTCGAGGGTTAAGCTACACTCATAACCCACTGAGATGGACACAAAGTGAACATACCGAGAGTGTGTTATGTCACGGCTCTGATAGTTTCTGCATCTGCTCCGTTTTTGATGTGCTGTCCTCACTGGTCTCAGCCAAAGGTTCCCGGATTGACATGAAAATAAAGATTTTACCTAAGCTCTGAGATTAGGACCTCTGTGCCAGTCAAACGAGTTTCAACCATTCCAAAGGAAACAGATTGCTGGAGTGAAATTCTCGCTGGATTAGAAAAAATATAGTATGCTATGAAATGGGCGTGCAGTGGTTGCATGTTCGTCTCATAGCAAGAAGGTCGCTGGTTCGAGCCTCAGCTGGGTCGGTTGGTATTTCTGTGTGGAGTTCTCATGTTCTCCCCGTGATCGCGTGGGTTTTCTCCGGGTGCTCCGGTTTCCCCCACAAGTCCAAAGACATGCGGTATAAGTGAATTGGGTAAAAATGATTGTTGTTTGAGTGTGAATGAGTGTGTGTGTGTGTGTGTGTGTGTGCGTGTGTGTGTGTGTGTGTGAATGTTTCCCAGCGATGGGTTGCGACTGGAAGGGCATCCGCCGCATAAAACATATGCCAGAAGAGTTGGCGGTTCATTCTGCTGTAGCGACCCCGAAAGGGAAGAAAGCCCACAAGATGAATGGATGGACTTCTCAGTTTGGAGCTTGACTCCTGACACGAACATCAGAGTGTGTTTTATTGCGATATTTGTCGATCCACAGAAGCGCGATCGAGGTCAGGTCCTCTTCGATAAAGTCTGCGAGCATCTCAACCTCCTGGAGAAGGACTACTTTGGGATCACCTTTCGTGACGTGGAGAATCAAAAGGTAAGATTTCTTTTCGCTGGACGAGAACATCTGAGCGCTGATGAGATGAGTCATTCTTCTCAATGATTCTGTTCAGAACTGGCTGGATCCTTCCAAAGATATGAAGAAGCAGATCAGAGGTGCAGTGCTTTACTGTTTATCTCTTTAATCCGGTGCTAGAGTCAGATATGGGCAGATGTCACACCAATTTGACTGATTTCGCAGTACACGTGTTATATTTCGAGTAAACTATGATTGTGATTGTTCCGAGACTGTTTTCCTTCAGGCGTCTCCTGGGTTTTCTCCTTTAATGTGAAGTTCTACCCTCCCGAACCAGCGCTGTTATCTGAAGACATAACCAGGTCAGATTCTGAGGCGTTCTGCTCTAAGGGAACTTGATTAAGTATGTACTGTGAGTTACTGTATAGTGTGTGTGTTGGCAGGTATTACCTGTGTCTGCAGCTGCGGGACGACATCTCTTCGGGTCGCTTGCCGTGCTCGTTCGCCACTCACACAGTTCTGGGCTCTCTCACCCTGCAGTCGGAGCTGGGCGATCACGAGCCGGAGGAGTCCGGCCCTGGCTGTGAGTACCTGCGGGAGTTCCGCTTCGCACCACGACAGACGCCCGAGATGGAGGAGAAGATCAGCGACCTGCACAAGAGCTACCGGTAGGATCTCACTGTGGTCGCTAAGCTGTTGCTAAGGACATTTCATGTTTTCTAGTATGTTATTAGGTCATTCAACATTTTTCCTATGTTGCTATGGAGTTTTTAAGGGGTTTTATGTTTTATAGAATGGTGCTATGCAATTGATTGTTGTTTCCTATGTTGCTATGGAGTTGCTAAGGGGTTTTATGCTTGATAGAATGGTGCTATGCAATTGATTGTTGTTTCCTATGTTGCTATGGAGTTGCTAAGGGGTTTTATCTTTGATAGAATGGTGCTATGCAATTGATTGTTGTTTTCTATGTTGCTATGGAGTTGCTAAGGGGTTTATCTTTGATAGAATGGTGCTATGCAATTGATTGTTGTTTCCTATGTTGCTATGGAGTTGCTAAGGGGTTTTATCTTTGATAGAATGGTGCTATGCAATTGATTGTTGTTTCCTATGTTGCTATGGAGTTGCTAAGGGGTTTTATCTGTGATAGAATGGTGCTATGCAATTGATTGTTGTTTCCTATGTTGCTATGGAGTTGCTAAGGGGTTTTATCTTTGATAGAATGGTGCTATGCAATTGATTGTTGTTTCCTATGTTGCTATTGAGTTGTTAAGGGGTTTTATGCTTGATAGAATTGTGCTATGCAATTGATTGTTGTTTCCTATGTTGCTATGGAGTTGCTAAAGGGTTTTTATGTTCGATAGGATGCTGCTATGCAGTTGAACTTTGTTTAGTTTGTTGCTAAGGAGTTGCTAAGGTGTTTATGTTTTATAGGATGTTACTATGCAGTTAAACATTGTTTCCTATGTTGCTAAGACGTTACTATGGGGTTGCTAAGGTCTTTTATTTTATGTTGGATAGCATGTTACTATGTGGCTGAACATTGTTTCCAATTAAACATTGTTGCTAATGAGTTTTTTTAATGTTTTTATTATGTTTGATAAGATGTTGCTATGTAGTTGATGTTTTCTATGTTACTAAGAAGTTCCTAAGATGTTTTTATGTTTTCTATTAATAATTTTTGTAGTTAAACGAAGGGTTTGTGCTGACTCCTTACGGTTGACCAGTGTTTCATGTATTTGCTAGGACGTTACTTCAGGATTTCAACTGCGTTTTCCTGAGATGTTCATTTTGCGTTTATTGTGATGTCTTGGTCTTACAGTGTTCACTGTGTTGCTAAGGAGTTACTAAGGTGTTTTTGTGTTTATTGGGATGTTATTATGCAATTGAATGATCTAAGGAGTTACTTTAGTGTGTTTTAGAATGTTACTAAAGGGTCAGAGTGTGTTAAGCGTGTTATTAAGGAGTCATTGAGATGTTCTGTGTTCTCGTTGCTAGGGTGCTAACTTAGAATAATCTGTATTTTAGAGGAATGACGCCGGCTGAAGCCGAGATGCATTTCTTGGAGAATGTCAAAAAACTCTCGATGTATGGCGTCGACCTTCATCACGCAAAGGTACTGCATGAAAGGAAATCTTTTTTTTATATGTATATATATATATATATATATATATATATATATATATATATATATAATAAATCTTGTCACACAATGGATTTTTCTTTTTATCGTTTCTTTTTTCCCAATCTAATTTTTGTTTTTTATTGTTTTTTGTACAAGGAAAGATATTTCCTTGTGCTTGTGTGTTCAAAATCTACACATGGGCCATATTTAATATCATATGTGATATTTTGTAATGCAGGATGAAATATAATCATTACTTTATTTACGTTTGTATTTATCATTGATTTATTTTGCTTGTTTTTCTCTTCATTTTTTCCTACTGATGACCTAAGTTTATAGGTCAATTCTTTCACTGTTTTACTCCGGCTAAAGCAGAGGTAAGATGCTTTGGTTTGTTAATGGTTGAGGCTGTTGGTAAATTACATTTTAAGCTAAAAACCGTATAAAACCCTGTTCACCATCCAAACCTTGGGATCCGGTTTTACTCTCCACCTTTCTTCATGACCTAGTTTCCCACAGTAGATGTGCTCTAAATCCTCAGTGTAGATGTGATCCGTGGTCTTTCTCCCAAAATCCCTCTCGAATCCTGTGATGAGATGTATTTATAGATGTTCTAATTATAGCATGAATTACAGCGTTTGGACAATTAAACTGAAACAGCTCGCTTTTTATCTCAGGACATAATTATTTGGCATAATAGTAGCCGCCAATATGAGTGATGGCCTGCCCAGTATTGAGAGACTCAGAGCTGGGTTTCAGTTTCACTGTCCAAGTGCCTTGTACGTATGAGATATTCATAGCAGAGGAGTGGATGGTTCTGAGAGCCCTCCAGTGAATGCAGTGGGAGGTTTCACTTCCGCTCTTCAATCTTTCTGCTTGCTGCAGCGATGAATAGATAATAGCAGGAATAAACACCTGCTCGGTGGAGCTGAGAGGAACATCTGGGTTAATAGAGCTAATCACGAGTGTTAAAACTCTTATAGACAAGCTGGAACTGCTCAAATGAAATAGCAGTTGTGACAGTTTTGTATATAAGGATGATTGACAGCCCTGTGTTCCAATCATCTTGCAGGATTCAGAGGGCGTAGAGATCATGCTGGGCGTGTGTTCATCCGGCCTGCTCATCTATCGGGACAGACTGCGTATCAACCGATTCGCTTGGCCAAAAGTGCTCAAGATCTCCTACAAACGCAACAACTTCTACATCAAGATCCGGCCGGGGGAGGTGAGCTCATTCTCAGAGGAACATCAGCTGATCATTTGTCATGAGTTCATCTTGCGTGCTTTTTTAGCAGCCAGTTCTCCCATAAACCTCAAAGTGTTGCTCCTTCATCATAAAACTGGTTATGTTTCTGGTCTCTGGTCAGTTCGAGCAGTTTGAAAGCACTATCGGCTTTAAGCTCCCCAACCATCGAGCCGCGAAGAGACTGTGGAAGGTCTGCGTAGAGCATCACACCTTCTTCAGGTGAGTGGAACCTCTTCAAAGGAACACTCTTGTTTTTTGGGAAAATTCTTATACTTCCCTGAGTTGGTGAGAATTTTTTATGTTTTTTAACAGCCGTAAATGTGTATTTTTACCTTTCTCATGATGCAGTGGTCATTTGTATTTGTTTTTCCATATTTTGCAAAGGAACGCTCTGAATGCAAGCACTTTGGACATGTTGCCAGAAGGATGGCACCAGTGATGAGTGTTCTTTTGATTCAGCTTCCAACGAAAGGCTGGAAAATCACCAAATGGCTAATTTTGTGTAAATGTCAAAAATAGAAACGTTAAGAATATATTACATAGTTAAACTCCCATACGTATACAGCAGGGGTTGCCAAATATGCTCCTGTAAGTCCAGGGACAAAGAGTGAGAGAGGAGGAAAGGAAAAAGGAAGGAAGAAAGAGAGGGGTAAATAAAGGGAGAGAGAAGGATTGAAAGAAAGAGAGGGAGAGAGGAGAAAGAAAGAAAGGGAGAAAAGAGAGAATAACATTGGGAGAAAGAAAGAAAGCGAGAGAGTGAGAGAGAGAGAGGGAAAATAAGGGGAGAGAGAGGGATTGATAGAAAGAGAGGGAGAGAGGAGAAAGAAAGAAAGAGAGAAAGGGAGAAAAGAGAGAATAACATAGGGAGAAAGAAAGAGAGAGAGAGAGAGAGAGGGAAAATAAGGGGAGAGAGAGGGATTGAAAAAAGAGATAGATAGAGAAAGAAGGGTAGCAGGATTGAGAGAGAGAAAGGAGAAAGAGAGAGAGAGAAAGAAGGAAAACAAGGAGATAAATAGAGGAAAAAGAGAAAGGGAAAGATAGATAAAGGGAGAGAGAGAGAGGAGAGAAAAGGAGAGAGAGTGAAAGTGGAGCTTTGATGTGAGAGAAAAAGAAGAAAGAAAGAGAAAGGAGAGAACCGTGATTTTGTGGTTCACTTTGAAGAGCTGTTCTGTTTATAGCAGAGTCGTACTCTTGCGTCATTTGACTTCAGAAATGTTCCTTGGTGCTGAAATAAGAATATAAAAAATATTTATACTCCATCTAGCTACACTATATGTGTAATATGTGTAATTGTTTTAAAATAAAGTTATGCTATAACTATGAAAACTCTTTTGAAAATAATTTTAGCAAATGAAACTCTCCAATCAACGCTAAACATGGGTTGATATACGCAAACTGCAGAATGATTGAGCAAATTCCGAAACAATAAAACAATTTTTATCTCGATTAAAATGTGGAGGAGGCCTGTAACGCTTCAGCATGGTTTGTGTTCATCCACATGGACAGGCTGGTGTCTCCTGAGACCCCTCCGAAGAAGTTCCTGACCCTGGGTTCGAAGTTTCGCTACAGCGGTCGAACGCAGGCGCAGAGCAGGAGAGCCAGCTCTCAGATCGTGCGTCCGGCGCCAAATGTGCAGCGATCCTTCAGCAGACGATACGCCATGTCCCGCAGCCTGGACGGAGGTGCGTTTGTGCATCAATCTCAAGAGCTTTCTGACTAATCACCTCAAACGTTCAACATGAAATACGCTTCTTTTTTGTGTAAATTCTGAGAGTTGCTGTCGCTATGGTGTGCTGTCCGTTTAGAAATGGGCTCCGCTCTCTACGGCGCTGCTAAAGGAATCGCCATGAGTGACCTCATCACCACGGTAACGCCTGAGAAACATGAAAGAAAGCACGAGGAGAAAAAGCGGGTGGAAAAGAGCCAAGAAGAAGAAAAGCATGACGAGGAGAAACCGGACGATGAAGTGACGCAGGTGGTTCAGGCGGAGCAGGTTCTGATTCTGGAGGAGGACGAGAAGTCCAGAGCTACGGAGATCTCAGTGGCCAGCCCACTAACCCCCGCGCCGATGGACACACGGGTACGCCGCGGACAGCAGCAAACTCGCCCTCTCGAAACACAATAAGTAAAACGTGAAAACGCATTCGATCTGTGTTTTAACCATCTTCAGAGCCGTACATGGGATTTTTCACTATGCCCTATGCATTAAATAAATCGTTTTACCATCCTCAGAGCTGTGAAAAAGTGTTTTCACCATGCTATGTGAACTAAATGTGTATTCTTACCATGCTCAGAACCATAAAGTAGCATTTTCACCATGCTTTATGCACTAAATGTGTATTTTTACCATGCTCAGAACCATAAAGTAGCATTTTCACCATGCTTTATGCACTAAATGTGTATTTTTACCATACTCAGAGCCATAAAGTAGTGTTTTACCATGCTTTATGCACTAAATGTGTATTTTTACCATACTCAGAGCCATAAAGTAGTGTTTTTACCCTGCTTTATGCACTAAATGTATATTTTTACCATGCTCAGAACCATAAAGTAGCATTTTCATCATGCTTTATGCACTAAATGTGTATTCTTACCATACTCAGAGCCATAAAGTAGTGTTTTACCATGCTTTATGCACTAAATGTATATTTTTACCATGCTCAGAACCATAAAGTAGCATTTTCACCATGCTTTATGCACTAAATGTGTATTTTTACCATACTCAGAGCCATAAAGTAGTGTTTTTACCATGCTTTATGCACTAAATGTATATTTTTACCATGCTCAGAACCATAAAGTAGCATTTTCATCATGCTTTATGCACTAAATGTGTATTTTTACCATACTCAGAGCCATAAAGTAGTGTTTTTACCATGCTTTATGCATTAAATGATTATTTTTACCGTGCTCAGAAACATAAAATAGCATTTTCACCATGCTTTATGCACTAAATGTGTATTTTTACCATTTTCAGAGCCATAAATTAGCGTTTTCACCATGCTTTATGCATCAAATGTGTATTTTTACCATACTCAGAGCCATAAAGTAGCATTTTCATCATGCTTTATGCACTAAATGTGTATTTTTACCATACTCAGAGCCATAAAGTAGTGTTTTTACCATGCTAAATTAAATTGACCTTTTTACCATGCCCAATCTTAAATTGGGGTTTCACCATGTCCTATGCACTGAAAATGTGTTTTTACCGTCTCGCTGTGCATTAAATGAAGTTGTTGTTTTATTTTCAGACGGATCTTACAGACACTGCCATAGATGGAGAATTAACAGCAACAGAGGTTCGTTTTGAAAACTACTCATACATTTTTACAAATGTAACATTTATGTTCTATGAAAGCTGTTTTTTTTCGATTGAAATTTGTCTATAGTGTTTCGGAAATAAACATGATTGATTTTATCTCACACAGTCCGATCAGGACGACGAGTCGGAACCAAAGTCACAGGTGAAATGAGTTCCTTCTGGACTTTTGAAACGAGAGCATAGGGCTGAACTGCTTTGCTAGAGTTTGCCCCAAGAGAGGGATTCTGAGGATGTTTTATGCCCCCAGGACCTGGAGGGGGCAGTGGAGGACACCCTGAAGCCTCCAAGCAGCATCAGTGAGTTAAAGCGCTCGTTTTTGGAAGACGGTACTGATCGAACGGCACTCACTGAGTGGGAGAAGCGCCTCTCCTCATCCCCGGTGCGCTCGCAACGACTGGACGATGCTCCCATGATCGAACCACTGCTGCCTGAGCAGGTCAGGAACACTAAAACTAAAACCTTATACCTCAATTGAAGTTACCTGATCTGAAAACAGTTAACACCACACTTTCCTGATTAAAGTGTTATACATGGTTACCATTGCAAAAGTTAGCATTTGTTGCTAGAGTCAAATAATCATCAGGTTTGTAATACCTTCTCAACCAGAGAAATGAGTAATTCTATGGTTGCTAGGGTAAACTATTTAGTTGCTAAAGTTGGGTCAAGGATTTCATATTCATCTTTACCATATGAGTGATGAAAACAAACTCATAGAAAACAAACCGTCTTCATGGAAACCAGATTCAGAGAAAAACTTTTTCTAAATGGTTGCCAGGGTAAACACTTGGTTGCTACCTGCTAGATAGGGGTCAGGGATGTCATATAACGTTCCCATTTCCGCCTCTGTGTCTATGATTTTCAGATTAAGAGATGTAGTTCTTTCTAAATGGTTTCTAGTGTATACACGACCCCTCCGGTTGCTACGGACCCCTACGGCCAAGGATGTCATATAAAGTTACCCTTTCGCATCTCTGTGTCTCTATGATTTTCAGTTTCAGAGATATAGTTCTTACTAATTGTTTGCTAGAGTAAATGCTTGGTTGCTACGGGGTGATCAGGGATGCCCGTGTAATGTCCTCTTTACCAAGTGAGATAAAAATCATATCTCTATGTGTTTTGTAAAAATAAATAAAGCTCTTTTTTTGGTTGCCAGGGAGTTGTAAGGGATGTCATAGAATTTCTCTTTATATTTGACTGCTTTAAACAGACCCCACGTCTCCTTTTTGCATGCAGACATAAACCATCCTCAACGGTTGCTAGGTCAAACGCTTGGTTGCTAGGGAGTGGTCAGCGATGTCATTATTAAACTCCTCTTTACCATTTGAGTACTTTAAACAGACACCTTGTGCCTATGAATTTTTTGATGCAGAGATATACTTCTCCCTAAAGTGTTGCTAGGGTAAACTCATAGTCATTAGGTAGATTTCGGTGATATCATAAAACAAATTTTTACCATATGAGAACTTAAAACAGACGCTGTGTTTTTATGATTTTTGGAAGCAAAGATATAGTTCTTTCTAAAAGGTTACTATGGTAAACCTGTAATTGCTAGGGAGTGGTCATTGGTGTCATAAAACTTATTTTTTATCATATGAGTGCTTCATATGAGTCTCTATGATTTTTGGATGCAGACATATAGTTCTCTCTAAATGGTTGCTAGGGAGTGGTCAAGGATATATCAAAACTGTGTTGACTGCATTAGCAATCAAAATGATGCTCTATTTGTTGTCTGTGATTTTTTGGATCAGAGATGCAGTTCTTCATGAAATAGTAATTTGAGGCAACTGATTGCTGTCACAAACTTCTCTCTTCTTTCTCAGCTCAAACAGGAAGCATCAGCGGGGAGACAGGAAGTACAAGATGCTTTGAACGGCAGAAAGTTGGATGTGGTATGTGATTTACTCATACTCTTTCATCTCATGATGAGTGTGTGAACGGCATCCTGTCTGGAGTGTGTTGATGGATTCAGGCGTGACTAACTCTGCTTTCACCAGCTTTCATGTGATCTCTGTCTGTGTTACATGTAGGAGTTTGATGGGTGGCTCCTAATAAACACGGTTCCTCAGTTGGAACCAGATCGTGCTGTAGGAAAACCCTCATCCTCCTTTAAACCTGGGGAGAACTTTTCTCTAATGGGCGAAGAAAAGGATTCGGAAGATATTTACACAAATATAGGGGAGAAAGAACCTTCTAGAAAAGCAGAAAAGGCCATTTCTGAAGATATATATGCAACAGTAGGAGAGAAAAAACGTAGTAAACCAGAAAAGACCCTTTTTAAAGATTCATATCCAAAGATAGATGATAAAAGTTCTTCTAAAGAACCAGTAAAGTCAATTCCTGAAGATATTTATGCAACTATAGGGGAAAAAACACGTCGTAAAGAACAAGAAATCACCACTTCGGAAGACGTGCATTTAAAGTTAAATGAAGACAGAGAACCAGAAAAGGCGAAGATGATGGAAGAAGAACAAAATGTTCTTGAAAAGGAAACTCCCTCAAGATTGCCAGATGTTCAAAAGCCTGAAAGAGAGAAGGATCAGCCCAAGGCTTTAAGTAACGTTGCCTCTGAAGACCTTCCACCCAAAGTTCCTCCAAAGGTTCCTCCAAAAGTCCCGGAGAAGAAACACACTGCCAGCTACAGATTTCGTTCATCCTCCAGCTCTGTACCGAAAAGTGAAGCTGCAGAAGGTGTCCCTTCTGAGGGATTTAGAAGATCTTACGTAGGGCCCATAGAGAGCGAGCATTCATCAGACCCTCTCCTTACGACCGTCTTCCCGGTCTCCATCAAAGTGATTCCGGTGGCAGTGGGGTTTGATGGATCCAGGGACGAGGACGGAGAAGGGAATGCAGACGATCTGTGTTTACGGCTGGGTCGAATCTCTCCATCGCTACGTTCTCCGCTCAGATCTCCCATGCGAACGGCTGATCTTGGTGGCGTGTCATATCTGGGAAAAACCTCCCCATCAGCTAGAGTGGTAGGAATCCCCGTCCTGTCCACGGCCTGGCTTTAAGAGCTTGTGAGGTGTTTGATTTCAATTTTTTGAGACGACTTTTTGACTCTGTTGAAAATAAAGCAAGTATGACTGCTATGTCACTGTTTGTTAAGGCATAGAAGCATTCATACGGCTCACTTTTGGGGGGTTTACCAAATGCAAGCAACATGGAACAAAGTCGATCACTGACTAGTGTACTGATCGTGTACAGTTCAGTGTGCTTACATGGACTAAACAACTAGAAAAAAGCTCGCTATCAAAAGTCTGGTAGTTCAAAACAGTTTACATTAGTGTTTAAATTAAGGTTTGTGTTTTAGTGTTTTAACATATACATTAGTGTTGTGTTGATGTACGAAGCCATCATCCATCGCCAATGGCAGATAGACATCGAAATGCTTAGTTGGCATCGGCAATCCTCCGGCTCTTCTCTCACTCGCATGGTGCTACTGACGGACTCTCCCGGGTCCGGGTGACGGACTCGGCTGGGTCCGGGTGACGGACTCACTGGGTCCGGGTGACGGACTCGACCGGGTCCGGGTGATTGATTCGACCGGGTCCGGGTGACGGACTCGCCCAGGTATGGGTGACAGACTCGTCGGGTCCGGGTGACGGACTCGACTGCGTCTGGGTGACTGATTCGACCAGGTCCAGGTGACTGATTCGACCAGGTCCGGGTGACTGACTCGACCGGGGCCGGGTGACGAACTCGACCGGGTCTGGATGACAAACTCGACCGGGTCTGGGTGACGGACTCGCCCGGGGCCAGGTGACGAACTCGACCGGGTAAGGGTGACGAATTCGACCAGGTCCGGGTGACTGACTCGCCCGGGTCTGGGTGACGAACTCAACTGGGTCCGGGTGACGGACTCGCCCGGGTCCGGGTGATGGACGCGACCGGGTCTGGGTGAGTGATTCGACCAGGTCCGTGTGACGGACTCGCCCAGGTATGGGTGACGGACTCGCCGGGTCCGGGTGACGGACTCAACCGCGTCTGGGTGAGTGATTCGACCAGGTCTGGGTGACTGACTTGCTCGGGGCCAGGTGACTGACTTGTCCGGGGCCGGGTGACGAACACGACCGGGGCCGGGTGATGGACTCGACCGGGTCCGGGTGACGGACTCGCCTGGTGACGGACTCGACCGGGTCTGGGTGACTGATTCGACCAGATCCGGGTGACTGATTCGACCAGGTCCGGGTGACGGACTCGCCCGGGGCCGGGTGACGGACTCGACCGGGTCTGGGTGACGGACTCGCCTGGGGCCGGGTGACGGACTCGCCCAGGTCCGAGTGACGGACTCGACTGGGGCTGGGTGACGGACTCGCCAGGGGCCGGGTGACGGACTCACCCAGGTCCGAGTGACGGACTCGACCGGGTTTGAGTGACGGACTCGACTGGGTCTGGGTGACTGATTTGACCAGGTCCTTCGATCTGGTCTCCAAACCGCTTCAGACGTGTCTCATGGCTGTCCTTTTTCGTTCGTTCTAAAGCCAAAGTATTGGCACATAGGTGAACATACTCCTTTTTTACCAACTAAAACCGTCGACACCATTATGATGACACAGATCAGTTCATGCAAGAGTCCCGCGGTAATTTCTGTGTAACTTATATTTATTTCTGTTATGTTTTTGTTATTGTTAAAACAAAGACCATGTGGGCTCCAAACAATGAATTCGTTATGAATTAATTATACAATATAACAATCACCGTAACACCCACATTGGTCTACATCACCCAACCCTAATATACATAATTGCATGGCGTGGTACAACTCAGTATCCATCCTGTGTATGAACACAATCCAGCTTGCTGTGAGGTTCCCATGCGCAGAAAATGGCAATGATGAAAACGAAAGTAAACATGGACAAGAATGCGATTTGAGGCGATTGTTTGGCTTCATTTAAGTTAGTTTCTAATTGAAGCCATCATCATTTCAGCCAAATCATATCAAGAAGAAGATAAAGAAGAAATATTTATTAGTTCTGTTACCTGACTGTGTTCAGCACTCCCAAAAATGTGTCACCGTACAGGTCACAGGGCAAAAAAAATATGTGTCTGATTCTGGACCACATATGAAAGCGATCTGGGTCAGATTTCCAAACATCTGAAGTGAGCTGTTTGGGTCACTTTGGGCTACAGTCTGAACGCAGCCCTAGATGCACTATAGGCACTAAGGAGAGCAGCTAGCATCGAAGAGTTTGCATGACTCGTTGAATTCATAAACAAATTAACACCTTTTCTATAGTCACTAAACAGACGTGCAAACTCAACAAAAGAATGTAGATTAAGGTGTTACAATGCAAGGAGAAACTGTCTCCGATCAGATCTCGCTTAAGTCTTAATTTATGTAAATTATTTATATGACGATGCAGAAATCTGCAGACTGAGCACAACCGTGTCACTGATGTGCAGGTAAATGTACTCAATGAGAAAACTATTTAAAGAAATCCAGTTTTTTGGTACCCCTTTTATATGTATAAATATGTTAGATGAACCACCTGCTATGCTGTTTAATGAGAGATAAAAGGTAGCCGATGCCTGTTTATTCAGAGTCAAGGAGTCGATTAGATTTGAGTCAACCTCACTTAATAAAAAACAAAAACACAAATATTCCAGGCCGTGTATTTGTTGCATCTTTGGCGTCCGTCACAAACCGATCTGGTGGGAGTTTGTTGTCTGATTTGATGTTGTTTTTCCGTTTGAGCATCTGAATGAACGCCTTCAGAACTTCTTTTGTTGTCGGCTGTGTTTTAGTTATTTGTGCTGCTTTGCTTGAGTCACGGCTGAATCTTTATTTTGCCCCTCGTGTAGTCTTTTCTGTGCCTTTTTATGAGTGATATTAAGTCATAAGAGTGTTGTGTGCATGAAACAAATGTGTACGGCTTATCTTCATTCATTTTAATATTAATAAAAAAAACAGCTGGTCAAGTTCAAACACAAACAAAATGTCCCTTAACCCTCCTGAGGTGAATTCCACCATTCAAAATATTTCTTCAGCAAATAGATTATTTTATTTATTACAGTTTCTTTTTTACAATTGCTAAGACAGTTTTTTAAATACATCTAACATATTTGCTTAACTCTTAATGCACCAAATCAGTTAAAACACACAATTGGCAAAACAGTTAATTTTGTCATCAAAACCCCCCTAGTGTAAACAAAACTAATTTCAAAATACAAAATTACATTTTTCTAAAAGCTAACACATGTTTACTTCCAACAGCAACATTTAGTCAATCATAACACAATGAAAAAAATGACTTTAAAATCATATAGTCTTAGTGTAGTCCTAGTGTATAGACGCAAGCTCTTAAACCCTTCGTTTATGTGTCTCCAGCCGAAGCCCAGGTTTGATGAGATGTCTCCTGAACTCACTGCGCTTTTACAGTCGGCGTCAGCTCGAGTCGATCAAACTGGAGATTCAAACAAGGTCAGACTCATTTATTTCCTCAATTCTTTTCTAACTTTGTCATGCACAAGTCAAGATTTTAAATATTTTTGTGTGCAGACCTCTGAGCGTCTATATCAGGCCCTGGAACGGGCCCCATCTGATGTGGATCAGGGCCCACAAAGCGACCCATCGGATTTTGATCATCCTTTGGAAAGACAGCCTTCGGATCTGGAACAGCCATTGGAAAAAGCTCCCTCAGAGCTCCTAGATCATCATTCAGAGAGACCGCAGGTAACCGAGTCTGTATCAAGTCCCTGGGACCCCGATTTCTGTCTCCAGGCCCTTGTTTCTGGTGATATCTCAGAAGAGCCCCAGTCTGCCTCCGAGGGTGACCACATTGACTCAAGCAGTGTGACCCGTGAGATGCTTGAGAGGTCACCCAGTGAGAGTGAGTCAGGGGAAAGCTTCTCCCTCTCCACTGATGATGAGGAAGATTATGATGGGTATGCAGACCGTTCGCCCAACATGAGTCCGTCTGAACAGAGGGGTGTAGCTGAGGGCCACTGTGCAGAGTACGAACTGATATCTGGTGGAGAGGTGACTTTTCACATGAAATCTTAAACCTTTAACCTCAAGAACAACTGACTTCCCGTGTGACCTTGTGGATCCTTGACCTCTTGGCGTTCTTCGTGAATTCTTGGTTCTTGTGACCTTTATATTCTTCTTCACCTAACGACCTCGAGAACTTTCTTGAGAACCCTGACTTTTCTTGTGACCTCGATATCCCTTGTGATCTAAATAACTCTCAACTTCCCTTGTATCCTTGTGAATTCCTGACCTCTTAGCATTCACACTGAATTCTTGAATCAGGTGACCTTTACATTCCTCTTAACCTAATGAACTTTTCAAATCTCATGATCTCAAGAGATTCCTTTAGAACTCCTTATTTTTTGTGACCTCTTGATATATCTTATGATCTAAAAAAATCTTAACTTCCCTTGTGACCTTGCAATTTCTTGGTCTCTTCATTTTTTGAGAATTCCTGAATCTTGTGACCTTTACATTCCTTTTCTTGAAAATTCCTGACTTTTCTGAAGACTTCTTGTTATACCGCCTGATCTAAATAACTCTTGACTTCCCTTGTATCTTTATAAATTCTTGATCTTTTGGCATTCTTTGTGAATTCTTAAATCTTGTGACCACACGTCTCCTGAATTTCCCCGTGACCTCTTGATAACCCTTGTTCTCTAGAGACTCCTTGACTTTCCTTGTGACCATGTGAATCCTCGATCTATTGACAATTTTTTTTAATTCTTTAATTATGTAACCTTTACATATCTTTTACCCTAACGAAGCCTTAGATTTTATGGTTTCAGGAACTTTCTGGAGAATTCCTGACTTGTGACCCCTTGATATATCTTGTGATATAAATATCTTGTGACGTCTCTTGTGTTCTTGTAAATTACTGATCTTTATTCGTCCTTAGTGAAGTCTTGAATCTTGTGACCTTTACATTCCTTTTAACCTCATGACCCTGTACATTCTCATGGTTTGGTTTTGAGAACTTTCTTGAGAACTCCTGATTTTTCTTGTCAGCTCTTGATGTATATCGTGATCTAAAGAACCCTGTAAACCATTGATCTATTAGCATTCTTCAAGAGTTATCGAATCAGGTTATCTTTGCATTCATTTGAACCTAATGAGCCCTCCAATATCATGGTTTTGAAAGCATTCTTGAGAACTCCTGACCTCTTGATGTTCTTTCGCTTTTCATATTCCTAGTGACTTTCTTTTGGCCTTGACTTTACTCTTAATTATTATGGTACATTAAACCTCCTTCTGGGCTTCTTACCTTGTGACCACTTGATCCAGTGGCACTGACTTTACTGAAATCTAGATCTTCTTTTATTCTCGACCATGTCTAATCAACTTCTCTCATGACTTCTAAACGTATCTTTTCATCCAGTAGCCTCTTTTGTTTTCCTTGTGAACTTTTAGACATTGACACAACCTCTCGAATTTTATATGATCTCTGGAACGTTGTTGTGATGCCTTTACCATGTGTTTTTGCCTTTCTCTTAAACTCTGAACCTTTCTCTTCAACTCTGAACCTTTCTCTTCAACTCTGAACCTTTTTTTTAACTCTGAACATTTCTCTTAAACTCTGAACCTTTCTCTTAAACTCTGAACCTTTCTCTTAAACTCTAAACCTTCCTCTTAAACTCTGAACCTTTCTCTTAAACTCTAAACCTTTCTCTTAAACTCTGAACCTTTCTCTTAAACTCTGAACCTTTCTTTTAAACTCTAAACCTTTCTCTTAAATTCTGAACCTTTCTCTTAAACTCTGAACCTGTCTCTTTAACTCTGAACCTGTCTCTTAAACTCTGAACCTTTCTCTTAAACTCTGAACCTTTCTCTTCAACTCTGAACCTTTCTCTTAATCTCTGAACCTTTCTCTTAATCTCTGAACCTTTCTCTTAAACTCTGAACCTTTCTCTTCAACTCTGAACCTTTCTCTTCAACTCTGAACCTTTCTCTTAAACTTTGAACCTTTCTCTTAAACTCTGAACTTTTCTCTTAAACTCTGAACCTTTCTCTTAATCTCTGAACCTTTTTTTGACTCTGAACCTTTCTCTTAATCTCTGAACCTTTTTTTTAACTCTGAACATTTATCTTAAACTCTGAACCTTTCTCTTAAACTCTGAACCTTTCTCTTCAACTCTGAACCTTTCTCTTAAACTCTGAACCTTTCTCTTAAACTCTGAACCTTTCTCTTCAACTCTGAACCTTTCTCTTCAACTCTGAACCGTTCTCTTCAACTCTGAACCTTTCTCTTCAACTCTGAACCTTTCTCTTAAACTCTGAACCTTTCTCTACAACTCTGAACCTTTCTCTTCAACTCTGAGTCTTTTTCTTAAACGCTGAACCTTTCTCTTCAACTCTGAACCTTTCTCTTTAACTCTGAACCTTGCTACGTCTCGACATTCTTTAAATATCCTTTTTTAGATTGCCTTTCTTCTTAACTTTTGACTTTCCTGGCAACATTGATATTCCTCGTAACCTCATGACCTCTCTAATTTTTGCCTGATCTCTGACTTTTCCTCAACATTCTTCTTCAATTCTTGACCTTACAAGGTAAATATTAGCCATTCGCTTTAAAGTTTTTTTTTTTTACTACACAGCATTCCTTGCAACGTCTAGACACACCATTTGGTTCAGTGAAATCTTGACTTTCCTTGTTTCATTAATATTGACCGCATAGGCTCATGATTTCTTGAACTATCTGTTCTCTGGAACTTCCTTGAGATCATTTCACTCTGTCCTACACCTCTTTATCTGTTGACCAAGTGACATCTTGACTTTTGACTTGACCTTTGAAATCGTTGACCTCTTGACTTAAACTGCTAAGAAATTCCTTCTTGATTTTCGTCTATACATCTCCAAAACCTGCCTAACTTCCTCAGATATTTGTTCTCACCATACCTTCTGTGTGTATATTCAGGCCGCGTTTCTTACCCATCCTGTTCCAGGAGAGTAAATTAGTGATTATCCCTGTGCTTTACAGTGTGAAACATCTTACTGGCCCTTTTGAGGACTTAAAATGTGAGCTTGCTAATGTTAGATCTTGTGAGGGCGTTGTATGTTGACGTCTATGTTCTCTGTTGTCTTGATGCAGTCTGGCACTTTTGGTTTCCCCGGGACTCTCTCAGGAGACACATACGCACTCGAAACACAAACCGAAGATACCGAAGTGAAGACCATCACACATGACGCCCTTCAGGTGTGTGTGAAACTCAACAATTCCACCGTTTTGGATGTCATCCTCTGATCTACCTTTTACTTGTGTGTTTCTGTTCAGTCTGAGCCAGACGCGGGAGTCCTGATGAGTGCTCAGACCATCACATCAGAAACTAGCAGCACCACTACCACCACGCACATCACCAAGGTGTGTATTTCAGTCTTCTGAGTCTTGAGCATGCAGAAACATGTATGTTGTGTTGCACTAGCGTCTGCATTTGTGTAACAGATGGTGAAGGGCGGAGTCTCAGAAACAAGGATCGAGAAGAGAATTGTGATTTCAGGAGATGCAGATATTGATCATGATGAGGTGAGCCTTTAGCGATCTGCATTCAGGGTCATTCCTTGTCTTTTAGGTTAACTTAGCATCATCAAAATCATTTTGGTCTACCAGTCTAGTTTTGTATACATTTTTATTTGAGACTTTTTAGATTTTTAAGGCAATAAATTATAATTTGGGACATGCCATGTTGCTCGAGGATGTTAATGTCGAGGATTATATATCATACATCATACAGCATATTGTCACAGAGGTTTGATGAGGATCATTGTGGGTGATGTGCAATAATTTAGGATGTGAATGCCATTTGAGATTATTTTGTAACATTCAGGATTAGTGAGGGAGTCGTTATTAAGTTGTGTAGGGTTTTTTGTGTTCATAGAGGTACTTACTAAGATGTTTGAGGTTATACCAAGGGGTTTGTTTTGGGCTGAAAAAAAATTTGAGAACGTTTTAAATAATGTCGGATTGGTAAGATTCGATTGAAATCATTGAGGGTCACTCATCATTGAGGGAGCCCTATTTGGGCAGGACTTGCTTTCTAAACGATGTTCGATTTAGAATTCTTGTCAGATGTTGTCTGTTATGTCATGTGTTGATTCTGATCAGACGATATGATCAGAATGGGTTCGGTCACATGACCTAACAATAGATCAATGACTGCGAAAAAGAAAGGGGTGTGACGCTGGAGTTGGGAGGAAATATTGGCCTTAATTTCTGTTTTAATTTTTTGGAAAACGTCAAACACAAGCACAAGGTGGGGAAGGCTGTTTGGAAAAAAGTGTGAGGGGGTGTCCATCGATAGTAAATTCAATCGACTGGGTGAAATTTGGGGATTTGGCTCTTCTTGTTGATTTCCTTTCTTCTTACGGTTTTTCACAATTGCTATGACCAATTTTTCAATACAATTAACAACTTTCCTAAACTCTTAACACGATTAGCACAACATTCATCGAGGTAGGCGATACAATTAACACATTTTTTGTTGCTTTGATACAAAACACATTCAGTTAACACAAATTTCAAACGCTTGAACTTCTTTTACACTCAAAGCTCCACCAACACCAAAACAATGTTATTTTAAAGACATTTTTTTTCTTGTTGTGTTATGATTGGCTAAATGTTGCTGTTGGAAGAAAACATGTGTTAGTGTTTTGAAAACTGTATTATTGTATTTTGAAAATGAGTTTTGGAGTTTTGCTTACAACTGGGGGTTTTGAGATTAACAAAATTAACTGTTTTGCCAATTGTGTGTTTTAACTGATTTTGTGCGTTAAGAGTTAGGCAAATTTGTTAGATGTATTGAACAAACTGTCTTAGCAATTGTGAAAAACTCTTTGAAGGTTTTTATCTTCATCCATTGTTGTGGACTAAAAGGTTTGTAACGACGCCAGAAGCCTGAATTCATGGCGTCCAGAACACACAAGAAACGTGTTCTACACTAAAACATTTTCCGCAATCACTGACATTTGCATTCAGGCGGGATTACGGTAGATTTCTCAGATGAGCAGGTAGATTACAGAAAAACAATCCCTCTTTTGCTCTGAGGTCATGGGAAACAAACAGACATGGCAGGTTCGTACGAGATTAAAAACACAAAGTATGTCTGAGAAATAGACGTTTCTATAACGAGCCCCTGTGAAACTAGTCCCGTCTCAATAGGGCTTCAGAGTGGTTCATTAAAGAGAACCAGCGAGTGTGCTGCGGGCTTATTTTGGATTGTTGAGAGCATTATGGTGTCGTTGAGTCATTTAGCAGCGTGTAGGATTATTCATGATGAGTGAGGGTCATTCTGGGTTGTTTAGCGTCTTTATGGTTAGTTTGGATTGTCAGTGATATCTCATTTGGGAAATTCTGGGTCATTAAGGACAGATGGAATTCTTGCCAATCGCTGGTAATGGTAATCAAATGAAGAATCTCGTTTTAGGTCTCGTTTTAGGTTTAATCAAGGTGAGATCGTTGAAGAGATCATTTGTGGTCAGTTGGGATACATTTAATGTTAGGAATTGGGGAGGATAACTAACGTAATCGAGTATAGTTGAGGGCCGTTCAGGGTCAGGTGAATCTTTTGGCCTGTTTGGATAGTTCAGGCGCTAATAAATGATGATATACTGATCAACTTCAAGCAGCGTGATACATCAGACATCAGAAACACACATGTACCCCTGTCCTTGTGTGTGTTTGGGTCAGGCTCTGGCTCAGGCCATTAAAGAAGCTAAAGAACAACACCCTGACATGTCAGTGACTAAAGTGGTGGTTCATAAAGAGACTGAAATCACTCCGGAGGAGGTAAGAGATCTCTGCCAATTCCAGCACGGTCAGCTCAGCCAGCTGTGAGCTGATTGGCTGATGAGATTTTTGAGCTCTGCTTTTGGCTGCCAAATCTAACACCGCTACTGCTTTGGCTTTTGCTAATTCAGGCTTTAAGTGATTCCAGTTAGTACGCTTTATCTGCAGAATATAGGATGGGATCACCCATTAAACTACCATTTTTTCATTAACTCCTCATTCGTGTGTTCGGTGTGAACGAAGTGATTAAAAATCAGTTTTTTATGAAGTGAGCAAACTACCATAAACAGAAAGAGAAATGATTCTTCTGTAGCTTGCTAAAATGCTTTAAGCAGAGATTTAATTTCAGATAACAATCTCTAAACACCTCTGATTCTAGATTTTTAAAGGTACGGTGTTTTGATTTTTTCACAAAAGCTTAAAGTTCCCTGAGAACCACAAAAAAAAATTATCGTTAATTATAGACTATTTATATCTATCTATAGACTAATATAAGAGCTATCAAAATAGGGAAGAGTCGCTATTATTTGTGGTTAGTTTGTTTGTTTTGTTTTGAATAACTGTCTTAAACACAGTTTGAGGATGAATTGTACAACTTCCTGTGCTCACGGACACTTGGAAAGGAAAGCTATATTGTTTCAGAAACATTTATGAAATGCATGTTTTACTTCTAACAACGAACTAACTTCACACCGGAGGAGAGCGATCGGTGGGACATATTTAAGCCTTTTAACATCTTCATAAATCCACTTGATGATTGGATAGCGCAGTTTAAGTCCTGCAAACCAACAGAGAAAGTTCTTGTAACATTGCTGACGTTCTTTTAAGATTTTATTAATGTTAGCGCATTACATTTTCAAAAGAACCTTCTAGTAACATTCTAACAACGGTAAACTAAAAACGTTATCTCCCCAACTTTCTCAAAACATTCCTAGAACCTTTTTTTGTGAGCGATGAATGTTCTCACAGTGTTGGAAAAAAAAAAAATATATATATATATATAGATATTTGCTGACAATCTTGGGATACGTTTGCTTGGTTTGCTTGCTGTGAAAAACCTTATATAATCTAAAGAAGTTGCAATCCTTTTTCCTTTACAAACAGTGAAGAACATCACCTTCTGCCCCATTTAATAGTAAAGAAACAAATCTAAGCGGCCTCTTAAGAACTGAGACTCATTGCATGCATTTTCACACTCACCTGCATACCATTGTGAGAAGTGCAAATACATGCCTGATCAGAAACGAGCTCTGCTTGGTCTGATACTGTGACTCTGTGCTTTCAGGATTAAGGCGTCTTCAGACCTCTCACCTTATTTGCGTGGCGAAGGAACGCTCATCCGCCGCTCTGGAACACTCTTACTGCATGACAAGCAAGCAATTCTGCTTTTAATGAGGACAGTTAAGCATTTAGACAATTTAGTATGATATTAATATTTAAAACATATCTTAATGCCCACGGTGTATCGACGAACAATAAAGGGACTGAAGAGAATCTGTGACTAGACACTAGAAGATTACAAATATTTACATTTTATTAATTATGCAGCTCACTTTGCACAATATATATCTCCTTGAAATACTGTGCACATGCTTCGACTGTCTCATCAATGAGAATCATGAACGAAGTTTTGGGTTTGATGTTTGTACACATTTTTATCTCAAGTTTGTTTTTTCCACTTTTAAATGTTGATTTTTAGACAAAATCCACTGTTTATGTCAACCACATCTGAGCCTTAAACTGTACAGATATCCACTCCTGCGTGTGTTTTTGGGTTCTCATGCTCACTGTCGCCGCCCTGCTGACTGTTTCCCTCCAATAAAATCTCTTCATTTCTCGTAATGGTGCAGCTAATCTTTCTGTAGAGAGATAATTGCTGGTTTGATTTCATTCAGTTAACCCTTTCCATGGATTGTGTCTTTTTTAATAGAATTTAAAACGTTCTATTCTTAATTTTACCACAGTGCATTATGGGATATGTATTACATTTAATGTTTTGTCTGTTTTTTTAAGCGTGGAAGTTTTAAATTGCAAACTAGGTTGGAATTTCTTATAGGTGGGGAGTGCTATAATGGTCAATGTCATGGAAAAATGCTTTTTATTTAGAATATGGATACTAATCCCTGTCAAGTGGGCTTGAGACATTTACATTTATGCATTTGGCACTTTTGTCCGAAGCGACTTACAGAAGGGGAAACCACCGATGCCACTCGTGGAGATGCTGGGGATTGATCCCAGGACCTCGTACATGCAAAACAGGCGCTACATCCCTCCCCCCTCGCCCATTAATGGGGAGGAGCTATTCAGACATGTAATTAAAATTGGGTTTTTAGACCAAAGGGTTTTTTTCTCTTGATGCATAATAGGGAATGAGTGAAACTGCAGTTCGTTGTCTGGCCACTAGAGGCGGACTCCAGAAAGCCAGTAGGTCCCATTGACAGAAATGTTAATTTTACAGCTATAAACTTATTCACACCCTTGGCTCATTTAATTTCTGATGCATACTGTATCTTGTATGGACCTTCGTATCAGCTCTGTGGGGTTGATTTATTTTATTACTCATCTGTTGAAGATTAATGATTAATGATTTTGCATAATTAAGGCCGGGAATATTCAAGTGCTAGAACTTAAGTTTTATTCTTGTCAATTAAAAGGCAGCCAAATGATGTGATTCCAATTTTACCCTCAAGTGATAACGCTTTTTTTAACCAGGAAAAGGTTTTTACCCCAATTCCGAACCTCGTTTTCCTTCTGCGAAACCTAGAGGTGATGTCACGTCACTACATCTGATAAACACAATCAACGATTCAGCATCTACATCTAACAAATTTGCTTAACTCTTAATGCACCAAATCAGTTAAAACACACAATTGGCAAAACAGTTAATTTTGTCCTCAAACCCCCCATTGTAAACAAAACTTTTTCAAAATATAAAATTACATTTTTCTAAAAGCTAACACATGTTTACTTCCAACAGCAACATTTAGTCAATCATAACACAACGAAAAAAACTACTTTAAAATCATATAGTTTTGGTGTTGGTGGAGCTTTGCGTGTAAAAGAAGTTCAAGCATTTGAAATTTGTGTTAACTGAATGTGTTTTGTATCAAAGCAACAAAAAATGTGTTAATTGTAGAGCCTACTTCGATGGATGTTGTGCTAATTGTGTTAAGAGTTTAGGAAGGTTATTAATTGTATTGAAAAAAACGGTCATAGCAATTTAGAAAAACTGTAAAGTGGTCACAAGCATAAGAACCAAAAAGTAGCAGATATTTGGACTTTATAAGGTAAGGCCACATTGGGGCGCAGGGGTGGGGATGCTACGTAAATGCATGCCTAGAGGGCGCTCTTCACACACTTTAAACAAGCAACCTAGACGCAGCATCATAGAAAAAGAACAAGTAGAAGAAGACGAGCTGGAGAAACAGCTTGAAGTGGATTCAGATCTTGAGCTGCTACTGCTACCATAGACATATATATTGCAAACACTTTCTTCTTCTGTGGTAAAAAGCCAGTGTCAGAAGGCCTTTAGCTCTGTAGCAGAGACTTTCCGTAACCTCCTGGTGCCATCAAATGGGAAGGAGCACCACTATGTCTATATTTCACTCGACTTGGGCGAACGTGATTAAGGAATTTGCTTCATTCCGGACTTACATCATGAGCTGAGGCTACAGTTAAACACCCACAATTTCAGAGCTCAAAATGTTTTAACTTTTTCAAAACTGTTTTTATTTTAGCCAATTATGGATTGAGTTAAGAACTCTTGAGACAACTCTTGAGCTTGGCTGAGTACTTAATGTTAACAAATCTGCAGTGCATTTAAGAGAGGATGTCTAACTCCAGATCTTAAACGCTGAGCGACTGAGTAGCTAATATAGAAGCATTTGAATGAGGAAGACAAACTCCAGATGAGAAGAGTCTGTATTCTTTTACACAAAAATATCGTCATGTTTTGGGAAGAAGAGATTCAGGGAGTGCATCCTGTTATGCTCACTTAGGGAGCTCTGAGCTAAGCACCAGGAATATCTGCTCAAAATGAACATGAACACAGAGCTAAAACAAAATTCCCAGATGTCAGTGAGTCCATTCTAGATTGCGACTGCCAAAACCACCCCAAATCTTCACAAACAGCTCAGATTCAAGGCTGGGTAACATCTTTCTGAGGTGTCTTGCTGAATCGCCAGGCTGAAGTCAGGTCCGTCGCGACAAGGCAGGCAAACCAAGCAATTGCTTGGGGCCCCGAGCTGGCCTGGGGCCCCAAGACAACGACTGGTCAAGAATAAAATGCAGCGACAAACTGCGTGAGCGCCCCATTGATAGTGAATGCAGTAAAGTGCAATGACACTTTTATCGGGATCCCCCTTAAGGGGGATGCTGACAGCAGCCCGCCAACTACGTGATCTCTGCTGCCGGCAAAATACAAAACTTCCTCGGCAGTCATGAAGCGGAATTATGCTTCAGGAAGCCAAAAAGGAAAGAAGAGAAAGGAAGAGGAGGATAAGAAAAAACAAGGCAGTGGTAAGTGATAAATGACACACATAAAATAGCTCTACTTGTCTTGTACAAATGATGCAATTTTGCAGCAGGTAGGCTAGCAGAAATATGTGTATGTATGTTAGCTAAGCTTTTTTGAACGGACGGAATATGGTTACATACTGTAATATGTTTTTTTTAACGGGATAAGAAAGATGCAGATCTGTTCCAGAATCGCTGTTTATCATATTGTAGCGGCTGGTTGAACCTCGGGATTGGTGCAGTGACGTCACGAGGGCGGGACACTGCACGCATATCATTATGAGGGCTTCCTGAACTAACCGTCTACAAGATTGCAGTTACACTAATTGGGTTCTTAAAATTCTCATTAATGTACATGCCTTTAAGTGATTGCTAATACATGCTGATAGCACGGTGATCTTCAATAAAAGCCATAAATGATATCTCAATTGTTAGCGTCTTTGATTAAACTTTCGGATCTTCCAAGAGCATTACAACTTGATTGTCCTGAAGTTGAGTAACAGGTTTTGATGAAAGTGGCATAGCATGCTACACTAACTATTCCACTGTGATAATCTATTTAGAAAAACCAAACAATAAATTTTGTGCATCAGACATTAGCTTGTGATGTTTTTAAGCACTGGTAGTCGACTCACAGCACTACTAATAATTAGTAAACATTTAATTATAATTTCATTGTTTGTGAACAGTAAAAACTGTATTTATATAGCGTGCGGGGGCCTCCATGTCCATTTTGCTTGGGGCCCCCAAATTCCTTCAAACGGCCCTGGCTGAAGTTACACCTGCTGGACAGTTTCAGCCGTGCATACAGACTGAGGAGAGCATTCTTGCACCTCCACCTCTAAAGTATTCCAGCACTCTATGAAAGTATCCTCACGCTTTATGAAACTTGCATTAGTACTGTAATAATCATTAAATCTGCATGGTTAAACAGTACAACATTTTTTTAAACCCAGTTCATTATGACCCTTTAAAGGTAAGGAAATAAGGGTGGGGTCATTTTAATGCATCAGTGTCCTGCCGCTCATCATATTAGTCTACACTCTCAGAAAAAAAGGTACACAGTGGTACAAATAAAGTACCTCAAAGAACACATCTGTACCTTTCATTAGCCGTACCTTTAAAGGTACATATGATGCCTGTAATGGTACTGTTTAGCTCCTTGTAAGGTACGACTGACAAAAAGGTACAAATTTGTTCGTACGGTACATAATGAAGGTTCCTTGATTGGTTGCTGTGTTACTGACAAACCACAGCAACGGTGTTATGATTGGTTGAACTGGTTAAATTATTTGGCAGTTTTTTGTGTTATTTAGTTTGTCAAATGTACATGTTCTGTTTGTATATTAAGACTTTTATGTAGTTTTAGTGATTGTAATGAAAAGGAGTGTAACCATGTAACAGAGATGTATGAACTTAACTTTTTCTAAAACTGTCATTTTATATGTATTGAAATAGCAATTTGTTATTAGCAAAAAAAAAAAGCCAAATGTTAATTTAAAAGTGAATATTCAGTGGTTGTTTGTGGTGAGTAAAGTTTTTCATCTGTCACTGACAGAACACCTAAAATACAAGTTTTAAAAATGTAATCCTTAACATTGAAATCCAACCTCAAAAGGCACATAAGAAAGGTATACATTTGAACCTTAAAGGCATGCTCAAAAGCTACAAACCAGGTCATGTCGGGTACATAGGACTAAAGTACAAATGTGTCATCAAAGGGTACAAATCAGACGCTTACAAATACAAAATGTGAAGGTACAATTATGTACCTTGACATGCAACTACATAACTGTACATTTAAAAGGTACTCCCACAGTGACAAGCCTTTGTACCTTTAAAGGTACAGATTGGTATCTTTTTTTTCTGAGAGTTTATGTTAGGTTTGGGAGAGTACCCATTATACGTAAGTAATCATGCTTAAGAACGTTCATTATTATTTTTCGCCCTCAGTCCTTCGTTCATGTTTGAGTTAGCGCCGCTGCGCTCTTTGCGTAAGCCTCCCCGTCCGCAGCTGTGCGTGTTTATGAACCGCTTCTGCGCTGTTTGCGTAGCTGCGCCCGCATCTACGCACGCGCCTCGGCCACTCGCTCTGCGCGCTCTTCCGCCCGTGCTCGTCCTCGGCCTAGCTCGCTCACAACAAAGTATTAAATTCTGCAGTTTTTTCTGTCACCCTACACACTCTGCCTCGGTGGATCCCAACAGCGCAATAAAGGTAGGATTTTTTCGCAGCACATTGAAGCGGCTGCTCAATTATTGCATAATATTTTGCGCGGGATGGCTGCGCGCGCCCGTGCCCGCCATGGCCGCGCTGCTCGTGCCAGTGATTCTCCTCAGCGCGTGAATTCTCGTCGCACTCCGCTCTTGCGTCGCTTTACCGTCGAATTCCATTACTCCCCGGTGCTTTCGTGTGCCTGGTTGTTCCCCGGGATCTGTGTGAGGGGGGTTGAGGAGATTTGTTGATGGATTTTTCGTTTCGGTCGATCCAAATTCGACGACGATTTTTGTGCTAATGCTAAGATTAGCTTCGGGAGAACCGAAGCGGGGTCGTTCGGAGGAGCCAGAAGAAGCTGTTTAACTGCAGCATGCTCATCACATCTCGGTGTTTTGAGAGTAACTTCATGTTTTTAACTATAAAATGTGTATTTTAGATATTTGAACTGGCTTAATTAATATATTTTTTCGTCAATGGCCTATGTCAACCAGTCCATTCAAAACAAACATCATGTTCCCATCAAGGTAACGTAACTTAATCAGCAAAAGCTCATGTTTTACAGTTCATCAATGTGATTGTCTAGGATCTATTTGTTGACGTGCACAAAATACAAATGTATTTATTCTTATATTTACGAATCGTGATTGCTAAGGTTGTACCGTTCGTGTATTTATGAATACATTTAATTGCTGTGGGAGTCAGTGTCTGTTCTGACATTACATGTTTATTTTTGCGTTTACCAGGTGGACCAACATATCAATGGTTGATGTGTGTTCTCCACAAGTAGAGGAAAAGAGAATATTTCTCATTTTTAACTGACATTTTTGTTGATCGTTTAATTTAATTTTAATGCAGTTTTGTCGTGTGATAACATAATAACATGGTTGAATAAGTCTAATACATTTTATTAAATATAGTAAATTAATGTGCAAGAACATAGGTTTCACAATGGTGAAAATTTGAGTTTTGTAATTATGAGAGTTATAAGATTCCGGTGCCATATCAATCTTTGGTATGGCCTGGAAGATATCTCTCAGTTTGGTCAAAAGTTGGAAATTACATTTAACAAACCAGTATTAAATACTAAATCAAACCTGTAGCTAATTAGCTGGAGATATCAACAAAAACACGTCCACACATGTATGTGTAGAAAATAACTCCGTCCACACCAAAAAACATAACCTGCACCCAAAACACTGTAAAGAGTGATTCAATCCAGTAGAGGGCGGCAGACTCATCAACCCTGAATTTATATCGACCAATCAGAAATTTCTCTCAGCTCTGAGGCACATCTGTGTTTTTTTTAATGACTGCAAGATACAGCTCACACAAAGATAAAAAACTGTTTTTCATGAACAAAAAAATGTAATCACGTTAAAAAAGGTGTGGTTGCAAAATATCCGGGTACGTGTGGACAGTGCCAAAGAGAAGAACCAATGTTTGTTTCCGTGATTTGAGAAGCCAACACTGACACCAGGAAATTGCTTGTTTCTCTTTGTAGTGGCATAAAAATTGGATATCAAAACGTAATTTTACAATATTTCCTCCCATTTTACGTCAATGTTTTGTTTTCAAGAACATTTCTTCGATAAGTGTCAGATTGGCAAATAGTTGTATTTTTGAGTTGAATTCTGCAAAATTTTAGTAGAAGTGTTGATTGTTTTCCGCTTTGCTACTTGTTTCTTTTACTAGTCTGTTTTGTTGTTCACAGGGTCTTCCTCCAGTATGTCCGAAACAGTGAAGTATGTGGACGATGAGCACAAGAACATATTTCTGAAGCTGTTGAACGAACAGCGACTGGAAGGCGAACACTGCGACATCGCTGTGGTGGTGGAAGACGTAAAATTCCGCGCGCACCGTTGTGTGTTGGCAGCCTGCAGCAACTACTTCAAAAAGCTCTTCAAGAAGCACGAAGTGGACAGCTCCTCGGTCATCGAAATCGACTTCATCCGAGCGGACATCTTTGAGGAGGTGCTGAATTACATGTACACGGCGAAAATCTCCATTAAAAAGAGAGATGTCAATCTGATGATGTCATCGGGACAAATTCTTGGAATACGGTTTTTGGATAAGCTTTGTTCGCAAAAACGTGACATGTCTCCCGACGAAAAAACAGCAGACGCTAGGAACTCCAAGTTTTCATACGATATGGCGAAAATGGGTCTTCCGTTGGAGGATCCAGGGCTGAACCAAGACAGCGATGTTCAGGATCTCGGCGAACAGGACGATTCGCGTTCAGATGATGTCACAAGCAACCACGAACTGGATAAGTCTCCAAATAATGCCTTGCAAGTTCAGGAAGCCATTTTAAAGGAGCTCGCGCAAGAAGATGTCTCAAAGGTACCCTGTTACGACCAGGATGTCGATCCGATGGACTCGGAGCCTAAGGAGCTAGCAGCCCACGCTCAAACGTTAGCGTTTACTGATAGCTTGAGTGAGGTGAAGGATGGACAGGCGGCCGGGTGGACCACTTCCGCTGCCGATATGAAGTTTGAGTATCTGCTATACGGCCATCGTGATCACCTCGCATGCCAGGTGTGCGGGAAAGGTTTCATCGATGAGAACCGCTTGAGGAAGCACGAGAAGCTTCACTCCGCCGACCGACCCTTCATCTGCGAAATCTGCAGCAAAGCGTTCACCACGCAAGCTCACCTCAAAGAGCACCTGAAGATACACACCGGGTTCAAACCGTACCGCTGCGAAGCCTGCGGCAAGTCGTTCATCCGCGCTCCGGATTTAAAGAAGCACGAGCGCGTGCACAGCAACGAGCGTCCGTTCGCCTGCCAGATGTGCGACAAAGCCTTCAAACACAAGTCTCATCTGAAAGACCATGAGCGGCGCCACCGTGGCGAGAAGCCGTTCGCGTGTGGCGCGTGCGCGAAAGCGTTCGCTAAAGCCTCGGACCTGAAGCGCCACGAGAACAATATGCACAGCGAGCGCAAGCAGATCAGCGGAGGGAGTCTCTCGAGCGAAACCGAAACGCTTCAGGCCGCAGCCATGGCCGCCGAAGCAGACCAGCAGCAGCTGCAGTCCATCGCGTGCTCCTAACGCGCTAGCACCTCTCGCAGCGTTCTCGAGATGCGATCGAATGCTACGAGGAGTGCTCCGAGCATTCCAACATGTTGGTTCCACATGAGCATGTTCGTAGCAGGTGCACTCACAGCCGTTCTGGAGCTGCTCCGGCTTTAGTTTTGTTTCTTTTTAGCGTTTCTGTCACTGTGCTGTTGTAACGATGATTTTATTGTATTTATGACGGCCGAGAGACGATGAATGGGGTCTCTGGCGGTCGGTCGCCTTGTACAGTGTACATTTCACACATACAAACACTGCCTGCGGAACGACCGGACGAAGGTTCTCGCGGCGGCGTTCCAGATCGATTCCATGCCAGTTTTACACCTGCAGATATTTTTGCTGTAATAAAACACTGGTTAACGATGGGGAGCTTGTGCTGATGTTCTTTGCTCTGGGGACATTGTCAGATTGACCTGCTGGGTTCCAAACTACCAAACTAGCTCAGCCAATCAGCAGATGGCAGGGCGCGGTTCATGTTTGTTTTGGGGATCCGAAAGAATGCTGTCTTCCTTGATAATGGAAAAAAAGTACAATAAAAAAAAATAACATTCCTTTACTGTTGCAAGCCACGCTATTATTTTTTTGCCAGCATTTAAGGTAACAATTTGCCTGTACAAATAATTTTAAATTTTTTTTACATTTTTATACTTGAAACTTTTACTTAGAGCAGTGGTTTCACCAAGTCAGCGCAGCCTTAATAGGTTTGGCGTTTAAATGTTTCATATCCACAGACGATTGAAGCAGCTGAAATAGCTTTTTCTTCAGATTAGGAACGTTTGTCATAAAATAACCGATCTTTCAGGCCGGATCTTTCTCGAAGAGAGCTTTTAGGCTCTTCCTGCTTGCTCTGGAGTCTTGAAAATGTGTTAACTCAAGTTTCCGTTTGCAAAAAAAAACCGTCAAATATATGTATATGTTGAATACTGTGCTTAAAATGTATTTGCGCAAATTCTACTTTTCCTAAGAATGTTTTAAGTATGCTTGCATCAACACTTAACACACTAAAGTGTTACTTTTTACTACATTACACTTAATTAAGATATATTTGACTAACGATGCGTGTAGTTTCTAAAGTGTACTTATTTCATATTCATTTATAGATCTTTATTTCTAATTGTATGACTAAGATTGTCACAGTAACACGCTTAACATATATTTTTCGGTACACATTTTAGAATCAATGCTGTAATATTAAATGTGAGTGTATTTCAAGTAAAATTTGAGTCGAATTATGTTGTTATGCATTTAATTCATCTTTATTATATTTAGTTAAGTTTTATTAAGTTATTTATACTAATTAAAAGCCATTTACTGTACTTTAAATATATAGGACTGATGTTGTTCCACTTATGCAAGTATACTAAATACACTTTAAATTGAGATTGTTTACCATTTATTTACAATTAAAATGTATTACTCACAAATGAGTTGTTCCAAAATAACGTTCTTCAACTTTGTTATTTATAACGAGGACATTTGAAATATAAGTACACTTTGTGAGAAAAGAGGAAAAAAGTTTACAATAAATAAAGTTGAAATAATTGCTAGTCACTACAGAAGAGAAATAAAATCAAAACTTAACTCATGTAGCATTTTACGTTCTTTTTGTAGTATTTTTAGATGAAGAAAAATCGAAATATTGAGATAAAAGTAAACAATTAAATTTTTTGACATTTGTATTTTCTGACTTGCAGACAACCGTGAACAATTTTTTTTATCTCAAAACTTTCCGTGAAGTTTTCAACTTTATATGTAAAAATTTACACATTTTTATCTCCAAATTTCGGCGTTCTTAATCAAAATGTGTGACTTTAAGTAAAAATTTCGCCATTCTATGTGACCATTTCAACGTGTGAAAATTTTGTATCTCAAAATTTCCGCCTTTTACATCAGACTTTTTGAAAAATTGCGAGCCATTATATATTTTATAACCTGTCTTTAGTGAGCTTTCATAGAAATGTAAAGTATTGTGGAAAAAGCTCTTCATAAAAGATGTAAACGCTTGTTTCGAACGCTTCCGCAAGGTGTCGCTGCGGCTGATTATGCGCACTTGATTAGAAGCAGAACTTAAACTCTTTCAGGTGTGACCAACCGCAGACGAAGCTCCTCAGGTAAATCACTCGATCATCCAGAAGGCTCTCCACGAGAAGAACTGAGGTAAATCTCTCTCACCCAGAAGGCTCTCCACGAGAAGAACTGAGGTAAATCTCTCTCACCCTGAAGATTCTCCACGAGAAGAACTTAGGTAAATCTCTCTCACCCAGAAGGCTCTCCACGAGAAGAACTGAGGTAAATCTCTCTCACCCAGAAGATTCTCCACGAGAAGAACTTAGGTAAATCTCTCTCACCCAGAAGGCTCTCCACGAGAAGAACTGAGGTAAATCTCTCGATCACACAGAAAGTTCTCCACGAGAACAACTGAAGTAAATAACTTTTTTGGAGAAGTTTTTTTGAGTTTGGTGTGTTGGAGCTCAGGATGAAGCAGGAGAAAGATCACGACGAAAGGTCAGAGAGAGAGTGAGAGAGTTTTGATGATGACTTTGCGTGTGTGATGATTGTTATGTTGTCTGCTAGGAAAGAGAAAAAGCAGAAATATCGAGAGAAAGAACTGAATGGAAAGCAGGTAAAAACACATCAGTCCACCTGAACTCTCGCCAGTAGAAGAAACCTGCTTAAGTTATCCTATATATATATATATAACTTAATTTAAACGCAATATGGAGGAGAGAAGGCTACAGTAAACATGTTCAAATGCCCATTGAAGGGAAATAAAGGATTTTTATGCTAAAATACTTATTTAAGCCCCTTAAAAAGCATTTTGTACATGTTTAAAAATGATTCATTATTTACAAGATTTTTAAACAAATTGTAATATACCTTTCTTTCAGTGTTGTGCTAGTTTCTGAAAAAGGGTAAAAAGTTACAGTTACTCAGTACAAAAATAATTGTTACTGTCTTTACAAAAAATCAATGCACTTCTTAAAGTAACAGTCTTTAATTATGTGATGTATGCACAAAAAGACCTAAACATCAAATCATTTTTAACATTGTATTTATTGTATATAGATCCCTTAATTTTTTTTAAACGTATACAACAACAATGTTAACACAAACATTCCATAATAAATAAGTAAAGGCAATCTAAGGAATTAATCTAAATATATTTGGAGGTGCTGATTCTGTTATTAGAAAGTAGATGCTATAGTATGTACACTCTATGCTGCCTTGAGAAAGATGATATTAAAAATAAAGCTGGTTAAAGTAAAGCCATTTTAAAAAGTCTTTTAAAAGTTTATACCATTTGATACTTAAAAAAGGCATAACTCGTAAATTTAGTAACATGAGATATACATTTTTGAAAATGGTCGCTATGAAGGGAAATTAATGTCATACAATGTTCCTCTTGTCAAAATGATTTATATAAATCATCCCAGATATAGATCTGTGGAAAAAGGTTGTTAGGGTAAGCAACTGGTTGCTATGGAGGGATTGATGACATAATAAAAAATGGTGCCTCACCACCTTGATTAGCATAAACCGGTGTTTCGCAATTATTTTCTGTGCACCCCCCCCCCCCCAAAAGAACATAAATAGAAAACACTATAAATATTATTATTTGTCTTTAAATGTGTTATAAGTACACCTCTGCATAACACAGTATCCTTATTAATGTATAAGAGAAAAAAAAGAAAGAAATTTGGACCAACTTACAACAAAGAATAGCTTTATTAACTGTGGCAGAAAAGATGTAAGGTGCATCTGAAATGTAAAAAACATTAAATCCTTAATAAAACTGTAAACATTGTTTGACTGATCGTGAGGCGTCACGGTGGCGCAGTGGGAAGCACGGTCGTCTCACAGCAAGAAGGTCGCTGGTTCAAGCCTTGGCTGGGTCAGTTGGCATTTCTGTGTGGAGTTCTCATGTTCTCCCCGTGATCACGTGGGTTTACTCCGGGTGCTCCGGTTTCCTCCACGAGTCCAGAGACATGCGGAATAAGAGAATTGAGTAAGAACGATTGCCCATAGTGTGAATGAGTGTGTGAATGTTTCCCAGCGATGGGTGGCAGCTGGAAGGGCATCCGCCGCATAAAACATATGCCAGAGGAGTTGGCGGTTCATTCCACTGTGGCGACCCCGAAAAAGAAGAAAGCCGATATGAAGATGAATGAATGAACGACTGATCGTAATTGCTGGCAATATTCGGCGTGTTCTTGCTGAAAAAACTCAACACACATTGGATTACACACATTGCATTACACACATTAGAGTGTAATGTCTTTAAGTGATGTCTTCATTTATTTGCCTTCATGCTGTCCGCTGCCAACATTTTTAGACTCAGTAAGCACACCTGTCTCTCCTCGTCTCCCACCGCAGTCACAGTGAAGCCAAGCGCTACATACGCATCATGTTTCCTCGTCTTAGCTTTTCGGGAGACTTTCGTTTGTCTATTTATCTCCTTCTCTCTCCGTCTGTCTTCTACACTTCATGTCTACACTTCATACTCTGCCAATGAGAGCGCCACTGCCCCCTAATGTAGAGGAGTGGTATTGTACTTTATTCTAAAACAGTAAAAAAGCCTCACGCCCCACTATTTGAGAAACACTGGCATAAACCAACATCTGTCACTAACTTGTTTCGTGATTAAAATATTTGTGGGGCCCAATTAAAATCCCCATTCATTTTTAATGGCCGTTGTAAGTCAATGGTGACCTTTGATCCACTCCAGGGCCTAGGGTTCAAATACTTTTGTATAGTGCTGTCATTGTATTTCCACAGACTGATTTGAATTGTCGAGTTAGAATGTTCTATGAGATACTAAGTTTGCATATTGCTTGAAGTTTGACCCCACGTTAAGTCAATGGAAAAATGTCCCAGCGTTCTTAGCAATATCCCAGAATCCTTCAGTGGTACGCAAATGAGGAGATATAGCAACCCCAGTTTGAGAAGTCTGGGAAAGGTGTGAAGATGGTAGCATGAAGCAGCTAGGAGTAGTAGTGCTCAGAAATTTTGGTCTGGAGAATAATGTTAAGTTTAAAAACTAGACCAGTATGTTCGCTTTCTCAAGCCAACGCAACCACCATGACTGATTTGCATAAAAATTGTATCATCAGCATAGCAACACAAGTTATTGTGTATAGATTTGGGGATCTGTTCGTGGCTAACACTGCAGTTAAAGTAGCTGCTGTTTGATTTGAAGTGCGTAACTCTGTAGTGATTAAAATTGTGATAAAGAGCCGGTATTAAGCAAAGAAAAAACTAGAGTACCCAAATGATCCTCTGTCTTTTCTTTTGATTGGCTCTCTCTCTCTCTCTTTCTCTCTCTCTCTCTCTCTCTCTCTCTCTCTCTCTCTCTCTCTCTCTCTCTCTCTCTCTCTCTCTATCTCTCTCTGTCATGTTATGTGTGATTTCTTTCAGATAAGAGAAGATTCTGAAGAAAAAGTAAAGAAGAGGAGGGTGGAAAATGGGCAAAGCAGTGACAAGGAAAGACATGAAGACACTAATAGACATCAGAAGAGGAAAACGGAGATCGATGACCACAACAAATCAGAGCAAAAGAGGATTAAGATGGTGGAAAAGATGAAAACAGAAGACACACAGGTAGAGGATAAACAGAACATCAGATTCAAAGAGGAGGGAGAGGAGAAACAAAAATGTGAGGATAAGTCTGAAGAGTTCAAGAAACCTGATAAGAAAATGGAAGCAAGTATAAAAAAAGAAGATGAAAAGAGAAAAAAGGAAAACAACAAGAAAAGAAAGGATGACAAAAAAGATAAACTAAAGAAAGACTGGAAGAAGGAAAAGGACGGAGACAAGACAAAAGGAGGGGCAAAGAGAACGAAAGAAGGGAAGAAGGAAAATAAAGACAACGAAAAAAAGGAAAAAGGGAAACAAGAAGAATCTGATAAATGGAAATGGTTAGATTTTCCTTTTATTCTGTCACTCCTCCAAACGCTTTAGAAAGAGAGAGGAAACACAACTGAATCGTAAAAGTCTTTTAATGCATATAAAATAATCATAAGGCCATAACAATAATCAAATCACCAATAAAAATAATATTTTTAAAAGCACGGTCGTCAAACAAGCCCAGAACTGTTTTCTTGTACATGTTCCAGCCGGACATGTTTGCATGTAACGCAGATAGTCGCGGATGTTTTCCGCCAACCTCGGGGAATGAAGAGATGTTTGAGCGTCTTTTCCAGATTTGTTTCGGTGTCGACAAAATATAATAACTTGATTTTTACAGCTCCGGTGAAGTTTGAGTACAGAAACAGCCACAACGAACTAAAGAACCGGTCTGTGTGCCCTAATCATGTCTGCGCATGCGCTAGTTAAGACTAGCAACACTTGGAAGTTATTATCTTTTACTTTATGTTAATCAATTTTTATATTTTTCCAGTGACCGAATAATATAAATATCGTTAAATTTAACCCCGTTTAAGTTTTTATAAATTTAATAAATAAAAAAAACACACTAGCACACGTTTGTTTTTTAATATTTTGTTTTCAATCCTCTATCAACTGTATTTGCAGTACTTTTTTAGTCTTTGTGCTTTAGCATTATATTTATATTTAAAAATGATCTTGAATGTATTACTCAGCATGTGCTTCAGCATGATATTGATGATATTTAAAAATTATATTAAAATATTACTCTTGCTGAAATTCTCAGGTGGGAGGAAGGGAATTCCTCTGAGACGCAGAAATGGACCGTTCTGGAGCACAAAGGGCCATTTTTCCCTCCTGAATATGAACCCCTGCCTACTGACATCTGTTTTTGTTATGACGGTAACATCTTTAGACATGGATATCTTTTCATTAAGGTTTTCCTTTGAAAACTGATGGTGTCTTAGATTTCAACTTGACCTGTTTAGCTACTAAACGATCAGCTATTGATTAAACAGTTTGTTTAAATCTAAATTCTTTGTCCAGGGGCGCCGATGAAGCTGACTCCCACCACTGAAGAAATTGCCACCTTCTATGCCAAGATGCTGGACCACGAGTACACAAGCAAAAAAGTGTTTCAGGAGAACTTCTTCAGCGACTGGAGAGAGGTCAGAGATATCCACCAGACCAAATATTCATCCTCCCTCTCATCCTCCAGCCCTCTCAAACCCACATTTTGTAATAGATCGCAATCAAAATGTTTTATATTCTTCTTCCTCTTCTTCTTAGCAGTTACTTCAAAACCGTTTCAAAAAGGCCTAATGTGGATTAAGTTGTGTTAATATATATATATGTGTGTGTGTATATATGTATATATCTAAATGGATAATTATATGGCACAAAAACTTCTAACAAGCACATAATGCTACCTTAAGGATTGTAAAGCTTAATAGTATGAGGAAAATGCTTATTTAAACTGACCAGTAATTTCAGATTTTATACTCAAGCTTGTTATAAACTGGCTTTGGTGGAGAAATTATTAAACTGTTTTTATTGATGTGATAAAAAAAGCTGCAGAACCTGGGGTTTCCCACACACACATGCAGAAAAAATACCCACCCCAGTGAGGAAGCCTCTGCCAGAAAGGGTTTGGTGCTAATCAACTCCCCAGCATAAAGACTTTTTGAGCTTGAGATCTAGCCATGAACAGATTGGCGGATAGCAGCGGAGAAAAAAAAAAAGAGTGATTAGAAGAGTGTTTCAAACAGTTCATCAGCATCAGCTGCAGGATGAGGCATAATTGTTGGGGAGAGGTGAGAGAGGCACATTCAACCACATTGTTCATTTCAATTCTTTGTATTTTTTAGCTCCCAGACATCATACAATTTGGACTAATACCAGGAGCCAATTACTCAAACACTAGATTAAATAGTTATGTTTTTAATTTAGTTCTGAACTCTGTGATTGTATCTGTGCTCTGGACAACATCCGGGAGTTTGTTCCAGAGCTTCGGGGCTCTATATGAGAACGCTCTTCCTCCTCTGGTGGATCTACTCATCTTCTGAACGATCAGTAGAGCTGCTTCTTTTGATCGGAGAGAGCGAGTGGAATATTTCGTGATAGGAGACTGCTCAGGTAGAGCGGAGCCGAGACGTTCAGAACCTTAAAGGCAAGGAGCAGCATCTTATAATCGATGTGATATTGTACAGGAAGCCAAAGAAGAGAGCACAGTACCGGTGTAATGTGATCATATTTATCTGTTCTTGATGGCTAACATGACGTTAAAATAATCCTTAGTAATGTAAGAAATATGGTTCTTAAATGTCAGTTTACTAATTATCTAATTATAATAATTATAATAACTCCGACATAATGAAAATTAACATTGTGTCCCTCAGCTCCACATTTAAAACAGAAATGTTGCTGAGATGCAGAGACCCGTGTTGTCTGCATAGCAATGGAAACTAACCCCATGTCTTCTAATAATTTTGCCAAGGGGCAGCATGTATATTGAGAATAGGATGGGTCCCAAAACGGATCCTTGAGGAACTCCATACTCTACTGCTATTGTGTCCGATGAGTCTCTATTTACATGAACAAACTGACTCCGGTCAGAGAGGAAAGAGTTAAACCATCTCAGAGACTGGCCCTGGATGCCTGCATCGTTCTCTAGTCTCTCGAGGAGAATCCTGTGATCTATCGTATCGAAAGCTGCACTGAGATCTAGCAGAACTAGAGGAGAGATATTCCCTTGATCCCAACTTGATTACAACTTTCTCTAATATTTTTGACCTGAATGGAAGGTTAGAGATTGTATAGTTGGATAACGCGTTAGTATCCAGATGCGTTTTCTTGATTAGTGGTTTAATTACTGAATTTCTGAGCTGCTTAAGAACATAACCGAATAATGCGTTCCTACCATATGATGATGGACTAGAAATAATTTTTATGAATTTTACCATCATTTAATCGCACAAATCTATTATGAAATTACTGACCAGGAAATGACTGAAGAGGAGAAGAAGACCATCACCTCTCTCTCCAAGTGTGACTTCAGTCAGATTCATAAATACTTTCTACAGAAAAATGAGGAGAGGAAAAACCGGACCAAAGAGGAGAAACAGGTATCTGAGTTTATTTCTCTACTGCGTTGTATGATCATAACCTGATCTGAAACCTATCGAGAAGAAGTTTTCCAGAGTGTGTTTCTCTGCTGAGTGCTGCATGGTCTCAATCAGGTCCTGAAGGAGGAGAACGCTCGTCTCGTTGAGGAGTATGGGTACTGCCTGCTGGACGGCCATCGTGAGAAGATCGGAAACTTCAAGCTGGAGCCGCCGGGGCTCTTCAGGGGCCGGGGAGAGCATCCGAAGATGGGACGACTCAAGAAGAGGATCCAGCCTGAGGAAGTCTCCATCAACTGCAGCAAGTTAGACCCACTCCCTTTCTAGTGAAAGTTCCCGTTTCAGTTTAAGCTCGTCTTGTGAGACGAACAGTTTTAGTGCTTCATGATGTCTAAAATCTTCAGTGCACAAGTGAATTGGGCCTCACAATACTTCCATCTCTCTGTGTTTGCTAGAGACTCAGCGATCCCACAGCCCCCTGCAGGCCACCACTGGAAGCGTGTGCTGCATGATAACACGGTGACGTGGTTGGTCTCCTGGGTGGAGAACATTCAGGGACACATCAAGTACATGATGCTGAACCCCAGCTCCAAACTCAAGGTGACGTGTGGGGAGGTGAAGCTCCCCAGAGGTGAAAGCCCCCTCTGAATCTTCTACTGTGCTTCAGGGGGAGAAAGACTGGCAGAAGTACGAGATGGCGCGGCGCCTGAAGGACTGCGTGAGCACCATCAGGAAACAGTACCAGAGAGACTGGAAAGCCCGGGAGATGAAGACGAGACAGAGAGCGGTCGCCATTTACTTCATTGACAAGGTACTGCAGCGCTGCGATGAACCCCTGAGTCACAGTCACTGCTGTCATATTTTATTCCATCTTAAACTCTTCTCTTATGTCAGTGTTTCTCAATTATTTTCTGTTGTGCCCCCCCCCAGGAAGAAAAAAACATCTCGCGCCCCCCGCGCAACTATAAATAGTGTTATTTGTCTTTAAATGTGTTATAAGTACACCTCTGCATAACACAGTATCCTTATTAACGTATAAGAGAGAAAAAGAAAGAAATATGGACCAACTTACAACAAAGAATAGCTTTATTAACTGTAGCAGAAAAGATTTAAGGTGCATCTGAAATGTAAAAAAAAACATTAAATCCTTAATTAAACTATAAACATTGTTTGACTGATCGTGATTGCTGCCAATATTCGGCACGTTTTCACTGAAAAAACTCAAGCGGTTTATCAGCGTGATTGGAGTTTAACGTTTTTAAGTGACAACTTCAGTTATTTGGCTTCATGCTGTCCGCTGCCAACATTTTTAGACTCAGTAAGCACACCTGTCTCTCCTCGTCTCCCACCGCAGTCACAGTGAAGCCAAGCGCTACAAACGTGGAGTGGTATTGTACTTTATTCTAGAACAGTAAAAAACAGTAATTTTTTAAATAAAAAAGCATGTTCCCTCGAGGTCAAACGCACCCCCCTTGACGGAGCCTCGTGCCCCCCCATGGGCCCCACTGTTTGAGAACCACTGTCTTATATGAACAAGGGACAAGAATAAAATGCTGCAAAGCAAGCACATCTTTCGCTCTCTCTTTTTTTTGTCCCTCTCACTTCCTTTATTTCCCTCTCCGTACATACTTTAACCCTTTGCTCCCTCACCCTCCCTTTATTTTCTCTCTCTCTCTCTCTCTCTCTCTCTCTCTCTCTCCATTTTTCCTTTCTCTTTGACCTCTCATATCTCTCTCTCCCTCCTGACTTTATTTTTTTTTTATCTCTTTCCCATTTATTTCTCTCTCCACTCTCTCCCTCTTTCTCTTCTCTCTCTGTCCATCAATATCTCTCTCCTGTCTCTGCTTGGCCCTCTCTTTCTCGATTGGCCCCTGCTCTCCTTTCTCTCTTTTCCCTCATTTTATTTTCTCCCCCTCCTCTTCCTCTCTCTTCTTTTCCCCTCTTTATCTCTATCTCTCTCTTTCCTTTTTCCTCTCTCCACTCTTGCCACATCTTTCTTTCCCTCCTTCACCCATTTCTTCCCCTTTTCTTTTCTCTGTCTCTGTTATTTCTCTTTCTCTTTGACCCCTTTTTCTATGTTTATTTTCTCTCGTCTTTTTCATATCTCCTCTTTTCTGCTTCGCTTCTCACTCTCTCCTCCATACACTCCTTTTTACCATCTACTTCAACTTTTTTCTGCTCACTCTTCTTTTATTGTCTCTCTACATTTTGTCTGTCCCCTCTTTTTTCTCGCCTTTCTCTCCTCTGTCTCTCACCCTGGTCCTTTCCCCCTCTTGCCTCATCTTTCTTTTCTTGCCCCTTTCCCCTCCTTTCCGTGTTATCTTTTTTCTGTCTCACTCTCTATAACAATTCTCTCTCTCTCTCTCTCCACTCTCCTCCTTTTCTCTTTCTCCCTCTCTTTCCACTCCTTCTTTTCTTTCTCCCTCTTTCTCCTCTCTCTCTCTCTCCACTCTTCTCCTTTTCTCCCTCTCTCTCCACTCTTCTCCTTTTCTCTCTCTCCCTCTCTTTCTCCCTCTCTCTCGCCACTCTCCTCCTTTTCTGTCTCTTTCACTCTCCCTCTCTTTCTCCACTTTCCCTCTCTCTCCCTGTCTCGCCATTCTCTCCCTAATCTCGCTCTTTCTCATCCCTCTCTCTCTCTCTCTCTCTCTCGTGTTTCTTTTCCCCTCTCTTCCTCTCTCGCCCTCTTCTCTCTGGTCAGCTGGCTCTCAGGGCAGGGAATGAGAAAGACGAGGACTCTGCAGACACCGTGGGCTGCTGCTCGCTCCGGGTGGAGCACATTACGCTGCACCGACATTTGGACGATCAGGAGTGTGTGGTGGAGTTTGATTTCCTGGGCAAAGACTCAATTCGCTACTGCAACAAGGTGTCGGTGGAGAAACAGGTACAGAACTCTCCACATCGTGCTGAATGCCGCATTCTGTTTAGCGGTTATAAACTCGTTCTTCTAATGTGGAGCAGAGGTTGAAGCAGTTGTCTGGAGAAGGCTAGTTCCTGAAGCTTCAAGTGGTGTTCACATTATAGTTCCTCAGGCAGCGTTTGAGGGTCTGGTGGACACATTGATTTTTAATCCCAATCAAGACATTTTATGTTAAAACACTTAAAAGATATTTACTTTAGCCAGGAATCAAATTATTTAAACATCATATATACTTTATTTATTGCTCTTTAACCTGATTTCTTCACGTTTAGAGTTTAAACCGTGTGTGGTGTTCTCATTATTGTTACTCTGCCAGGGTTGCTGGCTCTGCTAGACCTGTTGCATTTTGGGCCTTTTAATTCACACAATCATAGAACTTTATACTAAAATCTAAAAGTGTGTGTTTATGTGGGATTTATGTTTGTGTGGGAAGACAATAAAGGTAAAGAATCTACCATTTTCACACTTTTACATGCCCCGGGTCCAGTAGAGCCGAGTGTAATATAAACGTTTAAAGGGGTATATGATGTGGGGTCATAAAAAATCTGTTTGATATATGTTTTTCACAGAAAATAAGCCATGCCCAGTGAATCTCAATTTAAAATAATAATTGCTTGTATTATTTTTATTATAATGAAAACGCCACACAAGGGTTAAAGAGTATTCCGGAAGGTGTGTTGCTTAAAACATTCTCTGCTTTTCTGGGTGTTCCTCACTCGCAGGTCTTCAAGAACCTCAAAATTTTCATCAGTAACAAGGACCCCGAGGACGATCTGTTCGACAGGATTACAGTAAGAGAGAGATCTTAACAGCTACTGTATGGAAATATTGTAGAAGTAAATGCATACAGCATGATTTTATGCTCTTGTTAGGAGCTGAAGCCAGTGGTTTTTATAATTTGGTTTGTGGCCATTACAAAGCAGTGGAATGGGTTTCAAAATAATAACCCACAGTGACACCGGTGTTACCAGCTATTTGAGTGTTCTGGAAAGTACCCTGTTTAGCTCTATTTGTTTATTTGCATTTTTAACTCTCATAATTTACTTCCAAGTGGCCGAAGCATGTACACTTGAGTTTTCAGATATTTCTCTCTTGTGTTCCCTCATCAAAAACATGCCTCAAGTCATTTTCAGCTTGATGGATGCAGCCACGCCCATTCGCGGACGCACCACCCACTAACCAATCAGATGAAGCGCTAATGTGGCTCATCTCAATGAAGAAAATATGCACTGACTGACCCGGAATTGAACCGTAGTATAACCGCATTGATGAACAATGAAAAGAAGAAGAAAAAAACGCTTACTGAAATATGAACGTGTTCGTCTGAAATTTGTGCCAACAAGCAAAATCCAGCAGCGGGAAGCATTGGGAGGAACAGGAGGTACATGGCTGGTTTTGAGGACCACAATCATTTGATGTAATTCAAAGACATTGTTTACAATAAATGCTTTTGTGTAAAGGCTTTTAAGGGTGTAGTGCGAGTAAAAAGTTCCAAATGATTTTAAAAGGGACAGGAAATGCCCCATTTAAGGAAAAGGAGGCGTGGCTTCATACGGGTTTAGAACAAATGAGGTTTTCGAACAATGTTTGTTGTTCTCTGCGAATCAATTTGAGAATAATCATTTATGAAATAACAGAGGAAAGGACTAAACCCTTAAAAATAACCGACGCTTGTACTGTGGTGCCCCGTGGAGGTTTACAATTGTCTGGATTCATATTTTTTGTCACATATATTCGGTTCTTACGCTTCTCCTGCAATGAAGAAGTCCAAAGTCCACAAGTAAGAGAAAGTTTTACCTTAAATGTATTAAAGTAGAAGTGACCTCCTGCTCATCACATCTGCTGCTGCGTGCCGAGCTGGTTACAGGGAGGAGCAACAAACAGCAAACTCTTTGTCTTTGAAAGAGATAACAAATACAAACAATAATAGGTTTTTTGTATGTAGAGTAATGTATGATACGAAGTAGTCTTCTGCCAGCACGCCTCGATTGTGGAGGAGTTAATGAAACGTCTATACGGGTATGAACTGTGAGCATGTGAAAGAATAATAAAAGTAAAATTAACAAGCACGTCCTCGTTGCACGTATTTTAGAACTACTTGGTCAACAACTGCCTCTGTTCCATAGTTCTTATAGTTTGTTGATTGTGAGCCTTAAAAGCGTTGGTTGAACGCATGGATTTCACAGTTAAAGCGTAAGTGATTGGTTCTGTTGGTTTGGTTTTGAGTGCTGAGGTCCTCACCGAGCGTGTTGGTTAGTGATGTGTCGTTCATGAACGATTCGTTCTTTTTGAACGACTCTTTAATGTGACTCGTAGGAACGAATTGTGTCGGAGAGGGATTCTTCAGTGGTGCATGCGAGCCGGAAACCTAAAAGATTAGTTCTCTTTGTTCGGGTCCTCCGGGTCCTTTTCTTCTTCTTTGTTTCCGGCTCAAACTGCATTTGGTTAATATTAGGGAGTGTCACATGACAGAAGAACTCAAGGACCCGGAGGACTCTGGAAAAGAAGAATCTTTTAGGTTTCCAGCTCATATTGTGTTGGTAAATATTAGGAGCGTTACGTGACAGAAGGCCCCGGTGCCGTACTGAACTCGTTACCATCAGAGAGAAGTGAAGTGTGGAACGAATGAGACTTTAACCTAAAGACAGATCAGAGCTGAGCTGAGCCAGAATAAAAGACTCAGGTAGACTTAAGTAAAATATGTTTTTGTCTTCTAGCATTATAGTTTGTCTTATTTGTAGTGTGTTTGTGTATATAATAAATGTGTTCGGGAAGAAACACACAACATTTTATTGGTATTTTACTGAAATGAACAAAATGACTCGAAAAAAGATCCGTTCTTTTTGCTGAACAGGACTCAAAGATCCGAGTCGGAGAAATGATTCGAACTTCCCGTCACTAGTGTTGGTGTATGAGGCTCAATGCTGTTTGTTCTGTTGCTGACAGACGACGAATCTGAACAAAGCTCTGACGGAGCTGATGCCTGGTTTGACGGCGAAGGTGTTCCGAACCTTCAACGCCTCGACGACTCTGCAGGACCAGCTCAATAAACTCACCACAGGTCAGCTCGATGGTGCACAGATACTGATTTTCCTCGCTGTATTTATCAGGTTCAGGAGCTCAAATGAAAGTGACCTGGGTAAAAAAAAAAGTAATTGAGCCTATCAGAGTGTCCTAAAAATCTCAGATAGAGGCGAGATACGGGAAAAACATCAGGTTTGGGTCACTTCTGGCTGCTGTGTGAACGCATCGCCAGACAGCGATGATTATTAGACACAGCAAGTTTATTTGTAGAGCACATTTCGTACACAGGGCAATTCAAAGTGCTTTAAACTGAAACAAAGAATAAAAAGAAAGTACATTTAATAAAATCAAGCATTAAAAAAGTCATATAAAATCAAATTGATTAAAAACTGAAAATTAAACACATTGATTAAAACAGATTAAGATGTGAAGTGCAGAGATAAAATAGTTATTGGACGTTGGTGCTCAGTCGACAAAAGCGCAACTAAACAGGAGAGTCTTTATCCTGGATTTAAACGTGACTAAAGTGTTGGCACCCCTGATCTCCTCTGGAGCTGGTTCCTCTGTGGGCCGCAGAGGAACTAAAGGAGGATTCACTCTGAGTGGAATTTACCCGGGGGAGATTTAATTTATTTGAACTGAGAGATCTCAGCTCTCTGTTTGGTGTGTATTCTCTGATCTTCTCTGTTAGGTGTTTAGGTGCTAAGTTATGTTTGGACTTATATACTGTTGTAGAATATTAAACTCTCTCTCTCGTAGAAATCACTCTTTATTTTGCACTTCTCATTTAAGTGAACGCTGAAATCGTACTCTATTGCAGCTAAAGAAGCTACTAGTAGAAGTAGAGAAGGAAGGAAAGCCATTAAAGAGACCGGAAAGATTCCGTGGACCTGAATTTATGCCCTCTCAAGGGACAGGCCCATCGGCGCCCGGAGACTCCACCGGTCTCCTCCCTCTCAGGCTATTACAATATTACAATACCAGCAGCAGAACTTTAAAATCTGCTCTGAAAGAGACAGGCAGCCAGTGTAGAGACTTCAGAACTGGAGAAATGTGTTCTGACGTTCTAGTTTTGGTAAGAATTGGAGCGCTGCGTTCTGAACGAGCTGGAGATGTTTAATGGAGGTTTTGGGAAGAGCTCTGAGAAGAGCGTTACAGGAGTCCAGCTGCTGGAGATGAAAGCATGAATCAGTTTCTCTAAATCTTGTCTGGAAACAAAGCATCTGATGCTTGTGATGTTTCTAAGATGGTAATAAGCTGATTTGGTCGTTGATTTGACGAGGCTATTGAAACTCAGATCAGAGTTCCTGACCTGGTTTGTAGTTGTTAGGCGCTCAGCAGTGAGATACGTGTTAACCTTAACAACCTCGCTTTTGCTTCCGAATGCAATGACTTCAGTTTTGTCCTTGTTTAATTGAAGAAAGTTGTTTTGCATCCAGTTTTTAATCTCATGAAGACATTGGCAGAGAGAGTTTATGGGGTTGTAGTCATTCGGGGAGATAGCTAGATAAATTTGTGTGTCATCAGCAGAACTATGGTATGATATCTGGTTCCTTCTCATAATTTGGAAAAAAACTTCTCATATTAGAAAGGATCTGCAATATGGTTTAGACACAGAAAGATTAAAAATAAACAAAAAACAAAAATTCTATTCAGAATTGTTCTCGATTGAAAGTGACGTTAAATACGATCAATTCTGGTAAATACACATAAACTTAAAGAGATAAACAAGTAAAATAAGGGAGGGCTAAACATATGAACGGTTCCTTGGATTGAGTTAGCAGTCCCAAAAATACTCTGCTTGTCTGAAGCCAAAATAGCATGAATAGAGCAAAGAGGTCACTAATTAGTGCGAGCAGTTGTGTTTTTTGATGGTTGAATGAAAAAACGTGCTGGGCTGTGCAGTTTTATTTGTGTTTTTCTAACGGTGATGCTCTGTGTCCAGATGATATGACGATTGAAGAGAAGATTCTGTCTTATAACCGAGCCAACAGAGCTGTTGCAATACTCTGCAACCACCAGCGGGCGGCACCAAAAACCTTTGAGAAGTCCATGCAGGCGCTGCAGGAGAAGGTAGCCTCTGTCTTCAATTCTGTCTGTCATTTATTTATTTATTCTAAATTTTTGTGGTTGTTTCGATCTCTTTCTGGGGTATTGCATCCATTTGTAAGCGTTTTCTATCTGAAACGTTCAGCTTGATTCTGCTGCAGCAGAGAGAATGAGTATCAGACTTCAAAAAGGAGAATATTTTTGTTCTGTCTGTCTGAATCAAGCTATTAAATGAATGTTTGTAGAGCCGCTGTGTGCCGCTATACTTTATTTAGATCCTGATGGGTGAACATGTTCATGAGGCTGCCAGGATTGAAAGCGGCAGGGATGGTCAGGATGGGTGTGGTCCTTCAGGATGCAGATATCCCTGGACAGAAGGCACTTTTTGGCTTCATCTTCTAGAGTTGGCAGTGTACACCTTAGTTTTTTTAATGCGTCTTCACGAGGGCCTTCCTGTAAGAGATGTTGTTATGCAGCTCATTCTCTTAACCAGATAGTTTGCACGAGTAAGAAAGCCAGGCTTAGCTTGAGGAGGTTTCTCTGTAATAGTTGCACTGGTGTAAGTGCATCCGAGGTGGAGGTCTGTGTCAGCCAAACACGTTCCCTTGCACACGAGCGCGTGGGTTAGTGGTCAGGGCTCACGCATGCTCTCCTCTTGCAGATCCAGAAGAAAAAGCAACAGATTGCCGAAGCAAAGAAAGAGCTGAAAGAAGCCAAGAAAGCACACAAAGATTCTCCGACTGAAAAATCCAAGAAGTGAGTGTGTGTACGTGGAGGTGTATGTTTGCTTAAATCATCCCTGAACTCAAGGTTAGTAGAAAAAAATGCTGCCAAAGTGCCGAGAGACGCACTCCGACTGACAAACAGTGTGTGTGTTTAAATCCGTCCAGGCCTCAAGGTCTCGCGAACTTGGCCTTAAAAACATGAAGCATTCAGTCAGAAGAGAAGCGCCCGCGCGCACTGGTGGGGTTTCACTCCGGCTCTGCTTCCTCCTCCTGGAAGATGAATAATGCTGTGTTAGTCAGATGTTAAAGGAACAAACATTCATTCGCTCATTCTCCAGGATAAATCGAGGGGCGGCTCACATGGTCACGAGTAAAAGGAGTTGCACTCTGTTCAAATTTCTTTGGATTTGCTATGAATTCTAAGTGTTCGAGACAGAATATCATATGTTCAGAGAAAGATTCACACGTTTAAAACATGTTCTCTCCCCCACTTCTCTTCCTCTCTATATCTTCACTGTTTATATCACACTATCCTACTTGAAGGACAGTGGGAGGGGTGTTTATTGTAGTTATTTCATTTAGAGGTGCTGCAATACTTGGTTTTCATATCGAAACTCGTCGTCATCGGTTCAACACGTGCATGTGGAGCCGAGTTTTTCGGTTCCTCGTTTGAATAACTCCCATATTTATTAATATTCTTTCAACAAGTCTGGCAAACTGTTTGTTTATAGGCATGAGAGAAACTCCTTTCTGCGAGTAAATACTCCCTTGTATAAATAACGACATAACGAGATAATGACAAAGATGGAAAGAGAAGCCTAAACAAAACAAGAGTGAGCTTGATGAGTTAATTTAGTTCTAGATCTAGTTTCACAATTTGATTTGAGAAGAAAAGGGTTTCTGCGGGTCTTAAAAGAATCTACCATTTAAAAGCCCAAATTTTAGGTTTGAAAAAGTCTAAAATTTGCTGTTCTAGGTCTTAAATAGTTTTTCACAGCTCTCATTTTTCTGATGTCCATGTAAAGTTCATCTGATGTGTTTTTGATGTTGCCAGAGATTGAGAAAATGCTCCTAAATGTTGATAAAAATGTATAAAAGAAAAAGATCGCACACTCATATATGCTCAAAATCTTAAAACTGAGTGTTAGGTTTGCCAGATATTGACATAAGTCTCATTAATGTTAAAAATAATGTAAACATTATTGACAACTGGCCTTTTTTTTTTTTTTACATTTTTGACCATTTAGGAGCTTTTTCTCAATATCTGGCAACCCATGCAGAGTTTGAGAAATCATAATACATGCTCAAAAGCATAAAAGTGATTGTTAAGGTTTCAGACAATGTATTTGAAGCATTTTGTTTGATTCTTAACAGTCTTAAAAATTCTTAAATTTGACTTATTGTCACCTTAATAAAGCAATCCGAGTTCAGATTCCACAAACTTTATTGTTATTGCAATTTTAGAACCCTCAAAGTTGCAGATTTGAGTAACACGCAGAGCGTTCAGACTCTCTCCGAGTCGTATAAAAACACACCTGAGCTGTCTAACACTCGCTCAAACTCACAAACCTCGGCAACTCTGCTTCTCAAAGACTCCAAGCAAGTCCTTGGCCTCGAGCGGAGTTGAAAATAAACATAGTTTTTACCGTTTTTCTGAGTGTATGCCTGTAGGTCTGTATCTGTGTGTGTTCCTCAGGTTGCTGGAGAAGAAGGAGAAGGCCGTTCAGAGGCTGAAGGAACAGTTGAAGAAGCTTGAGCTGCAGGAAACCGATCGAGAGGAAAACAAAGTGATCGCTCTGGGGACGTCCAAACTCAACTACCTCGACCCACGGATCACTGTGGCCTGGTACACACACGCACACACACACGCACACGCACACACATGCACACACACACACATGCACACACACACACACACACACACACGCGTGTCAGGTACGCTCCGGCTGATCCCGGCAGGACCAGAGATTCATAAACCCATTTAACTCACACACAAGCCTCTGAGGTGCTTCTTACAGCTGAACAACAAGAAGCTGGAACAGACAGCCTAGAAGTATTTTCAAAATCTATTTTTTTTATTTGTCACATACATATACATCCATGGTATGACGTGCAGTGAAATGTTTTTTATGACTGTCCAACAAAAAGTATAAATAGTATATAAAGTAGAAAATAAAATATTTATAAATTATATAAACTATATAATAAATTATATATAAAGATAGAATACAAAATAAGTTAAAGTGGAATAGAATAAGATAGAATCAAATAAAATATAAATACAAAATAAAATAAGAAAATAAGACATAAAAAATAAGATATGACTTCAAAAAATAGAATATGACAGTATCTACAGAGTATACAGCAATGTCAGTGTAAAATGTCAATGTGCTGAGGAGTGTATGAAACTCTACGATGCAATGTCGCATCATTTTATTCGTAGTTTAAGTTTCACTGAGAAAAAAAATACTTACTGCTCCTCAGCGATACTCAGTATTCACTTTTTAAAACCAGCCTTGTTACCGGTCCTCTTGTTTATAAAACTGGCTGATGTAAAGTGCAGCTCACAAATGATGCTAATGCTGTGTCGGCGCTCAGGAAATCCTCCCATTTCTGATCAATACGATCATCTTTTGGTGCCAAACACACGTTTTGGTCCAGAACTTCCAAAAACACTCTTTCTTTTCATTGTTTATCGACGCGGTTCTGATACGGTTCACTTCCGGGTCAGTCAGTGCATGGATTCTGCATTGAGATGAGCTGCATTGACACTTCATCTGATTGGTTAGTGGGCGGTGCTTCGACCAATGGGTGTAAAATAAAGAAAATAGAATTACAGAAACTGCACAAACCAATCTGAATATGACTCAGTTGTTGCTGAGGGAACAACACTTAAACATGCAAAAAAAGTCGAGTTTTCCTTGCTTGGAAGTATACTCTACTAATAATTAAGCATTTAAAGAGAAAGAGTGAGCTTGATGTGTTTCTTGAGTTATTTTAGTTCTAGATCTTGTATTAAAATTTGATAAAGTATAAATAGTATATAAACTAGAAAATAAACTATTTATAAATTATGTAAACTATATATAAACTAGGAAATATTTACATTAAATTGTATATAAAGATAGAATACAAAATAAGATCAAGTGGAATAGAATAAGATAGAATCAAATAGAATGTAAGTCCAATATAAAATAAGAAAATAAGACATAAAAAATAAGATATGACAGCAAAAAAAGTAGAATATGACAGTATCTACAGAGTATACAGCAATGTCAGTTTAAAAGTGTCAATGTGCTGAGGAGTGTGGGGATGAGTCCAGAAGTCCTCCGGGAAGAAGCTCTTCCAGAGAAGAGGCCATTGTTTTGGCGTACGCTAAAGATGAAAAGTCAGAGGAATACTTGTAAATGGAGTAAAGAAGCATAAACTAGACCGGTCATAAAGTGTGTACACACTAGCAGGGTTGAACCGGGACCAAAAAACAAGGTCATGGCAGTTTTAACCGTTGTGGCCCAACACGATTATTTACAGGATGTGCGATGACCTTATTGACGATTACTCAAGCACAGTCGTTCATTTTGTGAGTTTTCTTTCCTTTTTTAGGGTATAAAAAGACACATTGTAGCTAATTGTATTACATCAGTAATCAAGTTTTTACATCTTTCCTTTAGCAAGGTTCAATAGTTGAACTTTCTTTATATTTTCTATTACCTGTGCAGCACTTTGGCCAGCTGATGTTGTTTTAACCGTGATCTATAAATAAAGATTGATTGATTGATTGATTGATTGATTGATCGATTGATTGATAATCACACAATGGATTTCATGTGTTTCAGGTGTAAAAAGCATCAGGTGCCCATCGAGAAGGTGTACACTAAAACTCACCGAGATAAGTTTGCCTGGGCTATCGACATGACGGACGAGCGCTTCCAGTTCTGACCACGTCTGCGCCGTCTCTCTCTGCGTGGCGCCGACATTTTGTTGAGTTTTTCTGTTTTGTGTTCTTCAGTAAAGCCTCGAGTTAAAACGCCGCTGTGTTTCGCCGTGTTTTACACCTTTATCTCTGAAGGGCAGAGAAATAACAACACTTTTTAAATTTCTGGCGCCTCTGACACAGAGTGGGATGCTAGCGCCATCTAGTGATGGGAACAAATTAAACACCTTACACAATCATCTACGACTTTACGCAGCCAAAGTCCTACACTGCAAACTCAAAAGGCGTTGATGCGAACATGAGGTGAAGCGGTCAAATACTTATCCTTCGTAAAAACTACTCCCCTAATCTTTAATTAAGCATTAGCAATTAGTTAATTAATAACTTATTAAGCATTTATGGTTATTTAAAATTCAATTAAAGGTGCTGGATCATGTAAACACACCTTTTCTTTCATGTTTTAGTGTTGTTTCCTCGTCCAAAACACGCCTCGAGTCATATTCAGATTGGTTCTTGCGCGTTTGTGTGGTTCTATTTTCTTTTCCTGGGAGATCATGTAGCCACGCCCATTTGCCAGAGAACCGCCCACTTTCAAGAAGACAATCGTTCATCTTTTAGTGAGCCAAAAAATACACTTTCTTTTCCTTGTTTATTGACGTGGTTCTGCTACTATTTACTTCCAGGTCAGTCAGCGGGTACGTTCTCCATTGAGATGAGCTGCATTAGCGCTTCATCTGATTGGTTAGTGGGCGGTGCTTTGGTCATAAAGCCATTTTGAGCTCCCAGAAGAAATAGGATTACACAAACATGGACCGATCTGATTATGACTGAAAGCGTGTTTTTGAAGAAGGAACAATGTTAAAACAGGCAAAAAATGTCTAAAACCTTGCGTTTACTCCATGAGGCAGCTTTTAAAGTTGTAAGTCATAACTGGGAGCTTTTACATGGATATTTTAAGTTGATTATAAAGGCTGAAAACTTGTAGTTTAGGCTGTATAAAAGATAATGAAAAATGTGAGGATGAAACGGTCAAACACGAGTGCATCGGCTGCAGAAGATCATGGTGAAGATCACGGGGGGTTTCTCAGTGTGTGCTCCGCAGCGTCACTGGCTCTGAATGTTAACTGGACTACTCCCGCGCGCCTCTCTCTGTTCCTCTCGTGTGCCTCTCTTGATGCCGTCGCAGGGATTGCTGTGGGATTGTCTGTGGATTACTCTGATCCCGGAGGCTGGGAGTAATGATGAGTAATGCTCCGGTGGGAGACTCCCAGATCTCTGGCTCTGCGTTAATCTGTCACAGACCGTCTCTCTCTCTCTCTCTCTCTCTCTCGGATCACGCTTTCAGTAATAATCGTTCCAGTCAAAGGGAATTATAGCGTATGCATTAAAAACAACAACAACAATGTCATCAGCCATAATAAAGAACAGATGATTTCAGCATGAAATCAGATCAAGGCAATCGAATGCCTTTTTCAGCACTTTATAACAACTACACACTGTTAATCATTAATTAAGCATTAGCAAATAGTTAAATAATAATCTATTAACTACTGAGGGAGTGCAAGGCTCCGTCAAGGGGGGTGCGTTTATCCTCGCGGAACATGCTTCTTAATTATTCTATATTTTTTTCTGTTCTAGAATAAAGCGCAATACCTCTCCACTACATTAGGGGGCAGTGGTGCTCTCATTGGCAGAGTGTGAAGTGTAGACACGAAGTGTAGAAGACAGGCGGAGAGAGAAGGAGATAGAGACAAACGAAAGTCTCCTGAAAGCTAAGACGAGGAAATATGACGACGCGTTTGTAGCGCTTGGCTTCACTGTGACTGCGGTGGGAGACGAGGAGAGACAGGTGTGCTTACTGGGTCTAAAAATGTTGGCAGCGGACAGCATGAAGCCAAATAAATGAAGGCGTCCCTTAAAGACATTACACTCCAATCACGCTGATAAGCTGCTTGAGTTTTTTTCAGTGAAAACTTGCCCAATATTGGCAGCAATCACGATCAGCCAAACAATGTTTATAATTTTATTAAGGATTTAATGTTTTTTACATTTCAGATGCTCCTTAAATCTTTTCTGCTACAGTTAATAAAGCTATTCTTTGTTGCAAGTTGGTCCATATTTCTTTTTCTCTCTTATACGTTAATAATGATACGGTGTGATGCATAAATTTCAAGTCAAATAATACTATTTATAGCTGGGCGTGGGGTGCAAGATTTTTTTTCTTCCTGGGGGGGCGTGACAGAAAATAATTGACAAACACTGGGTAATGGTCATCTATGTAACATGCTTAATAACATTAATTTCATGCTCTATTGAGGATCAGCTAATTATTTTAAAAATCTGCTTTTCGCTACATATAAAACGGTAAATTTTTCGATGCAAGTGATTCATGAGATCATTTATCTGATACAGGATTATTAAACCATTTGAAATCACATTCATAAAAATCTTATTATTAAAACATAGTAACAGCTACTCAGTGTAATAATAATTTCTTTATTAGCGCATAATCCTATTGTAACTTATGATTAATTCAGATGAGTCATAAAACGTTTACTAGCAGCTAGTTTTTTGTGAGTTAACGGCTATTTATGATTCGTAAAGCATGAGCAAATGAGATTTAAAGGTTCAATTTTATTCAAAAAAATGTTTTTCAATTGGTTTGATAATAATTTATTAACATGCTCCAAAGAATCGCGTGAATCGGGCACAACTAATAACTAAACGATTTTTAAAAAGTGAAGAGTTTAGTTCTAAATGAAAATTCTCAATAAACATGAAAATTAGGTTATTAGGGATATTATATACATGCTTATAAACCAAGAATAAAGTGTCTAAATTTATATTAACTGCTTACAAATGAGTATTAACATAAAAACGATGCTCAATACGTTATTTATGAAATTTTGAGCTAATGATTAATTAATGATTCATAGTGTTTAGCTGTTATAGCGCTACCCCTTTACTATAAAAACTAAGCAAAAGTATAAACTATCAATTTAATCTAATATAGCAAAGGTAAATGCACAGCTTTCATCTATAACAGTTTATTACACACCGGACTATAATCCTACAAAATCTTTTACTTTGTGAAAGAGAGTCTGTAAGGTTTGAAGCTCAAAGCTAGTGACACCAAATTTTGAGATGATTTAGATTTTTCTTTTCTTCACTCACTTTGCATTTTGTAATTTAATGAGAACAAACAAAACCCAGCTAAGATTGGGTGTGATTGGTAGTTAATCCCAGTCTGTTGCGTGTGGATGCTGCTAAATAAAGGATGGATGAGTCTAAATAAAGGGTGGCGCATCATGTTTGCATGTTTCAGTGTTGTTCGCTCATCAAAAACACGCCTCGAGTCATATTCAGACTGGTTCAGACATGTTTGTGTAATCCTGTCTTTTTCTGGTAGCTCAAAACGGCCTAATGGATGTAGCCACGCCCATTTGCTGAAGCACCGCCCACTAACCAATTGTTGTTTAGTGAGTGTGGTTGTTTTTCACCCTCGATTTAAAATAAACTTTTGAACATAAATTCAATAAAGACAGACTACGACTTTCAGTCCGATTTTCTCTCTACGTCTCAGCATAAGATCTTTGAACAGCAGCAAGGATGGTGACAGAACGGACTCTCAAAACCGTACCTCCCTGTCCCTCCATCGGTGGGGCATAAACATACAGGAAGTTATCCTTGCAGATAAGTTTCAAGCGGCAGATATTTGTCTCTAGCTGCGTATCCTTATCAGAAAAGCGTCACTCCTTTTAAGTCTTTTTCATGGACTCAAGCTTTAAGGTCAAACTGTCTTCTCTTGGAGTCAAGTCCAATTTATGAATTAAATAAATGTTAAATCAGGTCACCTAATTGCCAAAACATAAAAACACTCTTTATTTTCATTGTTTATCGACGTGGTTCTGCTACCCGCACTGCCGGGTCAGTCAGTGCGGACCTTAATGAGATGAGATTCATCTGATTGGTTAGTGGGCGTGGCTACACCCATTTAAGGTGTTTTGAGCTCCCCGAAAAAGAAAATAGGATCACACGAGCATGCAAGAACCAACCTGAATAGGACTCGGGAATGTTTGTGATGAGGAAACAACAAGAATAAATGCAAGAAATGTCTGAAAAGTCAAGTTTACTTCATAAGGCACCTTTTAAAGTTTTAGGTCATAACTGTGAGCCGTGTTATAAAATATTTAAGTCAAATATAAAGGCGGTGAACTCGTATCTGAAGCTGTATGAAATATAAGCAAAAAATGAAGGCCATGAAACCGTTCAGCAATGATAGAAATGTGATTCCTTCAAACAAACAAAAAAAAAAGATGTTTCACTCCAAACCAGCTTCACACGATGTGCATGTGTTGGAGTGACAGAGACAGTGGATTGTGGGTCTGTGATGTTTAGAGCGTGTGTTTGTCCTTCAAGCTGAGCGTTGCTCCATCTGCTGCTGCAGCTCTTCATCCTTTGTGTCGCAGAAGCCTTTGTGGTTCCTTCAGCTGGCTCTCTCGCTTTCTTTCTTTCTTTCTCTCTCTCTCTCTCTCTCTGTCTTCGAAACAGGGTTTTCGAAGTATTTCTTTATTTATTTTACTCTTTAATTCAAGCTTTGAGATGCTTCCTATGTATAACAAGGCTGGCATTGGAATCAGCCCTGTGGAGAGCCTGCTTTTGCAGCCAGTTGTTTTGTGGTTGAATATATTAAAGCCATCAATCTGTTTTTCTCTCCTCGTTTTTCTCTTCACAGATTAAATGAAATGCCGATCCTAAGAGAAACGGAGAGCGAGCCAGATGCTGAGCCTTCTGTTAATGTCAATCTCTGGCAAACCTCCAGGTAACGAATAGGCAGCTTTCCCTCAGCGACGGCGCCGACATAATTCTAGATGAGCGTTCACTTAGCATGAGCTGCTCCTCAACGGGATCCAAAAGCTGTCAAACCTCTCCGTCTCTCCTGATCCACCGGAGTCTCTGAACACCTTGTGAAGTGTTCATATGATGACTCAAAGTACTTCTTTTGTGATTTTCAAGGGTGCACACTATGGATTTGGAAGTGTCTATGAAAAGGCCATCACACACCTTTAAGAACGTGCTTCTGTACTTCTCGTGCTTCTGGTTCAGCTCAAGATTCACACCTCTGTTGATGCAGTGTTGGTGCTTGCTCTTGGATGGTGCTACACATTCAACTAAAGTCTAAGAAAGATTGGCTAGTGCTCTGATTGGTTGAGTTCATTTTTATGGGAGTGGTTCGATAATCCTTGTCATGATCTGATTGGTTGAATTTCTCTAGATTCTTTCCCTCTCGTATTGATTATAGAAGATTGTTGTTCTATTCTCGTGACTGTGTCATCTCTTGTCTGGTGTGACTTTTTCAACGGCTAACCTGTTGCGTACTGGTCTGTTGTTTTGGTGACATTTTCACGCACCGTAATGTGACGCTATGCTAATGGCTTGGGATTAGTTAGCCGGATCCTGGGTGGGTCTTAGGCTAAGTTGAAACTGCAGGTCTTAAAGCCTGATTCAGATTTTTGGGTGAAATCCATTTTTTTGGGAGGTGTTTGTTCACATCACTAATAACATGCACCTGCTCTCCGTCTTCTGTGTGAACGAATTGCGGCTTCAATGTAACGCGCCTGCTCAGAAGAGGAAACAACGTCTCCCAGAATGCACTGCTAACATAACTACTGAAGCGGCTGCTGGCACGTTTGAGGCTTTGTGGGAGTAAATATCTGATCAGGTTTATCTGATTTATTAGTGTTAAACAACATTAAAAAAGGAATGGAGATGGAAAAGAACACATATTATGCAAAAGACGTTCTTGTACTGAAATAGTTTCAGGGAGAGTCCAAAGATGCACTTGAAGCTTAATGAAGTCGTGGTTGTTATCCGCTTCTAACTTCTAACTTCTCTTCCGGGGAGTAAACCATAAAATGTGTTCTTTTTCATCTTAATCTTTTTCTTAATATAGTTTAGCACTAATGAAGTTGCCTCTGATCAAAAGTTTAAGCACATAAAGCCTCCAGAGTGCCCGAGAGAAGACGCTCAGTGTCTACGTCTGTAAGCAGTGCATTCTGGGGGACGTAGTGTTCTCTTCAATGCATGTGTGTCACATTGGAGCAGCATTTCGTTCACAGAAGATGTATAGCAGGCGCATCAATCAATCAAGTTTTTATAAAGAGCTTTTTTTTTATCAGTTGCTTTCAAAGCAGCTTCACAAAGTCCTTGTGAGGATCAGGTAGAGTAGATAGGAGTTCCTCTGTGAGGCCCCTGGGAGCCTCGCTGACTGACGCAGGTGCTAATCACCTCCCCAGCATAAAGAATATACAAACTTAAGATCCATCAACGAAAAGTTCGCTGGACAGCACCTGATAAAATAAAATAAAGACAAAACAGAAACTAACAAATGAAAAACATTTTATGAGTAATGCTTTATGTTATAACCATTTTCTAACCATTGTTTTTCGAAACAAACAAATAGAAATTCAAAAAAGAAACGACTTTGTCTTTAAGACCCGCAGTCTGAACGTAGGGCCTAGAAGCTCGTCTCGTTAGTCAAGAATTGATCAACAAAGATTACAAAATGGCCGACGTGACGCTGTTGTCCCTTGAGCGACATCCTAGGGCAAAGAGAGTCACTGCACCAACATTAAACAACAGAAGAGTGAAGCTAGCAAAGCATCCGAGCACAGTGACTTCCAATTGTCTAGGTGTGTGTGTGTAGACCCTAAGGCCCCGCCCCTTTATCGGTGTTAGCGCTGCGAGCCAGCAGGTGGACTCGATTGTCTGATGAGTGGATTAAAAACTGGTTCTTCATATGACATTAACCATCTCTCCTAGAAAGATTTAATATAACCTTCAAACATGCTCGTGTTTCTAAAGGCAGTTCTCGGGAGAGAAATGAACTCCTGAATTAGAGGCAGCAGATACACAGAGCGCTTCCAATCTTAAAACTCAAGCTGGATGTTGTTAAAGCGGAGATCCATTTCACACACCGCATGAAAGATCATTTTCAGAAATACACAATAGAGGCTCTCTGCTCTTCCCAGGCTTTTCAAACATCTGTGAATCTAGAGAACCTCTGAGGCTCGTGTGGTTCAATCTGAATTCTATGGAGCGATGGAGATGAGTTTTCGCTACCAATGTCTGCTTCTCAATGGCTTCCATTTTGACTCGAGAGGTCTTGTCTGAAATGCAATCTTCAGAATGCAATTCCCTCGCTTCGTGAAGTGAAGGGTGACTGGGTGAAGTCACACAGACAGTTATTGCATGTTTTTTGTTTCTGAAACGGAAATCAGAGATTAAAATGTTCGTTGATAAGAGATCAAACAACATGCTCTTAAAGCTGTCCTTAATGAGGGAGCGTTGTGCAGCGTAGCGCTCTCTCTTCGTGCGTTGTGTGATCGTCAGAGTGGAAAACACTTTAAATGGCTTTGTTCCAGATTGTGTTTTTCTGTGTTTGACACATGCCTAATTATCCGCTAGCTCTAATATCGCTCTCACTCTTCTCATGCATTGATTCATGTCTCTTCCTGACAGAGGAACTCTGCTCTTCTCAGAAGCCCAGGGTCCTTTCCATTCTCTAGACCCTCTTGAAAAAAATTCCTCCACATTTACACTTAGCGATGACCTTTGCTCCCCTCGCTGAGAAAAGACCTCAAGGATAACTCAATGTGAAGATACTCGGGATGATTTAAGGTTTAAAGTTAAAGGCTAGTTTGTGATTGGCTTGTTATTATTCTAAGGTTGAATGCTTGCTTTTGATTGGCTGTGATTATTGCAATATTGAGCACTTTATTCTCCTTGGCCGGTGATTATTCTAAAATTAAACACTCTTTTTCAATTGGCTAGTCGTCATTCTACAGTTGAACAGTTGTTTCTGATTGGCTGGTCATTATTCTAAAATAGAATGCTTTCTTCTGATAGGCTGAGGACCATTTTAAGGTAGAAGGCTAGTTTCTCAAATGCTGGTGATTTTTTTTAATTTATTTTGAATGCTGGCTTATGATTGGCTGGTTATTATTCCAAGGTAAATGCTTATTTATGATTGGCTGGTTATTTATTTCAAGAGTAAAAACGTGTTTTTTTTTTTTTTGGCTGGTTGTCATTCTACAGTTGAACCCTTATTTCTGATTGGCTGGTCATCATACTAAGACTGAACACTTGTTTCCGATTGGAAGGTTATCATTTGCAGGTTAAAAGCCGGTTTCTGATTGGCTGGTAATTACTTAAAGATTGAATGCATGTTTTTTATTGGCTAGTTATCTTGCAAAGGTTGAACGGTTCTTTCTGATTGTCTGACAATTATTAATAATAAGATACATGGGCTGGTGTTTATTCTAAGATTAAGGTTTTTTTGATTGGCTGGTTTTACTAGGGTTGAACGCTTGTTTCTGATTGGCTAGATTTCATTCTAAGATGTACTTATCTTTTCTAATTTGCTGGTGACTATTCTAAGTTTTAACATTTTCATCTCACTCGCCGATGATCATTTTAATGTTTAATATTAGCTTTTAACTGTCGGACGGTCATTTTTTAGGTTTAGTGCTTGCTTCTGATCATCTGAGCATTCTATGGATGCTACACTTTTTTACTGAAGAGTAAAAGTAAAACTATTCCTACTGATCATCTCCTTCAACTCTTAATGAACATTTTAAACATGAATGCTTGCTTCCGATTGGCTGATATTCACAAGTTGAAAAATCATTTGTGCTGTTTGCTTGTGATTTGCTGATGGACGTAAGAATAGTTGCTTGGTTGAATTGGTTGATCAGAATTCTGAAGAAACAGAAACCTCACACACAGAAGCTCCTCACCGCTGAAGGGCTGGCTGGCGTGTGTGGAAGGAGAAATGATGGGCTAAATGAGAAATGAGCTCATAACACAGCTGAGACAAACTCACAAGTGCGCATAGATGCATCAGGCAGCGGCTCTGAATTAAATATGAGTCTCGCAGCAGTGATTGAGCTTCAGAGCCTTCGTTAATTTCTGCGACGTCATCAGGACACTTTTAATACGCAGCTAAAGGCAACCTGAGGAGTTTGCGTGTTCTCCTGGTGATGCCTGCGCAGGTTTCCTCCCACAAAGCATGAGTCAGGTTACTGTTGACTCCACGAATGCCATCGCTGAAAATACCTGCTTCTTTTTTATATCTGATTATGCAGATTGTGAAGCGTTTAAGTGAAAAGAACAAGGTTGTTATGCAAATGGTTACCTTGATGAATCTTACCCACATTAATGGACCTGTCGAACTTTGAGGAGGATTTCTGTACTTTCTGAAAAGACATTTTGTACTCTCTGAAAAAGAGACAGAGGGAAAAAATGTGTGAACCTCAAGACCCTGAGAAGATCTCCACTTCGTCACTGAGCTGTGGTTCAGATTAGCGAGTGGTGTTCAGCTCCGAAAGGAGTCAAAGTCGAGGTGTTGGTTCTTTTGAGAGTTTGCGGCTCTGCAAAAGCTGAAATCATCTCCAATTTTACGCCCGACAAAATACTCGAACTAAATCATCAGGGGAGTTGTTAGAAGTTTAGAGGAAACGCTGAAATTTTAATGTTGGGTAAAAATAGGTCTCGCTATGTAAAAGTTGGTAAGACTGAATACACTGTTGCCAGATTGGGCGGTGAAATATATTTAATAAATATACATAAAAATGTTGTGGTGGTCACTTAGCTGTTCAGTCATCATCACAGTTAGTTCTTTCAGGGAGTCTTCAGTCAGAGGCGGTCGTTGGTTAACTAAACATCACAGTTAAATTTAAGTGCTAAAACAACTGTAAATGTTCTTCGGTTTAAGAAAAGAGTAAAAAACTTAAGATCTGTTCTGTATAAACTGCATGTGGCTAGCGACGTCATTTTTCATACTATAAATAGGTATATTTCTTTATCCTCGTACGGAAGAGAAATACATGCACATATATGTGACATGTTAAGTATATATATATATTTTTTGTATTAATTTATATGCACTATATGGGAAAAATATTAAAAAGGGCCAAAATAAAATACACAAATATTTTTTAAACATACATTTATATAGTGTAAAATATATATATATTTGAATATAAAGTGAAAGCAAGACACACAGACTGAAATTCACGAGGATTAATATATTTCTGTGTATTTAAATATAATCAACTTAATAGTAGAACAATGCATTTAGAGAAAAAACTATTCAACTAAAGTATATAGTTGGTTGAATCTGTTTATATACATAGAAATGTATAATTCACTGATTTGTTTTTCTTCTGTATGGAAAGGAAGCTTGTTTTGCATTTTCTGTGTTTATTTGATCAAGCGGTTTATAATCGCATGCTCTTTATCAAGCAAGTCTATTATTTTACGTTCTATAAAACTGCAAACAATGGAACGTCTTCTCACCGTAAAGTCTCAAGATGTTCATAACAAGCTTTTAAAATACAGTTCCATATTTAAGATTGTTATTTTTCCTCCTGTGTTGACGGTGATGCTGAAAATTAGAGTCTGAGTTTCACACATGCGCAGGGAACGATCACCTTTATTTCACCTGTGCACCCGATCACAACCCCCTCAACCGCCCTCCAATGCGCTCGCTTATCTCTCTTCCTCTCGCTTACTCTCTCCTCATCTCTCCTACAGTCTCTGATTCTCTCCATTTGTTTCTCACACTCTCCTTCACTTGTTTCTTAATTTATACCTCTCTCCCAATTTAATTTATCCTTCTCTCTTTCACTTCCTTCACATCTCTTTAGACTCTTCTTCTGTTTTCCTCTCGATCTATAGAGTGACTCTCTCTCATTTCACTGGCCCTTTCCATCTCTCTTGCTCTCTCTCTTCTCTCTCACACCATCTTGTCTCTTCTCTCTCTCTCTACTATCTCTATATATCCCCCCTCTCTCATCTCTCTCTCTCTACTATCTCTCTCTATATATTGTCCCCTCTCTCTTCTCTCTCCTATCTCTCTACCCCCCCCCCTCTCTCTCTCTCTACTATCTCTCTATATATCCCCCCTCTCTCTTCTCTCTCTCTACCCCCTCTCTGTCTCTCTACTATCTCTCTCTATATATCCCCCCTCTCTCATCTCTCTCTCTCTCTACTATCTCTCTCTATATATTGTCCCCTCTCTCTTCTCTCTCTCTCTTCTCTCTCTCTACCCCCCCCCTCTCTCTTCTCTCTCTCTCTACCCCCTCTCTGTCTCTCTACTATCTCTCTCTATATATCCCCCCTCTCTCTTCTCTCTCTCTACCCCCTCTCTGTCTCTCTACTATCTCTCTCTATATATCCCCCCTCTCTCATCTCTCTCTCTCTTCTCTCTCTCTACCCCCCCTCTCTCTTCTCTCTCTCTCTACCCCCTCTCTGTCTCTCTACTATCTCTCTCTATATATCCCCCCTCTCTCTTCTCTCTCTCTACCCCCTCTCTGTCTCTCTACTATCTCTCTCTATATATCCCCCCTCTCTTTTCTCCCCCCTCTCTCACTTCTCTCCCCTTTCTCCCTCTCTCTCTATATATCCCCCCTCTCTTCTCTCTCTCTACCCCCCCCCCCCCTCTCTCTCTGACTCATTGAGGGAAAGTTCTGCGCTGTCTGATGGATCCATCACTGTGCGCGCCCCCGCCAATGCGCGCCTACGACTGCGCTCCTTTGGAGAAAGCTCGTGCATGAGCTGTTCGATTCACTTACTAAATCTGTTGATTGTGCATCCCTCAGACGAATCTTTCTTTAAACCGCTTCACATTTGCAATTAATTTGAATGGATTCAATTTTAATGAACACAGATTAATCTACCAGCAGCAGCTTGACGATCATTCTTTGTTAACAAATATCGAATGGATATCTGTCTACTTTTTTTGCCATCAGTTTTCTGTTGCCATCAATTAAAAAAACTCGAATATGTCGGATAAATTAATCACCTCGATTCAGCTCAACCTTTAGATTTTTGTTCAATAAAATGCAATTTCTTAATAAAATAGAAATATTGCTTTATCCTATGTGTTGTCAATTAATCCAGTACCGTTTTTAAAAATGTATGATGAAAGTATTTCGCTCAGATATCGTTTTGAGAGAGTGATTCAAAAGAGTCGACTCGCCGGGCATCGCTGGCGCGCGTGTGGCGGATCCTCCTCTCCCTGAGATTCAGAAGTGAAAGGTGTCGATCTTAAAAAGATGCGCTCTCTGTTCTCTCCTCGTGGATCCCTTTTCTGGACTCTAAAGTCTCAATCTGAGGATATTGCGATGTAAAAGCCCTGCTTTCTCGTTTAAGGTGGATTTGAAACTTGGATGCTCTCTCTTTCATCCCTGACAGTTTAAGATAACTTTCCCATCCGAGGAGCACCTTGCGTTGAAGATGCTCCTGCGGTGTTCTCCGGATGTTCTTCTCCTTTTGGGTGAGTACAGCTGCTCTTTAGTTCCTCCTCAGGTACAATTTAATGAGGGATGTGTTGAAAAGTGAATCAGATGCTGAAGATTCAATCTAATAAAATGAATATGAATACGTATGTTTCAGCTAAACATCTCCTCCTCAGTTAGATAAGTGATCTAGTCTATCAAATGGAGTTTCTGTGTTTTTAACAGGATTACTGCAGTAAGTTTAATTTTGTATAATCTCATGGAGATCTGTGTGATTGTGATCTTCGTTCGCTGGTTTTTGAGTCTGTAAAATATGCCTCGAATCCTAAAATCCTGGATCAGACACAGCAATGCGATACACACCTGCAATATCTGTAATAAATCTGTATAGATAGATAGATAGATAGATAGATAGATAGATAGATAGATAGATAGATAGATAGATAGATAGATAGATAGATAGATAGATAGATAGATAGATAGATAGATAGATAGATAGATAGATGAATTGAAGAAGCAAAACCTTTGTGAATATAAAAATATATAATATATATTATTCATAAATTATTTATTAGTGTAGATAACACAACAGCTAGACAGCCACGTCCAAATGAATGGAGAGCACCTCCACTTCTGTAACCCGAATGCGCACAACGATGTGATCACGTGACCTGAAAAGGGATCCATTAGAACTGAAGGTCTTTCCAAGCGGCAGCCCCCCTCTTTCCCTCCGAGCGAGGAAGTGACTGAAGTTGCTCAATTCCTCAACTGACCACTTGAGGCTAGTCCCAGAAGGGAGCAGACTGCCATTGACACCCATGTTAAAAAAAAACATATTTTTATATCCAGTGGCTGCTCACAAGAGTTTTTTTTTTATTATTCACATTACAAATTTTTAGCATTGCTAATTACTCTTGTCATAATAAAACATAATGTTTAACTGCATTGTTATTTTCTCATCATTTCTAATCCACCAAATAAAGTTTTTCTTTTAGGTAAGAAGTGAGTGGCTGATTGACCCAAACTCTGAGCCTTATTTAATTTCTGCTGAAACCTACGAGAGACATCACACATGCTACGTCCACGTTGTACAGTCAATGGTCTTTGCTCAAACCCAACTGAACCTGGTGCATTTCAAATTTATTACTTTGTTCAAAAAATAAATAAAGTTGTTCTACTATCAAGTGTGTCTGCTCTTGTGGGGACCCTGGTGATACAGCTGCTCTATCCACTAATCTAAAGAACCGGGACTTGCTACAATCTTAACCGTATCTGGTTGTTTTCCTCTAGAGGGTGTGTGTCTGCTGATGCTTCTCTGCTCGGTTCGTTCGGACACACCCACCTGTGAGTCGATTCTCGAGAAGATTCATGGCGGGGAGCACATGACCGCCGCCCAAATCCCACCTAACATCACGGGACACTGGGTCTCCGACAGGTGAGCGAATAACTTTACCTCTTTACCTGTGAACAATTGGGTTAAAGCAGGGGTGTCAAACTCATTTTCACCGAGGGCCACGTTAGCATAATGGCTGTCCTCAAAGGGCCAGATGTAACTTATAAATGTAAAACAGTGTAATCGACTGTAATGTAAAATAATTGTAACTACTCCTTAATGTTAAATAACTAATTATTTAGAACTTATTCAGGTGACAATTCAGTTGCATTGAAACAATTGTATGCTTGTTGTTCTAATGTAAATATTTTAGATTTTTTTTGGGGGGTGGGGGGGTTTGGTCCTGGGGGGTCCTCGGTACCGGCAACGCTGTGGCTGAGGCACCATCTCGCAGTACGGCAGCAAGCCAGCAGATGGCATTTATCTGAGCTCGTTGGTGTCATTTGTTTAGTGAAAAAAAAAAAAAAAAACCCTCACAGACTGAAGACATAGCACATCGATCATCATCTTTTATCATCAGGCTCAAGAAACAGATCGCAGATAAACTATTAGCTGTGCCCATTTCAAATCTTGAGATTTATTTTAGCGTGAGAAATCGGAGGTGTGGCGTGATACATCACTCAAATGCGTGAGTCTTACATTCAATGTGTGAGAGTTGGCAGCTCTGCAGTTTCACTCGTGAGTATGGATGCGGAAACACCGTTGTGGCTACTGTAGGCCACAGGCATTGTGGGAAATGTAGTTTTTTGTTTTATTTTAATTTTATTTTTAGACACTCAAAAATTTTAAGCTCTCGCGGGCCACATTAGATTACATGGCGGGCCACATCTGGCCCGTGGGCCTTGAGTTTGACACATGTGGGTTAAAGGGTGAATATTATTGGAATATAATAAGAGTTTATATTGGCTCTCCTGAACATGCCAAGCTAAATGTTAGTTTAAAAAAAACAAGTTTTAAGAGTTGGGAGCATCAGTGATTCATGCTGTTTTAGGGACGTGTTGCTGAAGATGTAACTTCACTGTGATGTCACGTCTCCTGTTGCTGCATACACTGTCAATGAACTAATGAGAAATAGCAAGCAGTAGGAACATGAACGAGAAGATCAGCAATCTGGGGGTAGATGATGAAGACTTCAGGGCTGAGATGTACATCCTGAAGCAGAGAAAGGGTGCTGGTTCTTTGGGAACACTTCTTCTCCTCGTTGGACTCATGTGGGCCCAGATTGTACATCTAGTTCTTGTAAACTGAAACTGACGTATGGTAAGCTAAAGTGCGACTTTAAATCAATATTCAGGGGTGGAAAAATCACATTGGGAGACAATACAGCTTGTGATTTGCAAGCCATTTATCTTTTTACAAGTTTTTAGAAAAGCCTCTATGAAATAAAACCGCTTTAATATATTTGTGTACACGGCATTAGTGCACACAGTTTTGTGTCCTAACACCTTCCAAAAGTCTTGTTTTTATAAAACCTCAGATTGTCACGCATTGCTGCGGTCATACTCGACACTTTATAATCTACTCTTCAGATTACTTTTTTCAACTGTATGATTTCTGATCATTTCTTCTTAAAGTAGAAAAAGACGACTGAAGCATGACCAACAAATCTGCAGCTTGTTCATAATGCGGCTCCAAAGATCCTGATCAGAACTAGAAAGTCAGAGCACATAACGCCAGTCCTCAGGTCTCTCAGAATAGATTTTAATGTGCTGATGATTGTGTAGAAGACACAAAACAGCCCATTACCGCAAATCTCCCGACTATGTAGAAACCAAACAGAGCTGTCAGATCACTGGGTTCAAATCGGCTGCAAATATCACGTGTTCGTCCAAACAGGGAGAGTCTGCTTTCAGTTACTATGCTGCTCGCTGCTGGAACCAGCTTCCAATAGAGATTAGAAGAGCTAACTTTAGTCAAATTTAAATCTAATAATTTAAACGTGACAATTCTAACTCATTTATTTTAATGTGTTTTCTGCCTGAGCGCTGGTGTCTAAACAGAAATGCGCTTTAAACCTCGGTTTTTCTTTTATTCCACGAATATGAATTGTTTAATCCTCTGCTTTTTGAGATATTCTGTCAAGCACTTCGAATTGCTAGTGTGCATGAAAATGTGCTAAACAAGTAAAATTGCCTTGCCGCAAAATAATGCAACTATTGCGAACATTTTCTGGTTGTGTTTGCAGCTGCGAGGTCCGTCCGGGTCCGGAGTTCATCACTCGCTCTTATCGCTTCTTCTCCAATCACAGTTTCCACGCACTTCAGTTTTACTACCAGGATGCTCAGTGCTCACATCCCAGCTACAGTCTGCAGATTCTGGGCCGCGTCCGGCCAGAGCACCCCTCTCACAAGGTCCGAGGAGGAACCGTGGCAGAGTACCACTTGCAGCGCGTAATGCTAGTGTGCTACGAGCTAGAGGCAGCGCTACGCATCCAGCAGCGCATGCTAACATCATGTGATCTCCCCCCGCCGCTGCGTGTAGGGAGATCCTATCAGCTCTTGGACGAATTCGGCCATGATTGCACCGGCGGACTGCACTTTAGCATGCAGGAGCTAACCCTGATCCGGCTGGAACAGCGGGGGTCAATGGAAGAGCTGTTTGTGGGGGACGTTCACACCGGACGCGATCAGAGGCGACGACACAAACCGGCGGCCTATCAGAGCCCACTTCAGCGTGCGCAGGTGATTATTTTTACACTTTTTTTTCATCTCGTATCGGTATTGATGCTAGAGGCAGGTGCGATTCAAGGTTCTGCAGCCCCTAAAGAAAACAGGTACTTTGTGAAACTTGTGATGAATGTAATTTATTAGATTTGTGTAAGACACTGTTTGCACGGTGGAATGATCTCAGATGTTTAAGATCTTGGAGCATTTTTAGGGTAAAATGTGTCTTGTGGGAAAACTTCTGACACTGAGATTTTGTGTATTTTGTCTTTGATTCTATTATCAAGTATTTTCCTTATTATTATTATTAAAAATAATAATAATGATGATGATGGTTAACTTTATTTTAGACACCTTTCAAGCTGGCTTCCCAAAGTGCTGAACAGAGAATGAAAGTAAAACAGTCAAACAAAAGTGCATGAACAACAGAAATAAAATGAATTTAAAAAGATAAAAACGTTTTTTTTCCCTTGAGTTCTCAGGTGAAATGCTTACAAATATTATGAAATATCTTAAGCAAGTGAAAAGTCGTTTTAGAGTTGACTACACAAAAAAATAAAGAATCATTATTATCCTCTTTTATAAAAAATATACCATCTAAAAATTGCTTTTTTAATCTTAAAAAAATCCAATTAAAAAGATCCAGTTTAGCGAAGAAAGAAATTATTGAATATCTTTTTTTTTTTAAACGGTGCTTTGGTGCTTTGGCTTTATTAACAATTTACTTATTTAATCTTTATGACGTTTGACACACATTAAAATGAAGGCTTCTATGGTTTCTAAACTGATTAAAATGACAAAATGCAGCTGAATAACCCCTCTGCTTTGTCTCTACTACATCTTATCAATAAATACTCTTTTAGAGTTTGTTACTCGAGCGAATCGTCTGTTCGGAGATGCGGGGGCGGGCTCTTTCATTGGCCGACTCAGCTGTCACTGCTCAACTCTTTCAGCTCCTCTTGAAATGTTGATGAAAAATGTTGAAGTCAACGTATAATGAGATTAGTTGGTGATAGGTTGAAGTTTAAGGGTGCTTCAGGACCCCTAAAACCACCCGTGGCTAGAGGAGGCCCCACAAAGTTACACTTTAACAAAAAAAGCAAGTCGGTAGCATGTTATAGTATGAAATATTAATGTCCCTCCATCTCACTCGGAACCTGTCCATGAATCTAAGGTCGAAGCACTGGAGATGTTGCCTCTCGCTGGAGCATTGAAATGACACTGACAGGCTTCAGCCGAGGGTGGAAATCTCTCCGGTGTGAGTTCAGTCATGCTCTGAGGATGAACCGAAGACTCTGGAGGCTCAATCCCGAGGGAGAGAAGTTAATGAAGGAATGTTTAATTCAATATCGACCCTGATATTTGCTAGAGGTATCGATACGGACATGTGGATCCCTCGGTGTTGATCCGGTTTGAAGATGGGCGCATTAATTCTGAGCCGAGGGAACAGGCTTCAGCCGTGACACTTACACATCGCCTTGCACACTCGCGCACACAGATGTGCTGTCAGCTGGAAGCAAGAAAAGAAACCCTATGAGAGACAGAATGAAGAATATCTCAGGCTCTACATTGAACAACCTGGAATCACCGGGAAGTCTAGCAGGTAATGAAGTGCAAACTGCATCAGGGCTGTACGGCCGATAAAAAGGGATTTCACAGAGAAGGGTCTCTTGTGAGCACACATTGTGCGGTGTAAGCTTTTTCAAAGCCAAACTGCAAAGGGTTTGTGTGTGTCGTCTACGAGCAGTGGGTCGTTTGAAGAGTGAAGCTACGTACACACCAAAGGAAACCAGCACCAAGATCTCCATCGCATTCATTTTGAATGGAGCGCGGCATCTTCTGGTGGCCGTTGGGGACGGTGTGTTGGCAAGTCCATTGATGAGCTTTAAAAAGGTTTGACTTTATGCAGATTTGAATGGATTTTCTTGAGCGACTTCCAATAGGAGAGAAGCTCCTTTCGTAGTTCTGCTACTTAGCAACAGAACCGCAGGAACTCCCAATAGCTGCCACTGCTGACAAGCATCGATTTCGTCTCTTTTCTTGTGTACGAGGCTTGAGAGAACCTGGAGAACACGGAAGGAAAACGGTGGAGTTGGTTTGTCACTTGCTTGTCTTTGTGACAGTGGATTTAATGTACTAACAGAAGTTTCTAGAAGACTTAAAGGCCACAGTTAATGAAGTGCAAACTGCATCAGGGCTGTAGCACCTGAAAAGGGGATTTCTAAGAGAAGAAAACATTTTGTAGTATTAGCTTTTTCACCGCCAAACTGCAAAGGGTTTGCACATGTTGTCCACTAAGCAGTGGATCATTAGAGTGATTAAGTCAGACTATGAAAATAATCCATTGACTTGAATAGGAATACATACGACGGTACGTAACCGGAGGTTCCAGCCTATACATGTGATTTTGGATTCCGCTCTGATGAAAGTTTTCAGAGATTGGAATTTTTAAAAACATCCCTGTTGCCAACTCCTCAGTAAGAAAAGTTGCTATTTGCTGGCCCAAAAGTCACTAAAAGTCACTAGATGACATAATCACTTAATTTGCATAAATACCACGTGACGTACAGTCCCCGTCCCCCTAAGGGTTATCAATGAAAACATAAAAGTATTGCAGGTAAACGTGTTTCATGCCATTAAATTAACACATATGGCATTTTAAAAAAAACATGTAATGCCAAACATAATTAGATATAAACACAAACAATGAGAACGGAATGACGTTCTACTGTTGCTTGATAATGAAGGGTAAGCTCTGTGATTTTAAACTAACGGTAATCACGTCTTTAGATAAATTTGGATGTCACGGTTTGTGTCAAGAAATTCATATCTAAAAATGTTTTGTAGTGTCAAAAGATTGGGCTACGTTGTATTATATGTGATGATGATGATGATGATGGATGTGAGGGGGGAAAACCTCACTCAGGCACAGGCTTTTATTCTTGCGCAAATATGCAAAAAAAAAAAAAAAAAACATTTTATAGTACAATTTTTTTTAAATACAGACCCAGAATCGCAAAACCTTGCACTAGGAAAATTGGAAATTGTGATAATTGTGTAGTAGAGGAAGCAGTAGAACATGTAATACCTAAATGTAAAACATATGAAATGTAAAGAAAATAAATGATGAAAGAGATTAAGGAAATAATATCAGAGCCTATAACAATGATCAAAATCCTAAAGAAAACAAAAACTTATTAGGCAATCCTTTTATATCCTAAATAGACTAATCATAATTTTAGAATTTAAATTAATAATACTAGGAAAGGTTAATTTTCCCTATAGTTCATAGTACTTTCAAGACTTGAAAACTGCCTATAAACAGCAGAAGAAGAACCTGGCGTCGGCCGGCAGCGTTGAGTGTTATATGCAGTGAATGGCATTAACAGGGAGCAGGCCCGGGGTTGGGGCAAAGACAGAAACGTACAGCACAGACATTGCAGCTGCATTCCTCCGTCCACCAGAATGAAAAAAGTTGCCAGGAAAAGTCGCTAGGATACAAAAAAGTCGCTAGATGGTCTGAAAAGTCACTAAGTTGGCAACACTGTAAAGCATGCTGCCAAGTGGGCATGGCCTTCGTTGCCACAGTCACGTGATGGCCATCGAAGCTCTCAAAAGCTAGTCTGATTTAGATTTGCACACTAAATGAAACCTACGGTGCTGAGAGGAGCGAAACACTTCACAATTACGAAAGCAAAATAACAAGTGAAAAACACAATTACCGATCGAAAAACAAAATAACAATTCATAAAATACTAACGCATTTGAGGACCGACAACTTAGCGCTGATTGGATGAGACTGATGACTGACAGCGGAGTCGTCCAATAAAAGAGCAAAACAGAGCCCGCCCCAGAATCTCCGAACTCACCTGAGTAACAAACTACTGAACACTGAACTGTTGAGTGTTGATGAAGAGTTAAGGGTAAGACGTAAGTGGGAGAAATGGAAACGCTGCCTAAATCTCCACACAAACAATGAGTTTAAAACATCTAAAGTCAGATTTTATTTGAAAACTGGACCAAATCTAAGTGAGTGAACTCAAAGATCTGCTTTCAAGCTCTAGAGTTCTAGAGTGCAGTCAAATATAATTTCTAGTTCTTTGATCACAGATTCCTGTCATTCTCTTTTTGATCCAAACCAACAAAACTTAGTCAAGAAGCTCTGTCAGATCATGTGAGTCAATAACCTTCGGAAATTATTTGTTTCAAAGTAAGAAAAAGTCTCCTGGACTTGGATGAGCCCAAATATGCATTAAGCAGACACTTTTTTATTTGCGAGAATGGAAGAAAAGTGAGTGAAAGCAAGAGTCCTGTGACCAAAATCATAAGCTCTGGTTTTAAACTCATTAAATCTGCGTCTCATTGGTGGTTGGGCCAGCGAGTGAGGACCAAAATTTGGATTGTTCTTACTGGACAGAAAGATCATTTTCTTTAAGCATCGGTATTCAGATGAGTTCAAAAGCAGCTTCTCTGATTGTATAGAGAGCAAAAGTTCATACAGTAGGATCTGGTGATAATTCTGAGGCTCTAGGAACCCTGAGAAAATAGCAATGTCTATTACAGGAGAAGAATGAGGATCCACCGACTAGCTTCACTGTAGAAACTTCTGTGTGCTTCACCTCTAGAGATCATTTGGAGCATATTTAAACTAAGAATACCTCTGAGCTCTCAAAGCACCACCACACACTTATCTCCAGGAACGAACTCAACAGCAAGCTAGAAACAGTCCACAATCTATTCTAAGAAGAGAAGATGCTGCAGCTCTCTCTGAACCCCAGAAAGAGAACGTAAACGGGTTGACTAGCTTTTAAAAATACACATTTACTATAATAATCCGAGCTCTTTTTCAGAGAGAGACTCTCTGTGATGCGCCTGTCGAAGCCATGCGTAATTCATGAGGAGCCATGTTCACTCAGAATAAATCCTCTCTAGAACACAAGCCTCCACTTCCTTCCTCGTCTTGAACTGCCTGCCTCGAAGGAGACGCTTCAGCAGACACGAAACATTTAACTTTAATTCCTCACCCGTCCACCTGAGTCTCTGGTTCATCCCGAGAAGGCCGATGAGACAGGAATAGAGCGAGGCAGCATCCCTCGCGATGTCCGTTTGTTGTTTTTGAGTGAATTTACGGCTTTTTGTGTACGCTCAATCGATTCTCTAGAGCCAATCATAAAAGCTCTTTTTTTGTCGTTCTAGCTCAGAGTGGATTTTTTGATGGAAATTTCTACAAGCCGTCTAGATTTTTTTATTTTCCAACTACACATTTAATACAAAAATAGAAGATTTAAAATGCATGTAAACTGGAATATTATATGTTTGAGAGCTGATGGTTTAAGAGAGCAAGATTTTAAAGATTTTGCAGACTGTCGATAGGCTCCATGGTCTCGCTCCTCCGTTTCTATCGGATCTCATTCGCCTCTAAGCTCTGGGTCCTACAGACACCTTTAGTGTTTGAGCATTCTGTGTTTCTGCACCAACACTCTAGATGTGTCTTAAACTCCATGAACTCTCATCCATTCAGCTCTTTTAATTCCCAGTTAAAAGTCTTTTCGAGGTCTGTTTTTCCAAAATATGGTTTAGTTCTGATTACCTTCATGACCCTTTTATTTGTTTTATTTGCATTATTTATAGTCTTTAGTTTGGTATGCTGTTTGTTATATGGTTATTCTATGTTCTGCTGTACAGCTTCCTTGCATCCTGAGAAAGGTTTTATATAAAATAAACATTACTATTATCAAAATTAGGAGATATATGTTCATAGTATACAAAATTTGTGCTTTATTTATTTTAATCAATATTCGTTTTCTGATCTCGGATCATGCAACCTTAGGCAGCATTTTATTGCATTTTTTCATTTCATTTCTCCGCACTCCTGAAATGCAGAGTGCAGTTTGGCCAGTTCAAGTGAACTTTTTGCCTTCTCTTCCTGGATCGTCGCCTTCTCTTCCTGGATCGTCGCCTTCTCTTCCTGGATCGTCGCCCTCTCTTCCTGGATCGTCGCCTTCTCTTCCTGGATCGTCGCCCTCTCTTCCTGGATCGTCGCCTTCTCTTCCTGGATCGTCGCCCTCTCTTCCTGGATCGTCGCCTTCTCTTCCTGGATTGTCGCCCTCTCTTCCTGGATCGTCGCCTTCTCTTCCTGGATCGTCGCCTTCTCTTCCTGGATCGTCCCCTTCTCTTCCTGGATCGTCGCCTTCTCTTCCTGGATCGTCGCCTTCTCTTCCTGGATCATCCCCTTCTCTTCCTGGATCGTCGCCTTCTCTTCCTGGATCGTCCCCTTCTCTTCTTGGATCGTCCCCTTCTCTTTCTGGATCGTCGCCTTCTCTTCCTGGATCGTCGCCTTCTATTTAAACTTATAGATGCAACTTTTTAAGTAACATAAATGTATTCAAATCTGCTACAGTCGTCAACATAAAAACAAAAAATATCATTATTGATTACTCACTGCAAACAAAACTAATGAATACTGTAATACTGCAAAGTGACACAGTGCTGGAGTTGGTTGTCCTATAACCTGTTGTGACCCTGGGCGAGCCACGTCACCCACATTGCCCTGTATGGATATGAGTGACTGGTGGGGGGTGTTTGGTGGATGAGTGTGACTGGTGGGGGGGTGTTTGGTGGATGTGAGTGACTGGTGGGGGGTGTTTGGTGGATGAGTGTGACTGGTGGGGTGTGTTTGGTGGATGTGTGTGACTGGTGGGGGATGTTTGATGGATGAGTGTGACTGGTGGGGGGGTGTTTGGTGGATGTGAGTGACCGGTGGGGTGTGTTTGGTGGATGTGAGTGACTGGTGGGGGTGTTTGGTGGATGTGAGTGACTGGTGGGGTGTGTTTGGTGGATGTCAGTGACTGGTGGGGGATGTTTGATGGATGTCAGTGACTGGTGGGGGGTGTTTGGTGGATGAGTGTGACTGGTGGGGTGTGTTTGGTGGATGTGTGTGACTGGTGGGGTGTGTTTGGTGGATGTGTGTGACTGGTGGGGATGTTTGATGGATGAGTGTAACTGGTGGGGTGTGTTTGGTGGATGTCAGTGACTGGTGGGGGATGTTTGATGGATGAGTGTGACTGGTGGGGTGTGTTTGGTGGATGTCAGTGACTGGTGGGTGATGTTTGGTGGTGGGCAGGAGACCGTAGGCACGAAATGGCAGCCACGTTCTGTCAAACTGCCCCAGAGCAGCCGAGGGCTGCCAAGGTAGCATGTATCATAGCTTGAATGTGGAGTGAATGTGGAGAATGTGATAATTTTGACACAAATAATGGTGATCCCACAGATCTGTAGCAAAGCCAACGTCATGCAGAACGAAATAATCTTTTTAAATACAAAACCCTGGTTAAAGCTCAAAAACGGCACATACATTTTTTGTTCAAAAGTCACTGCTTACTGCATGTGGTAAGATGTCAACCCTTAGATCCTGGTGAAAACAGAGAATTAAAAAAAACAAATCTAACCGTCATTTGTTTGTCCACCTGATACACAACATTCAACCCATGTTTGGTGGTGGGCAGGAGGCCATAGGCAAAAAATGGCAGCCACATTCTGTCAGACTGCCCCAGAGCAGCTGAATGCTACCAATGTAGCTCATCACCACCAGAGAGTGAACGTAGAGTTGTAAAGCTTCTTTGAACGTCTGGAAAAGCGTTATATAAATTGAAAGCATTATACAAAAAACCCACACAAATAAATCAGTCCGAGAAATGGCTCTAACAGAGGGCTGGGGGTTAGTGGTGGAGGGAGAATTCAGCCTAAATCATCATAAAAACAGTAAGTTTAAAAACATCAAAGTCAGGTTTTCTTTGAGACCTGGACCAAATCCAATTAAGTGAACACAAAGATCTGCTCGCAAAATGAAAATCTTGAGTGCATCGGCTAAAAGGAAGAGTTTCATTGTACCTGCTTCTACTTGGATCAGTTCTCCGTAAACATGGGATTTTATTCCACTTTTATGCTGATGACAGCCAGATTTATATACCACTAAAGCATGAAGAAGCATATTCTGCTAAACAGTTATTACAGTGCATTGATGATATTAAGACATGGATGTCGGATAACTTCTTACATCTAAATCAGGAAAAGACTGAGGTTCTGTTATTTGGCCCGAGTGACATCTCTAGGGTACATGTCGATTTGGGTGTTTTAAATGATTATTTGAAACCGACAGCAACGAGTTTGGGTGTCAAACTGGACAGCAACTTATCTTTTAATGCTGATATTTGCGCAGTGGTCAAGTCCAGCTTTTTCGATCTGAGACAATTGTCCAAGGGTAAACCTCTTCTTTCTCGTTGTGACTTTGAGATTTTAAACCATGCTTTTATTACAACTCCTTTAGATTATTGGAATGCTCTTTATGTTGGAGTTACTCAGTCATTTGCTCGATTGCAGTTAGTCCAGAATGTTGTCGCCCGTCTTTAAACTGGTGCACAGAAACGAGAGCATGTTACTCACATTCTAGCATCACTTCATTGGCTCCCAGTTCGTTTACGCATTGATTTTAAAATTAAATGTCTTCATGGTCTCGCTCCAAAGTACCTGTCTGACCTGGTCCAGGTGTAAACCCCTCTTGCTCCCTCAGGTCAGCAAATCAGATACAGTTAGTCGTCTCTAAGACCAAGAGGAAACTGAGAGGCGACCGAGCTTTTTCAGTCTTCGGACCAAAGATCTGGAATGAGTTGCCCCTGGACCTCAGACAGATGGACTCATTTTCCACTTTTAAATCTGCTCTTAAAACATATTTTTTCATCTTGGGTTTTAATTGAGTTGGAATCTTGACTGTGATATATGTTATTTGCCTTATGTCTGATATTTGCTATGTGCTTGTACTCATTTTATGCTTTGTTCAGCACTTCGGTGAACCTTGTTTTGTTTAAAGTGCTTTATAAATAAAGTTGAGTTGAGAGAGAGATCAATTAATCAACTTTAAATTATGAGGTGAGCTATGCCTTTAAGTGCGCAAATCCTGCTTTCCAACGATGTGTCCTCATGATTCAGCATGTGTAAATGACTCCAGTGGTGCGCTGCTGCGATATTTCTTTATTCCCAGCATGTGTTTGGTTTAATCTCCATCATCCGTGGAGGAGCCGGACCGAGTCGAACCTGTGCATCAATTATTCAGCTCAACTGAATACATTATCATTGCAGCGCGCCATCCAGAAGCTCCGCAAAGAGGATCGAATCCATCATATAAAGAAGGTTTCAGCGATGCAGAGATGAAATTCACCCAAACCCAAGGTCTCCAGCTTCAGTTAACCCTTGCTTCTCCTGCAGCGCTGGGTGGAGCTCTCAATCTTTATTAGGACCCTGAACTCTCAGTCGTTTCTGACTTCTCGGTCTCTCATGGAGTTTCTGTATTTATTCACCCAAAGACATGACAGCATTTGTAATTTTGGCCCAAGATTTTAAGGTTGCAGTCTCATCGCTCTCGAGCTTTGAATTTAAATTGCACTGGGTTGGATTCAGATCTTTGCTCTGAGGATAAGTCTCAGGTTAGTGCGGAGCAGAATTAATGCAAATGGCTTCCTTTCATTTTCTTTTTTTCCCTTTTTTTTGATGAACTGTCCCTTTAAGCTGGAGTAGAGGAAAGCCATGTGTCGGGGGTAATTCTGCTCATGCTCTCGGGCTTTTTAGGGATTTGACTCTGTTCTTTCCCACAGCAGCAGTTGAATGAGAATCAAGCCTTGGCGCTCCTCTCCCTCATCAATACATGACATCAATCACCCCCAGATTGTGTTGCGAACCAGAGAAGACCAAGAACCCTGACAAAAATAGAAGCTCTGCTTCTCCTCCTTCTGATGCCTCCTCTTGTCTTCTCTTCTTTCTGATGTCTCCTCGTCTTCTTCTTCTCCTGTTCTACCCTCTTCTCCTCCTTCTGATGTCTCCTCGTCTTCTTCTTCTCCTGTTCTACCCTTGTCTCCTCCTTCTGATGTCTCCTTGTCTTCTTCTCCTGTTCTACCCTCTTCTCCTCCTTCTGATGCCTCCTCTTGTCTTCTTCTTCTCCTGTTCTGCCCTCTTCTCCTCCTCCTGATGTCGCCTCGTTTTCTTCTTCTCCTGTTCTACCCTTGTCTCCTCCTTCTGATGTCTCCTTGTATTCTCCTGTTCTACCCTCTTCTCCTCATTCTGATGTCTCCTCTTATCATCTTCTCCTGTTCTACCCTCTTCTCCTCATTCTGATGTCTCCTCTTATCATCTTTTCCTGTTTTACCCTCTTCTCCTCCTTCTGATGTCTCCTCGTCTTCTTCTTCTCCTGTTCTACCCTTGTCTCCTCCTTCTGATGTCTCCTTGTCTTCTTCTTCTCCTGTTCTACCCTCTTCTCCTCATTCGGATGTCTCCTTGTCTTCTTCTTCTCCTGTTCTACCCTCTTCTCCTCATTCTGATGCCTCCTCTTGTCTTCTTCTCCTGTTCTACCCTCTTCTCCTCCTTCAGATGTCTCCTTGTCTTCTTCTTCTCCTGTTCTACCCTCTTCTCCTCCTTCAGATGTCTCCTTGTCTTCTTCTTCTCCTGTTCTACCCTCTTCTCCTCGTTCTGATGTCTCCTCTTATCATCTTGTCCTGTTCTACCCTCTTCTCCTCCTTCTGATGCCTCCTCTTGTCTTCTCCTCCTTCTGATGCCTCCTCTTGTCTTCTTCTCCTGTTCTACCCTCTTCTCCTCCTTCTGATGTCTCCTCGTCTTCTTCTTCTCCTGTTCTACCCTTGTCTCCTCCTTCTGATGTCTCCTTGTCTTCTTCTTCTCCTGTTCTACCCTCTTCTCCTCACTCTGATGTCTCCTTGTCTTCTTCTTCTCCTGTTCTACCCTCTTCTCCTCATTCTGATGTCTCCTCTTATCATCTTCTCCTGTTCTACCCTCTTCTCCTCATTCTGATGCCTCCTCTTGTCTTCTTCTCCTGTTCTACCCTCTTCTCCTCCTTCAGATGTCTCCTTGTCTTCTTCTTCTCATGTTCTACCCTCTTCTCCTCGTTCTGATGTCTCCTCTTATCATCTTCTCCTGTTCTACCCTCGTCTCCTCCTTCTGATCTCTCTTCTTATCATCTTCTCCTCCTTCAGATGTCTCATCTTCTTCTTCTATTGTTTTACCCTCTTCTCCTCCTTCTGATCTCTCCTCTTATCATCTTCTCCTGTTCTACCCTCTTCTCCTCCTTCTGATGTCTCCTTGTCTTCTTCTTCTCCTGTTCTACCCTCTTCTCCTCATTCTGATGTCTCTTATCATCTTCTCCTGTTCTACCCTCTTCTCCTCATTCTGATGTCTCCTCTTATCATCTTCTCCTGTTCTACCCTCTTCTCCTCCTTCTGATGCCTCCTCTTGTCTTCTTCTCCTGTTCTACCCTCTTTTCCTCCTTCTGATGTCTCTTCTTGTTTTCTTCTTCTCCTGTTCTACCCTCGTCTCCTCCTTCTGATCTCTCTTCTTATCATCTTCTCCTGTTCTACCCTCTTCTCCTTCAGATGTCTCATCTTCTTCTATTGTTTTACCCTCTTCTCCTCCTTCTGATATCTCCTCTTATCATCTTCTCCTGTTCTTCCCTCTTCTCCTCCTTCTGATGTCTCCTCTTGTCTTCTTCTTCTCCTCTTTCTGATGTCTCCTCTTGTCATCTTTTCCTGTTCTACCCTCTTCTCCTCCTTCTGATGCCTCCTCTTATCATCTTCTCCTGTTCTACCCTCTTCTCCTCCTTCTGATGCCTCCTCTTATCATCTTCTCCTGTTCTACTCTCTTCTCCTCCTTCTGATGTCTCCTCTTATCGTCTTTTCCTGTTCATGTTCTCCTTCTCTGCTTGTCCTGTCTTTTCTTCTTATCTACTTATTTTGTCCTGTTCTCTCCTGTTATAGTTCTTGAACTTATAATCCTCCTTGTATCTACTTCTGATCTCTGCTTTTCACCTCCTCCTGGCGTCTGTTTATGTTCTTCTTTTACAGACCTTTTATCTTATATTCTTATAGTCTGCTCCTCCTGGTCTTTGTCATTGTCTTATTTTCCTTCCTGTGCTCCTTTGGTTGTCTTCTTTTTTCATCTTCCTCAAGTCTCTTCTTCAGCTAACTTATCCTTCTTCTTCTTCCTCTTTTGATCTCTCCTGGTCTCTCGTTGTTTTCCACTATGTTATCTCTTCTTCTCATAATCTCCACACTTATCTTCTCCTCATGTTCTCATCTTGTTCTCCTTTTAATCTCTCCCTTTCTTCTCATTTTCTTTTCCTGATTTGTAATCTTCTGCCTAATCACAATTTCTCCTCCTGCTGATATCCGGTAATGATCTCTACTAAGGCTCTCCTCTTGTCTTTGTCTCCTCCTCTTGAGATGTCCCATCATCTCTTCTCGTATCTTCTTGTCCTCCTCTCAATTTGTTGTCCTGATCTCTTCTCTTCAATAAGTCCACTCCTCTTTCTCATTGCCCATTCTCCTGCTGATATCTTTCTTCCTCCTCTTGTCCTCACTAAGATTTTCTCCTCAAAATCTACTCTTTTCTACCTCTTGATCGCTCTTCATATCTTCTTGTCCTCCTCTCAATCCCTTGATTTCTTCTTCTGATCTCCTCTCTTCATTATTTCTTGCTTGCTCTCTCTTTTATCTTTCCTTCACTTATATCTGCTCTTCCTCTCCTTCTGATTCTTTCCTTCAGCCTGATTCCTTCACCTCCTTGATCTTAACTTCTCCTCTTTTTGTCTTTTCTGTTATCTTCTGGTCTTCCACCTCATCTCTTGTTGTCTTCTCCCCACCTACTCTTTCCCTGCTCAACATCTTTTTTTCTCATCCTCTTATAGTCTTCTCCTTTTTGATTTCAGACACTTTTTTTGATATCTCTCCTCCATCTTCTCTTTCAGACCTCTCTGGATCATTGTGCAGTGTGTGGGATCATCTCTCTCGCCTCCTTCGCCCATCCACCTCTTCTCTCTGCTCATCCTGATGCTCCTCTGGTTCTGGAAGGGAACTGGGTGAGTTTACGCTGTGAGGCGAGGCCCGGCCGACTCTTCCTGACACGCCGCCTCCACTTCTGCAGCAAGAATCGAACCTGGAACGGTGTCTTCCAACACTTCTCTGACCCCGAGTGTAGCAGAGCTAGCTTTAGCATCAGCGCTACAGGAAACTACACCTCTGGAGAGATGTCGAGGAGCATCAGAGGAGCTGTAGAATTCACCTTCACAGGTCGGTCCCTCTTCACGTGAAAGCCTCTGCTTCTATATGATCTCTCACACAGAAATTAGAGTTCTTCGTAAGTCAGAGACTTATGTTTAAATTTTTCTAGTCAGAAAAGATTTCTTGATATTTTTTGTCACTTTAAATGTCTGAAGAATTAATTAATGCTAGATGCAAGTGGCATAATGCTCACTGCAATCTACTTCAAAATAACAGAAACTCACAAAATAAAATTCTACTCATGTTGCACTTATAATGCTTGCTCTCTCCTCCATCTCTCTCCCTCCTGCCCTCTCTCTCCATCTCCCCACTCACTCTACTTACATTGTCTCTCTTCCCCTCTCCTCCTCACTTTTCATCTATCCCCTCCCATTCTCTCCCCTCCTTTATTTCTCTCTCCCCTTTCCTCTCTACCGCTCTTCTTCTCTCTCTCCATCTCCCCCTCTTTCTTCTTCTTTTTCTCATTCTATCACCCTTCTCTCTCTCAATCTCCCCCTCTCTCCTTCTTCGCTCTCTTTACCCCTCTTTTTCCTTTTTTCCTCTCTACCACTCTTTTCCCTCTCATTCTCCTCCCTCTCTCTACCCCTATTTTCTCTCCATCCCCACTTTCTCTTTCTTCCCGCCTCTATCTCCTTCTCTCTCTCTTTTTAACCCTCTTCTCTCCGTCCTCTCCTTTCTCTCTCTTTCTATCCCCCTTCTCTCTCAATCTCCCTCTCTTCATTTCCCCCCTTTCTCCTTGTCCTCTCTCTCTCTACCCCTCTTCTCCCCCTTTCACATCCCTCTCCTCTCCACCCCCCGTTTCTCGTCTCTTCTCAACCCTCTCCTCTCTCTCCATCACCCCTTTGTCCTCTCTCTCTACCCCTCTCCTATTCTCTCTCTCCATTCCTTTCCTTCCACCTCTCTCCTCTCCTCTCGTCCTCACTCCTCTCTGTCTCTTTTCTCTCTCTCTCTCTCTCGCTCTCGCTCTGAAGAATCTATGGTTTTCTTAGTTATTTGTTTTGTTTATATTTTTTGTGGTCAAAAAAAGCCTGTAAAAGATTAAATTTGCCATTTATTCGGAAGACCATCCTTTATGCAGCGATTGAAATCTCTCTCTCTCTCTTTCAGTATCACAGATGTCTCTTCGCCCTCTGGATGCTGCCACAGTCTCGCTCCTGAGTGTGTTCTTCCGCCGCTCCTCTGCTGGTGGCTGTGGAGGTGGTTCATGGACCCTCGGTGTGGCGCAGGATCTCAGCTCCAGCTCTGGTTGTGCCGCTCTTGGCCTCCGGCTGCCCCACACCGAGTTTGAGATCTTCCGCACCGACCGAGACCCGTCGGGACGAGCGTTACTGTTTAATGGCCAACGACCAAGTGACGGATCGAGTCCGGAGACGCCACAGAACCGACCAACGGCGTTTCAACCACCGCTCATGCAGTGTGCGTCCACCAGAGGAGAGGAACGAGAGAGGAAACGGTACTGGGGGGGTGGAGGTAAAGAGGAGAACAAGAGGCTGGTGGGAAAAGCAGGACACCTCATGGTGAACAGACTAACCATTTTCTTGATGGCTATCATTCCACTGATCCACCAGATTTGAACGTGCTCTCATGGTGCCCTCGTTCCTCATATCATCTTTTTTTCTTCCAAAGATATTTGTTCTCTCTCTCTCTCTCTCTCTGGATTCTCTCTCTGTGGAATAAATCATCTCTGGGTTGGTAGATACTCGCCCAGAATCCCAGAAACCACCAGCGCTCTCCTAAATTTGGAGGAGCAGCTCCTCTCGGATGGCAGAGCTCCTTACCTTCTTGGTATCTGGGAGTATGCTGCCACCCAGTGGAGAACATCCAGTATGGCTGCTTTATTGTTAAAGCGTCTCAATGTCTGGATGTGTTTCAGTGCATTTCTTCAACAAAATCCAGAGTAGCTATGCTTAAGGTCCTTGCACATCAGGCACGATGTGAAATAACGATCGGAAAAGAAAAAAATTCCCTTTTGTGATTTAAACAGTAGCGTACACGTTAAAAGTGATGAGAATATGCGAGGTTCATTAAAAACTCAGATTCCACGTCAAGGATGATGAGTTTTCAGCAACACGATTGCAATTTTTGGTTCTTTCTTTTTTCTTTCTTTATTAGAGCAGAGTTTTCAGTACACCTCTGGAGAGGAGCATCAGAGGAGCCGTAGAATTCACCTTCACATTTTGGTCCCTCTTTACACGAATGCTTCTGCTTCTATATGATCGCTCACACAGAAATTAGAGTTCCTCTTAATAGTCAGCTATTGAGTCTTATATTTAAATTTTTCTAGTTGGAATTTTTTTTGTCACTTTAAATATCTGACGTATGATTTAATGCTAGATGCAAGAGCCATGTTGCTCACTAGCTTTACTTCAAAACGAGCCAGATTCAGAAGTTAACTGAAAAAATGTCATATAATTTGTGAAAAGATCTTCAATGATAAAATGACAAACTTGCTGATTACTTGAAAGCTAATAAATAGCCCTCTCTTCCTTTTCTCTCTCTCCATCTTTCCCACTCTCTGTCTCTCTCTTTTTTCCTCAGTGTTTTTCCCACTCTCCATCTCTTGATCTCACTCTTTCCTACTCTCTCTCTTCTCCTCTGTCTTTCCCTCCTCTTTTTCTCCTTCTTCTCTTTCTCATTTCCTTTCTCTCTTCCCACTATTGCTCTCTCCTCTGACTTTGTCACTCTCCATCACTCTCTCTTCCTTTCTCTCCCTCTCCTTCTTTTCCTTTCTCTCTCTCCATCGCTCTCTCTCCTTCTCTTCCTTTCTCTCACTCTCCATCTCCTTCTTTTCCTTTCTCTCTCTCCATCGCTCGCTCACTCTCCATCTCCTTCTTTTCCTTTCTCTCTCTCCATCGCCCTGTCTCTCCTTCTCTTCCTTTCTCTCACTCTCCATCTCTCTCTCTCTCTCCTTCTCTTCCTTTCTCTCTCTCCAACGCTCTCTCTCTCTGTCTCCCCCTTTCTGTTTTTCCCTCTCCCCATGTTTTTCTCTCACTTCCTTTCTTTCTCTTCCTTTCTCACCACCTTTCCTTCTAAATTGTAATTATTGTATTACAATAAATCCCACGTTACGCTGAATGTGCAAGGACTTTTTACTCTGGATATTTTAGTGAATTATAAAGATAAATATCAAGATAAAATCAAAACATTCTTTTTAATGTACTGTCTCCAAGCGATTTGATGCACTTTTCAATCAAATGAGACAAGATGTGAACATTTTATTGTCCTTTTATTACAGCAGATCAAAGATGATGTTTAATGTTGCTGCCTGCTCGAAGAAAATGTCATTAAACAATAAAGAATAAAATGAGAATTTTCAACACAACGGCTTCAGGACGTGTGTTTATTTCATCTTCTTAGGAATAATAAGATCTAGCAAACAACACGTAAACCCAAGACTGAAACATAAACCAGTAACATCTTCGTCACACAAGACCTTCCTTGTAACGCTTTGTTTCTTTCTCTTTCACCCAGAGACAAATAACAGAGAGGAAAACCGTGTGATTGTGTGTCTGAGGGCACGTGACAAACATCTCTCACTCTTCACCGCCATCCACTTAACGGTCAGAGCCTCTAAACAACGAACCTAGCAAGGAAGAACCCGATGAAGACGGCAGCGAGGAGGACGAGGAGTGAAGGAAGAGAGGAGGAGGAGGTGGAGGAGGGGGATGGAGAGGTTCTGAGGGATGCTGAGGAGCTGTTTGACAGCCTCATCCGAACACCTTCATCCTGTTGGAGAAACACACAGGTGAACACTTACCGTATTTTCCTCACTACAAGTTGCACTCAAAACGCTCATTTTCTCAAAAAGCGTCAGTGCACCTTATAATAATTTAGCGTGCCTTATGTATGAACTCTGGTCGCTCAAAATAAATCAGAATGTTTTATTAGACCTTGATACGCTATGAAGCCGTACAGCTGAATGGATCGTCGTAGGATCACTGCTATTTTAGTCGGCACCGTGCGGAGTAAAACATACTACACTTCGACATGCAGCTAACTTCATCCTGAAATGGCTCCTACAAAGAGTTACGTGAACGCCCAAAGTGTCAGAGTCAAGCGTCGTCTGAGCTTTAACGAAGACTGGAGTCATCTCTGAACCATGAAGTACCAGTGACTGCAGCGAGACTGAACCAGACAGTGATGAGAGGGAATCAGGTGTGCTTGATGCCGAAATCGCCAACCGTTTTAATCAGACACTGATGAAGGATTTGATGGTGGATGAGGAGTTAACAGAAAAGAAAGTGTGTTCCTGTTCATTTCACTTGTTACAACCAAGGGGCAACTGTAGTACCTTGACTGGCCACAAGGGGTGGTGAGGTCATAAATGAGCAGGTTCTCATTGACTCCAATGTTAAAACTATTCAACTTTGGAGCTGAAAAAACATGTTTCCACCTCTGATCCTGTAATGTTTTTTTTTCATTCAGATCGTTCGTTTTGACTTTCGTGAACACTCTAAAGGGTGAATTATGTTTAGATCTGTTTAAGATTTTACATGTAAACTTTTCAGCCAGTCAGGTGTCTTCTCTACGCCCATGCCCCGCCTTTCTGGACACACTTTTGGTTACCGGGACGTTTGCACTTCTATGATGGTGATTGCTGGCTCCGCCTATTTTTTTTAGTCTGCTACGTCCATGTTATAGGCAGTCAATGGTTAAAAAAAATGTTTTTGCGTATTAGTGCTGTCGATCGATTTAAAAATTAACTAGTTAATCACACAATTACATTGCTCAACACCATACTTTTACATTTTTTTTCCACTACTCTAAACTTATTTTTATTTCATGCAGCATACCTTGACAGTGGACACACACACGCACGCACGCACGCATGCATGCACATGCACATGCACATGCACACACAGACACACACACACACACGTAGAAACACACGAGCGCGCACAAAACAGAGAAGAGACGAGCTTTTCCATTAGTTGGTGAGCGTTGAATGGACTATGCTTTAGGTGGCCAACAATCTCGCAACATTTATCTAGAGCACTCTCAAAACCGCTGCCGTGAATAGAAACCTGACCGTTCGGTGCCGGATGAGAGCCGTGCAGAAGTAATGTTAGTCTTGTGGCAGCAAACATATGACGAGCGCCGTAAGTGTGCTTTAACTTGTCCTCGCTTTTTCCATTCTCTCACCACATCGAGACACTGATCCACAGATCTCTCCGCGTTCCGCCGTTCCTCAGTTTCACACAAAGTTAGACCGAACGAACGCAATTTCAACAAAGAGCGCTGTGAGCCTCAGTAGCTGTCATTGCTCACAGAAGCCAGCGCTCCCCGTGAGCGCGGTGTGTGTCGCGTGCTGTAACGTGTTCATGCTCCGTGACTTCTCATCCTCATACAATTATTCATGTCTTATTCATACACTTCATTTAAAGCTCGTCCGCCACAACAGAAAACAGGAGAATCTCAAGCCGCGTTAATTGCGTACATTTTTTTAAGCGTTATACATTTCAAATTAATTGTATGCACTAACGTGTTAATTTTGATAGCACTAGTTATTATTTGAATTTGATGAATTTATGGAGGAAGAATGAATTGAAGAATTAACATTGCTTTCTATTTTACGTGTTAGAATAAAAATGTTTGTTATTTAAGTCATTGAGTTAATACTTGAATAAAGTTTCAAATATCTGTTTCTGTTTTGTTTCTCTTAATGCAGGTTATAATCTGGTGAGCCTTATGTGTGAAAAAAAAGTCATGTTCATTGTTATGCGTTGACTGTGCGCCTTATAATCCGGCACCTTGTAGTGCACAAAATACGGTACACGAGAACTGCTAGTGACACTAAAACCAGAGATGACAGACGTAGCATGCACGACCTTCAGTATGATAAGTGAAACAAGCAAAGCCCAGCAGGGGGCGTGGTGGAAGCACAGCAGTGAGATAAACAGGAGGTACACTTTTCGTTTAGCGACGCCTAACCAAATAAGGTGATTCAAAGTGCTCAGTGATTATAATAAAAGTAAAAATATTTATAGTGAAATATTTATGTTATAATGATTTAAAAACTAAAGATAACCTTTAGTTATGTAACTCAAGCACCTCCATCATTAAATAATTATACAGAAAGGATTCGGTACTTTCGACACATGGATATCCATGAACTAATGGATGAAAAAAGGCAGGTGTTTGTATACTCACGCTTCCTAGAAATCTCTGATTTAGGAACAAATTGTGTGTACTGACCATTTTAGGAAACACTCATGCGCTGTTTTTTTTTTCTTTTTCAAAGATTCTGCACTCTCATAACTGAGAAAGTTTGATGGCTGTTTTCAGACAGTGGAACTCTTGATCTGCTAAATAGTAACTCTCATGCTGCCTACACACCAAGCACGGATGATCCAGGGAGATCGGCTGATTTCAATGTAAAGTCTATGTAAAGACGCGATAAGGCTCCCCGCGCCACAAAGGGTCCGGACCACGCGGTGCGGGGGACCCGGATGCCGGGAGAGATGAGGCACGGCAAACTGCACGGATCGCGGCAGTAGAAATATTTTGTACTCAGCCGAAAGTTTGTTTGCGTGGCAACCAATCAGGCCTTGCTCTTGTAGTTACATGGTTGTTCTGTGAACCGGGAACAATAGAGGAGACAAATATCACAGTTTGTGGCCAGCCAGAATTAATAACTTGTTTTATTATCCATGTGGAAGCAAAAACGACCTTGCTTGGAATTAAGTGGGTATTGAGGTGGCTGAATCTGGTAAGTTACACATTTTTAATTAATCGACCTGATATAAATGGATATTGTGCTGATGTTAGCTAAAGCTAAGCATGATAATTTATCAGAGGTAGCATGCAGGAAGAAGTTGAGTGGGTTGAGGGACACTTTTTGAAGGAGAGGAGAAAGGAATAGGAGAGAAAGAGAGGGTCAGCAGCAGGTATGCTCTGGGCTCGTCATCGCCGTGCCTCTACCGGCGCGCTTGCGCTTAGTTGCACGCCATTCTCGGAGCGGACGTCCTCACGCGAGTGCACCCCGGGTTTGAAAGCGGTCAGATAGGCGCGGGAGACGCGTTCTGTCAGCGTGCTTAGCGCTTGGTCTGAACGCCCTGTTACACACAGCAATCACTTAGTCATATGCTTACCTTGAGGATTTTATTTTCCTGGCTCAGCTTCTCCACCTCTGTCTGCAGTCTCTTGCACTCCTCTGCCACTTTCCTCCTCTCCGTGTCATCCATGGATGAGCTGCTGGTTTTTCCTCCACTCTTCTCAGAATTCAGAATCAGGGAGGCTTTGACAGTTTCTATGTTATTCTGAACATAACCAATGATTCATTAAAACCAATTTTATAATACGACAAAGACGCTGTGATTAAAAGTTCCTCACCATCTGATCGTTGTCTGCAGGCATATCAAACACACAGCGCAGTTTAGAGTCCATTAGTTCATCCGGTTTGGCTTCCTTCCACTGAAAACATTGATATAATAAGCAATTCAAAAGTTATAACACGTTAATACAATATGAAGTATCTGAAATGCTCACGAGCGCTTCCATGTCTGAGGCTGAGCTGGGAGCAAAGATGCTCTGAACCATGAACTTGTGTTTGTTCTTTTCACTTGGATCATAATCGAAGGGTTGCAGCATCACTGGAAGAGAGCAGATGAGGATTAGAAGAGGACCAGTGCATCGTAAACACATTGTTCTTATACACACACCAGAGACAGAGGTGGAAGCTCCGGGTTCAAGCACTCCACTGTTGGGCCGGACGCAGTATCGTTTCGGAGCGGTTGTTTTCACTTTGAAGCAGATTCTGCTGTCGGATGGGTTCTGGAGTTTCAGGGTGGAGGTCACCACATCTGTGAACGGACCTGCAAACACAATGTTTTGTCTCTCGTGCCTTGAAAACACTTTGTTCTGGATTGTACCCAACAAAAATTATTTAATGGACAGTAAAATTCTTGTTTAGTCTCACTGTATTTAACTCTCTCCTGACTTGAATAATGCAACAATTTATGTGTAATGTTTAAAATATTAATGTCTAAATAAATTAATGACTGACATTTTTGTTACATTCCTGCAACAGCTTGGTGGATATAGTTATGACGCAACTAACGTTAAACGCAGTAAAACTCGCATTTATAAACGTTTATGGAGAGTGGCATAGGTGTTAGTAGGAGGTGATGTCTTAAAAGTTGATATCTGAAAACTTAAACATCTTCAGTTGCTTTGTAAAGATTATTCACAACAAGTAGATCAAACTTCGCGTTTGGAATTCATAATTTCTATATTCACACCATAAAACAGAAAATTAGCTAGTACTGATGACACTTCCGCAAGGGCGCGTTGCCCGAGAGGCCTATAAATCCCCGGGACTCGCGTTGCTCTTCAACCGAGCAGAGACTCTGAAAGGCGGGTGAGTCCTTACCTCTGAAATGGAGGTCACTTGGAGGCTCCAGGATAAGAACCTGCTCCGGTTTGGACATAACTAGCGCTTGTGAAGGTGCTTACTTTGATGAACAGCAAGATAAATTAAACTAAGATTTGTTATTCTACGAGAGATTGTTATTACTGTAACATTGCAAGAACTTAAAGGCGAGAACTCTGCTGACAGGAGTCTGTTAAGAGCGCATGCGCAAACATTCCAGCGTCTTCCTATATTAAGGAAACAAGGCGCGTACAAATCCTGTATCCGTCCGGAATAGACTGATCCTCTTTAACAGGGATACATGATGCAAACTAGAGTTCTCCCCTTTGGATAATGGAGATAAATGCAAATACTTCGAAGGAACACTACATGCTATCATATATAAGCTGTAACAGTTTAATTATGAAATTATTTAAAGCCAACGAAGTATGCAGATTTTTGTGCAATTTTTTTTGTGTTATTCCAGAATATGAGCATAGTTTCCTAAAATTTTGGTGTGGAAAAAAAACTGCTTATTTTCCTTTTGTTTTAATACATGGGGTTAAATTAAAGTTATGTTTTAAACAGGAAAAATAAAGGAAAAATAATACAACTTAATTTTTCCATTACTATGAACATGCTACTGGTCTAATCCAATTTAATGAACTATGCTAAGCTATACTAAACGTGTCAGCATCTCGAGGGGACGTGGAGAATGAGCATACTTTGATTTCAAATCTGGAGTGTACCCTGGGGAATAACAAAAAAAAGTGTATGTATGTATGTATGTATGTATGTATGTATGTATGTATGTATGTATGTATGTATGTATTTTAACAAGTACTACACTAAATAAATTAACTATTTATAAATTAACTAGTTGATCACGTGACCTGTAAAAAGGTGTATTTATCTGAAAATAATGAAGAATTCAGTTGTTCTTTTGAAACGTGTCAAAGTGAATATTTCTTATCGGAAGTCTCACATTTTCAACGCAAAGGTGGTGTATATCAATATAATATTCAATGTCCCTGACTGACTATCTCAAAATGACTCCTAAAAAGGCTACATTTCATACTGTCGGACGCGCTCTTGTCGGTCTTCTACAGCGCATGCGTCCGTATCGACGGTTATCCCACACAGCGCATGCGCAAGGTGAGAGCAGGCGTATTGAAAATCTTCAGGAGAAGAAGAGTATCGAGGCTAAAGTTAGTGTGTATAGTTTTGTGCCTTTTGTGTGCTTTGTGTCGCCCATCAGCGCAGATACGAGTTAAATGTAGAAGCGGTGTAGGATGGCGGGTGTGTAGAGCTCAACAAACACACACAGACCCACAGACAAACAAACTCTCCCTGAGGCTGATGGTGTTGTGTTTTTCAGATCTCTCTCTGCTTCAGGACTCCCAGGAGGTCGCGGAGGGCTGTGAGTGTTTCCATCTGAGTGTGTTTAGTGTTAGCATGCCAGCTATGTGTGTTTGTGTCACGTGACCAGGGCTAACTTCTCACATGTGATGGTGTGCTGTCTCTGTGTGTTAGCATAAAACACGAGAGTCTCAGATAAACACACACGTATCCCCTCATGGTCAGTGTGTGAGACATCTGAGTGCTGTAAAGTCCTGTCTCCCTGATGGAGAGATAGTTAGTGATGCTGTTATCTGTCTCCAGTGCTGGACTTTGTCTCTCAGGATGAACTACTGACTCCTCTGGGCAGGATTGACAAATATATTAGCAGCGAGAACGTCTTCAACAGGTACACTCACTGACTGACGGATATATAACCTATAACTAGTGCCAGGTGGAATTTATTTGGGGGTCTTTGCACATTTTTGGGAACTCTGAAAAATTTTAAATAAACAGAAGAACAAAAACATAGAAATAACCTCCAATTCCTTTTATTTTAGCCTCCTATGCACATTGTATTGGTACTCATCTCTAGGCAAAACTGCAGTTTCCATCAGGAGTAGATTCCGTCTGAGTCATAACACGTGGAATGTGTGGAGAGATGAAGATGGTCCTGATGCACTTCTGTTGGCTGTTCTAGGCAGATGGTGGCCCGTAGTCTCCTCGACACACTCCGAGCCGTCTGTGAAGATGAGCGGGAGTGTGTGGCTGTGCTGGAGAGAATCGACAGACTCGCTGACGACTCCGGTACTAATTCACAAACTCATCATAATCACAAGCTTTTATTTATTGTTATTACTCTGATTTTGTGTTTGTTCGCCTCTCTTGTGTATGACACTAGTATGGTTGCTTGAAAGTAGGGGTGGCCTATACCATTTCATGGTATTTCAGACTGAAAGGGTAGCTTTTTTCCCCCAGCTCATTGTTTAACAATAATTAAAAAATGAAAATAATAATAATAATTCCAAGGTGGTTTAGTATTACGTGTCAATACTCGTACCAATACCTCAATTTATTTTTCTAAGACTAGGTTAAAGGTGCCATAGCCCATTTTTAAATCGATTAAAATAAATATTTGCTCCCTATACACCATAACTGCTCCCTTAAAAAAACCTTCAAAACGCAGTATGTATTGTAAATAGTATCTTTGAATCACTTCAAATGGTAACACTCAGCAAAATGAGTTTGGGTATCTCCTGTTCCATCCACTGCCATGCTTCCGTCGTGTTTTTTTCCTTGTTGACAAACAGCAAATCCACCCTTGATGAATTTTGGAAGGAGAATTGAACATTCATAAGGTTATACAACAGTATGGCGACCTGGCTAACCATTTGACTCCCATTCAAGAGTGGTCCTTCTTTCAATGTGAAAAGCAAAAATATATTTCATATGTTTCCAAAGCTTAGCGCATGAAACCAGTTTTTAACAGCATGTGTATTAGCCATCAATCTGTACAAAATTCTAAAGTGGATTAGATTAAGTATAATTCTAAAGCCTGGTTTACTCCCCAGAGCCGACGGTTCGGGCCGAGCTGATGGAGCAGATCCCTCACATCGCCCTCTTTATCCTGGAGAACCAGAACCTGGTCCCGAATCAAAACCAGGAACAGGAGCAGCTGCTGGCGCTGGCCTTCCCCAGGATCCTGCTTCCAGTGCTGCTGCGCTGCCTCAACGATCATAATAACCTGGTGAGAGACGGAGGGAGTGAACAAGTCTATGAATCAGAACGCCTCTCTAATTTGTCTTGTGATTCAGGTGCGTAAAACGAGCCAGGCGGCGCTGCTGGTTTTGCTGGAGCAGCGTGTGATTGGTCGATGGGATCTGGAGCAGAGAGTGTGTCCGGTGCTGGTGGATCTGACTGCGCCTCAGAGCAACGATGACCTCAAGACCGAAGCCATGGCGGTGAGCTGACTCATGGACTTAAACACACACATTAAAGGGATGCTATTCGCCAAAAATGAAAATGTAGTCCATAATCACTTATCCTCATGTCAATTCAAAGACTTTGTTTCTATATTTTAACATGTGTTCAGGGGAGAAACGGATCATTGACGGGTTAGGATGGAGTGATTAATGATTACATTTTTGCTCAAATTAAATGTATGGGTTTTATTCTGTTCAGTGGGATGGTTGCATGTCCTCTAAAGTCCTAGTTAACTGTGGGGTACTGCAAGGTTCCGTTTTAGGCGCCATCTTATTTGCATTTTACATTCTTACAATTGCGTAGATTCTTAGGTCTGGAAGTTCATTTTGATTGTGAACTCAAATTTAGAAATCAAGGGCATTTGTGGTCTGGTGGGTAAGGAGGTCGACTGGAGATCAGAAGGTTGCTGGTTCGATCCACGATCCACCGAGTTGAAGGTGGAGGGAGTGATGAAACACTTGCTCTCCGTCTTCAACAACCACAGCTGTAGTGCGTTTGAGCAAGCCATCAGTTCCCCGACTGCTCCCTGGGCCCTGCAGCCATGGCTCCCACTGCTCCGGATGAGAGTTCACAGTGTGTGTGTGTGTACATTGGGATGGGTAACATGCAGGTTTGAAATTGTCTTAATGGACGAAACCATACCATAATTAGCTCAAGTATAGATTAATGTAATGCCTTATAATTTGGCATCCATTAGACTTTGACAGGCTGCAGGCGGTTCAAAATGCTGCAGCGCCCTTTTAATCCAGGACTAATAGGAGGTCTCGTACAACAGCAATTTTTCGTGACCTTCACTGGCTCCCAGTGTAGTTCAGGATCCTTCCCACTTTCGCTTTTAAGTTTTCGAAGGGTTGGCACCTGCCTGTGTCAGCTAATCCACTGCAAGCGTTGGGGTGGGAATGCCTTTAATGGCTTTGCTCCACATTTGTTAGATTTGCTGCCACTGAATCTTGGGGTGATAACGAGTTTGGGTCTTTTAAATCTGAACTACAAACACATCTTTTTAACCTAACGTTAATGCCTAACAGTGGGGGATTTAAATCCTCTCCAACATGTGATTGAATCTGAGTGTTTGGTTCTGAACACAAGTGATCTTTAAGGTTCACTGTTTACCTGACTTCTTTACCTCTGTAGATTAAATGCTTTTAAGAGATTGACTCGGTCAGTCTTTGTCTAATCATGAAAAAAGACTCGACCACACGAGTGGGTTGTTGATGCAACCTTAGCATCTGAAAGTGACGGCAGCTCCCTGGTGCTCTCTCTTTCGCTCAGATCATGTGTAAGATGGCTCCGCTGGTGGGGAAGGAGGTGACGGAGCGACTCTTCCTACCCAGGTTCTGCGAGATGTGCTGCGACTGCAGGATGTTCCACGTACGCAAGGTTCGAGAAGCATTTACTCTTTTGTTCTAGTGATCTGATTGGGTCAGGCTGTTTTAGAACATTTTGACACCGTTCAAGCTTGCTAGAGTTAGAGCCCTGTTTGCCAAGGATGTGTCATTTTTAGGGTTTTAACGCGATAAACCAACGCCAGGTTTTGAATTCCTAATCACTGCTGGTTTATGTCCTCACTGTATACAGGGTTTTCTATGGAAGGCCATTTCCACCACTGAAGAGAAAAAAAATAAAATTATTGCGACTTTTTATGACTTTTTGAGTTTTTTTTCAGCACCAACAAAATAACAGCGAGGTGACCTGAATTTGAGGTCAGTAGAGTGCTTCAGAACGGATGTTTTATGCTCTAATTGTTTTCCGGTTGACTATTTTCAGACGGCCCGCTCACAGCCTCAGAGAGATCAATGTGTTTCGTCGGCCGATGTATTTGGTTCTGTATAAGGCAAACAGCCTTGTAGCTTGTTCACATGTGGCTCAGATTAAAACGTGATCTTTATTGTTAATGGCATTTAGACCAGGTGTTAAAAGGCTGGGAAAACAAAAAAAATACAGCTTCTGTGGTCGCCGGTGATGTAGCACGAAAGTTATTTCTAGGGATGCACCGAATATTCGGCCATCAAAAATTTTCGTCCGAAATAGTTTTTCCACCGAAACAACACGGCCAAAACAGTGATGGCGCAATAACAGTCTACACGTGCTTGTTGGAAGCAACGGTTCCAGCAAGACGGGATTACATGATGGAGCAGCACTTATTACATGTTGTAAAGCCTCTTTGTGCAAAAGTGAGTCTTGGCTGCAGATCACGAGCTCCCCGCGACATTCGCTGCACACCTCTTAATAGAGAACATTCTCTCTTATTGCCCCCTTAGAGCATCTAACTACAGAGAGCAGCTCTGCTGATGCATCTGTATCTGAAGCGGACGTTATTCGTTTAATCGCAGCACTAAAGCGTCTCTTAAGAAAACAGGTAAAGACAGATCCCGGAGTAAAAGCAATGAAAAGTTCACTCTTAGAGTCTGTCAGCACATGCTTCTCTGAGATCTATTCGGATCCTTTGCACTTCATCGCGACTACTTAAACTCTGTTATAAAGATTATTACTTGTATTTGGAAATAAAGCAGCGCGCACGAGAAATGATCCAGAACACGGTGGATGTGGAGAACCTGCACATTATTATTGACCGTAAGCATTAGTGCGGTAAAGTTAAACATTAAGGTTTTAAATTTATTTTATTTTTACAAATATTTTTTTTTATTTGTAATTGATTTATTCTTTGAAACTTTATTATGAATTTATGCAATGGCAGTACCTTGATTTTAGTAACAGCAGCATACAACAGCAGCTACAGACATCATCACATTTTTTTAAACTCAGAATTGTGACTTTATTTCTTGGAATTGTGACTTTTTATCTCAGATTTCTGAGTTCTCATCATAGAAATCTGACACAAAAAGTCTATAATTGTAGTTTTTTTTTCTCTTCAGTGGCGAAACGGGCTTTCATAGTTTTCACATGGTCTTAAAAACTAATAAAAAATGAAAAGGCAAAATTTTATGCCTCAAAAGTCTTAAATTTTAGGCCTTAAAAGTCTTGATTTCAATTAATTTCTCAAAGATCTTATTTTTCTAATGTCAATGTAAAGCTCATCTGATATGTTGGAGGGGGGAAAGCAGAGCTGTATTACATTAAATGACTTCAACTACTTTTCAGATCTGAACAGTAGATGAGTTAATAAAGGTGAGAAAGATAACATCTCAGAGTTGATCTGTTGCTGGCTCCTCTTCTGCCTCATCTCAGCTCTCCTCACAGTTTTGTTTACCGTAAATCACCAGATCGAGGCGTGGAGTCGTGAGCACGATGACGGAGCTGTTATAAAACCTATTTTTGTGTGTATACAGTCAGAGTTCTGCTTTTTGAAGTTGTACACAATAACAAAAAAGTCGTGTCTTGTGCATGGATTTTGTGATCCAATTCATACAATAACTCAACATTTACACACAATACTTTTAAATCACGCACAAGCACGTGAACATTACACGCTAATCAGTTAAATAAACACGTTATTTTCTTGTTAGGATCCAGAAGTAGATCTTCTCCAGACTCATCAGACGTGTGTTTGTACAGGTGTGTGCTGCCAGCTTTGGAGATATGTGCAGCGTTGTTGGAGGAGAAGCCACTGAAGAACTTCTGGTGCGTTTCTCTCTGCTCATCACTCTCTTACCTCCACCTGATCTTCTCTGAACACAGTCGCTATTTTCTGAAGGTGTGCTCCATGTTTATCAGCTCTTACAATAAGGCTCTTACACAGGCTTGGTAAAAGCATAAAATTTTTCACTTCTGTTTGAGTTCTGTTTCCGCTGAGGAGAAGAGTTTTTTTTGTTGTTGTTAAAGTTCTGTCTAAGATCATCTTTACCCTCATTTTTGTTTCTGCAGCTGCCTCGTTTCTACCAGCTTTGCTCTGATAATGTGTGGGGTGTCAGGAAAGCTTGTGCAGAGTGCTTCATGAGCGTCTCCGCTGCCTCATCTCCAGAGACCAGACAAAACAAACTCGCGGCTCTTTTCATCAGCCTCATTAGTGACCCCTCACGCTGGGTAACAGACCCTTCATCGTCTCTGTCGTTTGTCATCATTCGCAACACAGTAATCTGGAGATCTCTTCAAACGCTAACTCTCTGTGTTATAGGTGCGTCAGGCAGCCTTTCAGTCGCTGGGTCAGTTCATCTCCACATTCGCCTCTCCCTTCAGAGATCGGGACCAGCTCTACTGTGAGGAGACAACAGCTCACCGGTGAGTCACACGCTTCACTCCATCATTGAGGCGTTGGTAACTGTTTAGGGAGTCCTTTTTAAGACTTTTTTTTTTCCTTCAGAGGCCTTTTTTTCTTCAGTTGAGTTCTGTTTTTCCCCCATGTCTCACCCCTCTCATCGAATGTCTTTTTTTCCTCTACAGAGTCCTGTTTTTCCTCTGTGAGGTTTTTTCCTACTACACGGAGTCTCTTTTTCCTCCCCTGGATTTCCCCCCTCTTTGTGGAGTCTTTTTTTCCTCTCCCCTCCGAGTCCCTATTATATTCCCCCATCTTCCACTGAATCTTTCCTCCTCCTCTGCTGAGTCCTGCCTCAGAGTCCCGTTTCCTTCCCATTAAATCCCTTTTTCCACATCCTGCTGAGTCTCCTTTTCGTCTGTTTCTGCCCTCCCACAAAGCCCCTTTTGCCTATTTTGACGAGTCTCTTTTGCCCCACTTCTGCAGAGTCTTTTTTCTCCCTTCTCGTCGAGTCCCTTTTTCTGTCCTGCCACCAAGTCTCTTTTCTGCCCTCCTACCAAATCCCTTTTCTCCATTTCACCTTCAATTTTCTCCTCTTCTTCTGAATATTTTTCCCCTCCTCCACTGAGTCTTATTTCCCTCTTCTGCTGAGTCCACCCCTCTTGTTAAGTCCTGTCATTTTTACCCTCTCGCCGAGTCTCTACCCCATCTCACGGAGTCCTTTCCCTCATCTTCCCCTGAATCTTTTCTCCTCCTCTGCTGAGTCTCCCCTCAGAGTCCCTTTTCCTTCCCACCAAATCTCAAAACGAGTCTCCTTTCCCCCTCTTCTGTAGAGTCTTTTTCTCCCTTCTCGTCGAGTCCCTTTTTCTGTCCTCCCACCAAATCCCTTTTCCCCATCTCCCCAGTCTTCATTTTCTCCTCTTCTCCTGAATCTTTTTCCCCTCCTCCACTGAGTCTTATTTCCCTCTTCTGCTTAGTCCACCCCTCTTGTTAAGTCCTGTCATTTTTACCCTCTCGCCGAGTCTCTACCCCATCTCACGGAGTCCTTTCCCTCATCTTCCCCTGAATCTTTTCTCCTCCTCTGCTGAGTCTCCCCTCAGAGTCCCTTTTCCTTCCCACCAAATCTCAAAACGAGTCTCCTTTCCCCCTCTTCTGTAGAGTCTTTTTCTCCCTTCTCGTCGAGTCCCTTTTTCTGTCCTCCCACCAAATCCCTTTTCCCCATTTCCCCAGTCTTCATTTTCCCCTCTTCTCCTGAATCTTTTCCCCCTCTTCTGCTGAGTCCACCCCTCTTGTTAAATCCCATCATTTTTACCCTCTCACTGAGACTACCCCTTCTCGCCGAGTCTTTACCCCATCTCACGGAGTCCCCCCTCTCATTGACTCCCCCCCTTTCACCGAGTAACCACTCACGTAGTATTGTTTTGTCCTCCTGCCAAGTTTCTTTTTTTTACCCTCTTGCAGAGAATTGTTTGTAAAGATATAGTTTAGACGTTACCACTTGTTTTTTAAGGAACGTTAGAGGAGGGTGATTGTTTTATTAAAGTGTTTCTGTGGCTTATGTTTGAAACAACTGTTATTCTCTCTTCAGCTCAAACCCAGATTCCCCTGTTGCCTCACTGGACTGCATTACCCACAACCCCTCAGGATGCCAGGTACAAGAAGCAGAAGAAGGTGGAGGAGAGCAGGATGCGGAACTTGAGCAGGAATGTTTGTCAGAGGCCCAACTGGAACTAAAAAATATATCTGGGTCCATGCTCGACCTGGAACCTTCATCTGGGGCCCTATCGGAACAAGAACCACCATCTGAGGCCTTTACTTCAGCTCAAGTAGATTCACAGTCATCAGGAGCCCTAACTGAAATTAACCTTTTGTCTGAAACCTTAATGGAACTGGAACCTTTATTAATGACACCAAAAGAATCAGTGGCTCCATCTGAAGTCCGAAAATGTCCAGAGTCTTTACTACAGGTCCTAACAGAACCTGAGGCAACATTAGTGGCCCTAACAGTAAACAACGAATTGTTAAAGAACCAAATAAAAAGAGATGATTCACTAGAGGCCCAAACAAAACTGGAGGCATCATTATGGGCCAAAACTGAGGAAGCTGCAGTTTTTTTAGGGGCCCAAACGGGACTTGGGGAATCGTTACAGGCTCAAACAGAAACAGAATCTTCAGAAAAGAACTTGAAACTCGAGATCCTGATGGAGGAGAATTCGATCCGGGACCAAACTGAACCATCCAGTGTGAAACCAGCATCAGAAGCTCAATCCAAGGCCCAAACGGGACCTGAGAGTTCCCCCGGGACAGAACCGGATCTGTTTAATTCTTTTCAATTCTGGCGAACTCCTCTCCTTCAGCTCGATCTGGATCTTGAACTGCGGCAGAAACTTCCAGAGGCTCGTGGCTCTCAAGGTTTTGGCGAGTGCCAGGAGCGGATTCTGAACCGGACCAATCCTTCCTCTCCCAGGGGGCCGACTCTGGGGCGGAGGCAGCTGCAGGAGCTGATTGAGAACCTTGAACCACATACGGATGACCCCGACGTTAAAGGTAATGATTGCACGATAGATATCAGATTTCACAGATGATGCATGTTCAGCTTATTTATCTTTTTAAAATTGAAATGAAAGTTCTGCTGCCACTGAGAAAAAGGTTATATAACATCTAGGGATGCACCGAATATTCGGGCACTGAAAATTTTCTGTTGAAAATGGCCCAAAAGTGCATTTTGGGTTTTTCCACTGAAACAACAAGGCTGAAACAATGATGACGCAATCATAGTCTACACGTGCTTGTTGGAAGCAACGGTTCCAGCAAGACATGATTATATGATGGAGCAGCACTTATTACATGTTGCAAAGCTTCTTTCAGCAAAAGCGAGTCTTGGCTGCAGAGCACGAGCTCCCCGCGACATTCGCTGCACACCTCTTAATAGAGAACATTCTCTCTTATTGCCCCCTTTGAGCATCTAACTACAGAGAGCAGCTCTGCTGATGCATCTGTATCTGAAGCGGACGTTATTCGTTTAATCGCAGCGCTAAAGCGTCTCTTAAACAAAGAGGTTGAGACAGAACACGAAAACATTGAAAAGTTCACTCTTAGAGTCTGTCAGCACATGCTTCTATTCTATTATCTATTAGATCTATTCGGATCGTCTGCACTTCATCGCGACTACTTAAACCGCGTTATAAAGTTCATTACTTGCAGAAATAAAGCAGCGCGCACGAGAAATGATCCAGAACGCAGTGGATGCGGAGAACCTGCAGAGAGACGGAGCGGGAGAAGGCCTGCACATTATTATTGAGTGTAAGCATGAGTGCGGTAAAGTAAAAAATTTAGGTTTGAATTTTATTTTATTTTTACAAATTTACAAATATTTTTTATATTTTTGTAATTGATTTATTCTTTGAAACTTTTTATTAGGAATTTATGCAATTGCAATACCTTTGTTAGGTTAGTACACAGTCGTAGCCATAAATAATAACAATATTAATGCAAAATTTCTTTCAGTGTTTTGGGTTTCGGGTTTGGGTTTTGGCCAAGACATTTAATTTCGGTGCATCCCTAATAACATCCCATTTAAATTTGGAGATATTGCTTGACTAGAGATATATAAAAATTTCATTATAACGAGATAAATTACAGGAATGTGTCGGTCTCAATTTTTCAAATTCGAGAACGGGTTCCTCTGAGTCTTAAAAAGTCTATAAGCCCTAATTTTATGTCACAAAAAGTCTTAAATTCACTGTTCTATGTTTAAAATAAGGTAATCACAACTCTCATTTTTCTGATGTCCATGTAAAGATCTTCTGACATGTGTTTTTGTTGTTGCTTTGGGTTGCCAGTGATTGAGAAAGTGCTTCTAAACGTAAAAATGTTGGTTCGGGTTGCCAGAGATGGAAAAAAATGCTCATAAATGCTATACTTTGTAAAATGCATGGTTAGCGTTGCCTTCGTAAGTGCTCAAAAGCATAAAAGTGATGATTATGGTTTCAAACTATGTATTTGAAGCATACAATTTATTGTGCAAAAAACCTTTTGTTTCTGTTGTTGATGTTGTGATATAGCTGATATAGATTTGATTCTTGGCGTTCTTAGAAAGTCTTAAATTTTTTGGTTTAACAGGGTTTCTCTGTTGGTCAAATTTTAAAGTGTTTAAAAGCCATAATGCTATTTTAAATGCACAGGTGTTATCAAGCGTTTCTAGTTACTCTCGTCTATTTGTAGACGATGCCTTTACCTTAGATTTCATGTTATGTAGTTATATGGTTGGATGAAGACTAAACACCAGAGGGCGCTAGTGCTCAGTGAGTTAAGGGCCCTTAGGGTGTTAAACTGAACACCCCACACAGTTTTGTTCCAAGAATTCTTCAACGAACAGACAGTTAGCCATCAAACAAGCTGTGATCGGGGTTTAATTCTAGCTGCGGTGGAGATGTGGAGGGCGATGGTCCTCCAGAGATTCAGTTTGACTTTGCTGGCCTTGACCATTTCAACAACTTTTTTAACCTGTCTAGACAATGCATCCATTTGGAGATGAGAGTATAAAAATATATTTCTTAAGAGAATATATTTGTAACTCGCCTTCAAACTATAAAAAGAGATTGAACCAACTAAACTAAAACATTAACCTAAAATAACCATTTTTAATGACTATTTAAAAAATAATAATACATTTTATTTCAAGACGGCTTTCTTGACACTCAAGGGCACCGTACAGAGTCAAAACAGGCTATATATAAACAAAACAATGATAAAAGACAATATAATACAAATAAAACAAAGACTAGATTAAGTGGAGTATGCTATTTTGAAGAGAAGGGTCTTAAGTCTGGATTTAAAAACTGATAAAGTTTCAAGGTTTCGAAGGTCAGAGTGGAGTGAGTTCCGTAGATGGGGAGCAGAGCAGCTGAAGGACCTGCTCCCCGTGGTGCTGAGGCGAGCAGGAGGAACTGTGAGGTGGATAGAAGAGGAAGACCTGAGTGAGCGGGCGTCTGTGGTGACATGAAGAAGTTCAGTGAGATAAGTAGGAGCCAGGTTATGGATGGACTTGAATGTAATGAGTAGGAGTTTGTACTGGATGCGATATTGAACGAGGAAACAGTGAAGCTGCTGCAGGACCGGGGAGATGAGGTGAGTAGAGGGAGTTTTGGTACTGATCTGGGCAGCAGAGCTTTGTAGAAGTTGTAGTTTTTTGAGGAAGACCATACAGAAGGGAATTGCAGTAGTCAAGACGTGAGGTGACCAGGCTATTGACAAGGATGGCGGCTTAGTGAGGGTGTATTAAAAATGAGTGTTTTGGGATGAGAGTCTATATACTTTTCAAAAGTTCGATCAATGAAAACTAAAAAAAAAAAAAAATCTGCCAAAAAAATATCTATTAAAAACAAAGCGATCATTAGTGGCTTAAAAAAACGATGTCAGCATTTATGACAAACAAATCCTTGTTGTAGATGTGACTAATTTGAAACACATCTGTCTGATGCTGAAATATCTTGTTTAATTTTTACCAAATATGAGATAAACCCGTGCTTGTCTCTATCCTGGGTATTTAAGCCAACAGACTCTTTACCGCAATGCTTCATGTTTGTAATCCATTTTTTTTATTGCATGGAATTGATGTCAATTATTCATTGTTTTTTTTGTCATTTTGCTTTTATTATTTGGATTAGAGTGGGACTTTAGGTTGGGATTCATTCTTAAGTTGGATCTCCCAGGTCCTCCAAAGTCCAAATTTGGTTCCCGGGGATTCAGTCACGCAACTCTTTGGAACAAATTGCTGGCAACACTTCATTATTATCTTTATTTTTAACATTTTTAAATCTGATCTTAAATCATATGTTCCAAGAAGCTTTCTTCTGCTGACCTGTTGTGTTCTCTTGCCATCTGTTATGTATTATTTACTTTTATTACTATTATATTTTTTATTGTTTTACATAAAAATATTAATTGATTGATGCTGAGGGGATTCATAACTCTATGCTCCCTACTAAAATAGACTAAATTAGGGTTATATAACATGCTTATTAAAATTTAATCCTATTTTGTCCCAATACAAACTTTCAAAAGAAATGTTCGTAATTACATGCTGACATTCTAATGTCTCTCACGGGAAAAAATATTATGAGTTTTGATATTAATTTGAGCTACTTTAAGACTCATGTTTGTGAGGCCACTTTGATGCATTTACCAAAAAAACTATAAAAGACATTGAGATTAATTTATATTTATGATGTACAATTCAACTGTGTGTGTGTGTGTGTGTGTGTGTGTGTGTGTTTTCAGCTCAGGTAGAGGTCCTGACAGCAGCTCTCTCTTCCCTGGAGACGGAGTTTGGAGAAGCTTTTCTGGAACCCCGAGCGGCTCAGAGGAACCCCTTTGGCCCCCACGAGATCTCAGAGCAGCAGGTCAAGGTCAGAATGATCACATATTCACTCTTGCACTACCGCTGCTCCTCAACATCTCAATGAACTGGTTTTGTATCTTTCTCCTGTCTCAGAGTGGTGGCTCATCGATGTGTGCAGCGCATGAGGACTGCGATTCTGATGAGAACATGAATTCTGAAGATGAGGGAAGATCCAAACAGCAGGTTGGTGGTCGTTTTGTGATACTCTGCTCTTTCTTCAGAAGCTCTCCAGGATTCATCTAGCGTCTATTCAATCTGAACATGAACTTTCAGAAATTCCGAGCAGTACTACACATGAAGGTGTCCACACACCAATCTCAATAATTGGTCTGAAGTTTTGTGCATGAAAACTCCTCGATCAAAAACAATCAGAACGATGGGTGCGATCGAAAAAGGGCTTGGTTTTTTGTAAGAAGAACGACCAATGAAATGATGTAAGATGAACATAAAAGAGCAGCTTGTGGAACTGGATGCACACTCTCACGTCGACCTCACGACAGAAAACCATGACGAATAACAGCTTGATGAATAGCAGAGGAATAGGTCGTGAAAGAGGAGAACATGAACATGCCATCACCATGAAAATACACTTTGGCAAAAAAGCGACACAACAATATTCATGAATTTAGGTCACCAACACAAAACCAAAAGTGTGCGTGAAGAAAAAGAGAGCTTTTCTGGGAAGACATCATGGGGCCTCAGGTGACCAATAGGAGAGCAGGACGCTACACACAAACACACAGCATCAGGGCTGGAACTGACCAATAACGGAGCAGGACATATGCAGTCACGTGATTCTTAGTGTTGTCTTCCACCCAAATTTCAAACGTCGAAAGTGTTTCTCATGTACGCTTTTCATATCTGCAATTTTTTTTCTTATCATGAACCCAAATATAGCGTCACGGTGGCGCAGTGGGTAGCACAGTCGTCTCACAGCAAGAAGGTTGCTGGTTCGAGTCTCGGCTGGGTCAGTTGGCATTTCTGTATGGAGTTCTCATGTTCTCCTCGTGATCGCGTGGGTTTACTCCGGGTGCTCCAGTTTCCCCACAAGTCCAAAGACATGCGGTATAAGTGAATTGAGTAAGAATGATTGTCCATAGTGTTAAAGTGTGAATGAATGAGTGTGTGTGAATGATTCCCAGTGATGGGTTGCGGCTGGAAGGGCATCCGCCGCATAAAACATGTGCCAGAGGAGTTGGCGGTTCATTCCGCTGTGGCGACCCCGAAAGGGAAGAAAGCCGGCAAGAAAATGAATGGATGGATGGAACCCAAATATTCTTCACGTGGCATTTCGTCTCTTTTCCATAACGTGAAGTACTTGTGTTTATTCTTTTTCGCAAGTGACTTCAGTATCCTGATGTTCAGGGAATCCAACTGAAAAGCCTTTCACGTCTAAATAGCTTTAAAAGTAAAGAAGAATTTGAGATGAGCCAAAACTTTGATGTTCGTGTTCAGGATGTGGTTCCACAGGCGCTGCTGGATCAGTACCTTTCGATGACAGACCCGTCTCGCGCTCAGACCGTCGATATGGAGATCGCTAAGCACTGCGCATACAGCCTCCCCGGGGTAGCGCTAACGCTAGGACGCCAGAACTGGCACTGTCTGCGCGACACCTATGAGACATTAGCGTCTGACATGCAGGTCTGTAACCCTGATGAGTTTTTTTGTGTATATGTATTTCTGTGTATTTTGTTCTTTTAAGCGCAAGCTGATGTGTCATTCGAAATCTGAGTGTTTAATGCAGTATTATTTCCGTTAAATGTGTTGTGATCTTCTGGTGGTCTCTTCCGGTGACAGTGGAAGGTCCGGCGGACTCTGGCGTTCTCCCTCCACGAGCTGGCGGGGATTCTGGGCGATCAGATAACCGCTGCTCATCTGCTGCCAGTCTTCAACAGCTTCCTAAAGGACCTGGATGAAGTGCGAATCGGCATCCTAAAGCATCTCTATGACTTCCTTAAGGTCCGTCTTTTTCCTCCAGCTTCTCAAAGTCTTCACTTTATCCCAATCTCTCCTTTCAAGAGCGTTTCTCGAAAGTGGGGAATTTTATCTGCTTGGGCAATGAACAGAAGCACCATAAAACAGCTGTTTGAAATAATTAACGTACCAATGTTAGCGGTACTCAAAACCAGGATCACTGTTGCCATGGAGAAATCATCCCACATCTGATGGCTGGACTTTTCCAGTTCATAACTCTTAGTAAAGCTTTAAAAACCTTTGAAGTCTGTATTGGTAGAGTGTTGGTGGATTGGGAGTGGTACACAGGGTGCACATCTGCAAGAGCTAGTAATTGTTATGGTCTGTGTTGCTGCTGCTCAACCCTGATACCCATCGGCAGTACTTGTTTGAATCAACCTTGATTGGAATCAAGAGTCATTTAAAGTCTATCTCAAACAGATTCTGTGTAAACGACTTGTTGTTTTTTATAGAATAAACTGTGGGTCATTAGAAGAAAGCGTTTGATGACTTTTGAATTGACTGGGATTTTTTAGGATGAACTTGATGAATCAAAATTTAGTTATTTTGAATAATCTATTTGAATCAACTGAGTCGTATTGAGTGAATCTGAATCGGCTGAGTTGCTTAGAAGAAAGCTGTTCTAATCAACTGTGATTCCTTTGAAATAAGTCTAATAGAATTTGTCTGTTTGAAGATTCAGAGTCATTTAGACGAAGCCTGTTTGAATGGTTTGTTATTCTTTTAGGATGAACTTGATGAACCATTCAGGTGTTATTTTGAATTTGTCCATTTCAATCAACTGAGTCGTTTATTTATTTATTTATATTTTCACCTGTCCTGTCCTAGTTGTTTATAAAGAATCTATTTGAGTCAGCTGTGAATCATTTAAAATGAAGCAATTTCAATCAGGGGATTTTTGTTTAAAAATGTACAAGTTATTTAGAGCTAAGCTGTGTATGAATCAAGGTCAAGACAACTTGTTGGAATCAACCATGAATTGAATGAATCTTTTGGAAAGGTCTATAAATTAAGTTAATTTAAAATGGTATAATTTTGATGAACTGAGATTATTTTTGATTGAATCAATGGCGATTTAAGATGAATCTGATTGAAAATGATTCAAATTCAAATAATTTCAGACTTGTTGAAATTCAAATGATTCAGACTTGTTTATTTTACTGTATAGCTAGAGTGCTGGTAGTTTGGGAGTGGTACACAGGGTGCAAAGCTGCAAGAGTGAATGATTATTATTATTATTATTATGGTCTGTGTTGCAGCTGCTCCACCCAGAAACCCGCCGGCAGTACCTCTATCAGCTGCAGGAGTTCCTGGTCACTGATAACAGCCGCAACTGGAGGTTTCGCTTCGAGCTGGCTGAGTAAGTGTGTTGAGTTTGAAGCCATTCCCCGTGGGTTTACCTCCAGCAGATGCCGTTCTCTCATAATGAAGATGATTGGTGTGGTACCCTCAGGCAGCTGGTGCTACTGCTGGAGCTGTACAGCGCTCAGGATGTTCACGACTACCTCAGACCTCTGGCCTTCTGTCTTTGCTCTGACCGCGTCTCCTCTGTGCGCTGGACCGCCTACCGTCTGGTACTCACACTGCACTCCTGCTGTTTGCTTTACTTTTATATGGAAACACCATTTTGAGTGTGTTTTTCATTCAAAAGTGAATCACTCCAAATGATTAGATGATTCTTAAAGATTTTTAGGATGAATCAGTCAAGCTCTGTTCTATAAATGAAATTATACTGTTAGAGCTTCTTAGTAGGATTCATTGAGAGTCGTCTAAAATGAATCAGAATGTTTAAAATCACTGACGCTTTCATATGGAGTTGTTTAAATCCATTGGCAGTAATTTAGATTGGGTTATACTACTTGAATGAGTTTTGAGCTGTTTAGATCACGATCAAGAATGAGTTTAAAGTCAATCTTTGACTCTCTGTAGAATAAAAGAAGAGTCGTTTTGAAATAATCAAATTAATTAATCAGGGAGTCATTTAAATTTGAAGCCGTTTGAATCAATGACTAAAAAAAGATTATTTTTAATTACGTTATTTAGAGTGAACTTTAATTAAGGTCAAGGCATTTAAATGAATTTGTTTGAATCAACCTTGAATTAATCTATTGGAATCAACTGAGTCATTTAGAGTCAAGCTATATGATTCAAGTGAAAGGTATTTAAAATAACATCTTTTTAGTTGACTGTGATTTTTTTTAAATTGAATCTAACATCCATTTAAAATAAATCTGTTTGGATCATTTGAGAGTTGTTTCAGAGAAGATGCTTCATTGTAAAAGGATCACAATTGATTCGAACAGATTCTGAACTATAGCAGAGTCAAACAGCTTCATTTTAATTGTCTCGAATAGAATGTTGATTCAAATACAATAATTCTATTAAATTAGACTCAAAGTTATATAGAATTATTTACTTATAGTCAAATGTGAGTTGTAATATTTAGATGAATGTTGCTTGAATTGTGATTCTTTAGGAGGAATCATTTAGGGGTTATTTTTTTCCTATTTGAATCAACTGAGTCATTTAGATAGTTTGAATAAACTCTAGGGGTTTTTTTAAATTGCTTTTGGAATCAGATATGAGTCACTTAGGATGAACCTAATTTAGAAGTCATTTAGAAGGAACTTGTTTGAATAAATTCTGAGCAACTTTGAGTCCATTTATTTGAATCAAATGAGTCGTTTAGAAGAAAGTAGTGCAAAACTGTTTTGATTCTTTTAGAATGAATCAGTTTGATTAAATTTTTAGTCATTAAGAGGATGGATTAATAATATGTCAGCTGTTTAGAACTAATCAAACAAACTGCAGAAGTATTAATGCGCGCATTCATGTGTTCCAGGTGAGCGAAATTGTGCGCAAGCTCTCCTCCTGTTCCTCCCTGCTGCTCAGTTTCCTATCGGAGCTGGTGGAGAGGTTTAGACATTCTCAGAAGTGGTTGAATCGCCAAGCCTTTGCCTTCCTCTGCCAGGTGACTGATACTCATAACCCTAAACATAACTTTTCATAATCATCACTCTAATCGTTACAATGTCCACTCAGCTGTCTGTCGAGGAGGAGTGCGTGTCTATCCAGGACTTCTCAGAGTACCTTCTTCCTGCTCTTCTTTCTCTGTCGTCTGATCCGGTCCCCAACGTCCGGGTTCTACTGGCCAAAACCCTGCGCCAGACGCTGCTCCAGAAAGGTATCCTGCAGTCATCCTTCCATTCACCTTCTGTAGACATTATAAAAGCTAAGCTTTGCTCAACCTAGGTAGAAATGTTTCACAAGGTTGTTCTTAGTCCTGGACTGGTGATGCTTTTTAACAGGAATTTCTCTTTGGGTCCTCCAGAGTACTTCCTGAGCCATCAGCAGGAGGCGCTGGAGCACATTCTCCTCATCCTGCAAACAGATACAGATAAAGACGTCAAGTACTTTGCTAGTTATCATCCTGGAAACACTCGCATGAACGAGGATGCCATGAGCACCACCTCCTCCACCTACTGATCCAGGGGTACCTCCTCCACTTACTGAACAAACACTCTACTGAACACTGAGTCAGGAGCAGCACCTCTAACTTGAAGTTCCTATTGGCTCCTTCATTGTTTCACCTTTTTTTTTAAACCGCAGATGCCTTAAACGAGATTCCCTCAAACTAGACAATGCTTGACCAGCAGTTAGTCTAAACTAAACTAAAGACTACCATGTGCTAACGAAGCCTTGAAAGTTTGAGGCGTGCGCTAAAGTTGGTTAAGCAGGTTTTTTAATCCTGTTAATTTTTGAGTCCATCCAAGGAGTCCATCAGGCTTAATTGTAGAAGTGCGTTAACCAGGTTGTGTGGGAAAACAAGTCTAGATTATACATTATGTTCGCCAGGCCTGGATTACTAAGTCTGTTCCTTAGTTTCCATCAACCAAGTCAAGAACGGGCTAATGGAGTCAAGTGATTTGGTTTAGATAACCTAGTTTATTTTAAGCACTCTGTAAAGTAGGTCTGGATTTATGGAGTCTGTTATTGGGTGTTTGTAACCATATCTAGTTTGGATTACGGATTATGTAGTTTGTTTACAAGGTTTAAGTAACCAGGTTTGATTCCTGCAGTCAGGAATGTGCAGGATTCATATTTTGGGGTTTGTTTGGCATTATCTGGGTCAGTCGTATGGATTTCGCATTAATGGTTTGCCATGTTTCGATTAGGTGTGTTAATCTTGTTTGTGTAAGACGGGAGGTGTTTTAACCTCCTCTGAGCTGTGTGTTGGTTCTTAAGGGCTTTTTTTAACCTGGTTAGTGCAGCACATTGTTGCTCTGACGCATCACTGCTGCTTGTATTCCTTTTTATGACGCGATCTGGAGATTTGGTCTGAATATCAGACCAGTGTTCTACTGTGTCCACCCTGTAAATACATCGACGACCATGAATTTTATTCTCAATAAACTGTTTATCGAATATCTTTCAGCTCCTTATCGGGTTTGAGTAAATGCAAGATCTTATAGTAGTCACCTTAATCAGATGATTGACCTTATTTGTAATAGATTTATTGGGAAAAATGAACAAAAATGAGGGTTAGCAAAGTAGTTTTAGTCTTTTAAAGAAAGCCAAATGTTAGTTTGTCATTTGTTGTGTTTTGGTTTAGTTTTTGTCAACTGAAATTGGCATCGATTTTGTAAATCAGAACTACGGTAGATTTAGTAAAGACCAACTTTTATAAAGTATATATTATCATGAACGTTATTATTTATTTAGACAATTTTCAAAAACGTAGCCACTTTTTAACGATGTTTTTATCCTTTAGGGAATTTTTTAGGTCTTTAGATCAACTATATATGAGGTTAATCATCTGATTAACCTAAGTTCGAGAGGAGATTGGCTGATAATTGGCTGAAATACAGTCTAATCTTGTGGTCCTACATCGTGCAGGATGTCCCTCCTTCACCACTCAACGCACACCTTCACCTCATCTGACTTTGCATAAGAACATCTTCAACTTGTTAAACTATGGTAATAGTTGGAAGTCTAGGGGGGAGGGAGGGTCCAGGTCACTCAACCGTCCCGGACTAGTACGTTTCTCCATTGCTCTCCAACCACGCTTGTGATACTAAGCAATTATTAGTAAGAGTGAACTCGTGAAGTCCTGAGATTATCTCAACATTAGGAGGCAAAATGATAAATCACAGCCCTCTCTCATCTTCATAGGTGAAGAACTTTTACACAATTTGAGTTAAAATCAGTAATCGATACATATAGAGCGTTACAGACGCAGATTTAGCATGACTTTTATTTACTCTGGTTTCTCGTATCATTAACCGGCCATCTGAACACTTCCGGTTACACAACGCAGAGCGTGTTTTGGAAGATGAAGTTAACTAAAGACACAACAGTTATAACCGCATAAATGTGCTGTTACTTTCATGTGTAGAATTGTCTGCAATAAGGAATTCAATAGTTTGTATATTATTTATTTAAGACGTAAAACGAATCCCATGCATGCGCACCGCCTTCTCTCGATAACCGGAGCGGGAAAGAGGATGATTTTGATTCACTCAATTCAGAATAGTTTTTAAGGTAATTTGTTGAAAATGCCTGTTATTTTAACCAGAATATGTGGCAGAGTCTGTTTGTGTGACTAAATACGTTTTTTGACCTCTTCTAAATACTGAAATAACCAAAACACTTTTTGTTTTTGTTTTAACGGAAATGATTGGAAGTATAACCATTGTTTAGCGTTTTAAGATGAAATTATCAGTAGCGTGTTCTGGGTTAAACCAGCGGCAGAATGTTTCAATTATGTCTGAATTGCAAATGTTGAACATTGCAAAAAAGCGTGTCTGAATGCTGTTCGGTGCGGCTTGGTCTCAGGTGAGTATTACAAGTCTTAAAATCACACAAGTGAGTTGTTCCTTGTGTGTTTACAAGTGTTTTTTTTTTTAAATGTCTAGTAGATTCATACAGAACGATCATGATGAAGATAAACCGGGAAAGCCGCAGGACAGACGACGGAGCGAGTCGGCCTGACTCCCCCTGAGCGGAGGCTGCATCTGTGTAGAGCAGTTTGTCCGTGTCTCACGCAGCTGAACCCTCAGCCGGAGCGCTTGAGCTAAAGCAGGGTCACTCAGAGGTCACCCATCACATGGCGATGGACCGAGGACTGTGTGCTTCTAAACATCCTCCTCAAGTCTGAGTGTCCAGGATCCTGATCTCCGATTGGCTGCTGGTAATCGTTCATTTGCATAAAAAGAGCTAATGAGAGATGAAGCCGAGGTATGCGTGTGTATCCCATCGGGCCCTCCAGATCCAGCTGGCCTCATTCCTGCATGGGAAAGTGTCCTCCGCTCTCCCCAGAGAGAGAAGAGAGAGAGAGAGAGACGCGAAGGGGGACAGAGAAGCACGCATGCTGTCATCCTCTTGGTGTTTGTTGCTCACGATGTACCATAAACAAGTACACTCACATTGACAAACAAAATCACACATGCGTCTCCGTCTCTCTCTGTGATCAGCTGACCCTGCTGTCACTGACCTCGTGTTCTCAGCAGGAGCTGGAGGATCATGGGACATTCAACTCTCTTTCTCTCGCCGATCTTCTTTCTCTCTCTCTCTTTCCTTCTCTACTCTTTCTCCACCCCTTCTCTCTCTTCCTTTTTCTTTCTCTCTTTGATTTTCTCTACTCTTTTTCCCCTTCTCTCACTCTCTGTCTCCCTCTTTTTTCTCTTCTCTCTTTTCCCCTTTTCTCTTTGCTTTTCTCTACTCTTGCTCCCCTTGTCTCACTCTCTTTCTCCCCCCTCTCTCCATCTTTCACCTTCTTTTTTCTCTTCTCTCCTTTTCTTCCTTCTCTCTTTTCTTATTCTCCCATTTTACATCTCCCTCTTTTTTTCTCTCTTTCTTTCTCCCACTCCCTCTACCCCGTTCGCTCTTTGCCCTTCTCTCTCTTTCCTCTGTCTTTCTCTCTTTTCTTGCTCTTTTTCCTTCTAACTGTACTCTCTCTCTCTCTCCTTTTCTGTCTGCCCCTTTTCTTCCCTCTTCCCTTCTCTTTCTTCTCTCTATTTCTGTTTCTTTCTTTCTTTACTCTTTTTCACTCCTACTCTCCCATTCTCTATCTGTCTCTCTCTCTCCTACTCTCTTTATGCTTTCTCTCCCCCTCTTTCTCTCTGTCTCTCCCCTTCCTTCTCTCTGTTTCTGTGTGTGTGAATCTCAGAACAGAATCAAAGATGTTCTCTTGTGGACACAGTGTCCTCAAAAGCAAGAGAGTGAGAGCGAGGGAACGGAGGGCTGATGCATTGTGAGGTTGCTCCATCCCTGCGATTCACTGGAGTGTGTGACAGCAGCTCATGGGGCTCCTGGAGAGCTCATTAATATTCAATTGTGTTTATTAAAATCAAGTTTTTCCTCCAGCTGCCGATCATCCTCTCTCCTGGCCGCTGGTGATTCCTGTTCCTGTGTCTAGAGCAAGAAATGATGCCACTAATATTTATGGCCTCCTGGCATTTGTCTTCTCTTGTTTAAAAATAGAGACAAGTGTCAAAGTAACAGATTCTTTGGGCTCCTTGTGGTCCTTAGATTGCCTGAGGAAACCAATGAGATGAAGATTACTTTTGACAGCGAGTGAAGAAGAGGATATGAGCGTCTCTTCAGATATTTCAAATTTGGGTCCCAGTTTACTGTCCGAGATTGCGATGCTCCTCTTGAATCTTCACTTGTTCAGCTACAGGAGAACTGTGCTGTAGATTTGCCCTCAGTGTCGTTTTCCGTTTTCCGTTCATGACAACTACTCGTTCTGGCCTCTAGTAGGACCATGTAGCCAGCACTACATTTGGACTCCATTTGGCTTCAAGCATTTGTGTCCACAGAGCGTCAATATACATGGTTTTTCTCATTTTCAGAACGTTTTCTAAACTCTTGAGGTGTTTTTGAACATTTTGTCCATTTATTAATAGGATAGTGACTGTGTGATGAGGGATAGAGGTTTGGACATTTTCTCTGAAATGGGATTTCAGCATTCGGTTGCCTGGTTTGGAGCTATGTATTACATATACTGCTCACGTTTAAGTTTGCGTGTTAAGTTTAAACTTACCTAAAGAATAGAATAATGCAAAATTCTCCTCTGAGTTTTCAGGAAGTTCAAATAAATAGGAATTTAAAAGGCATGGAGAAGCAAGGCTTTAAACATGTTTTTTTTTTTCAACTCATATTATTGTTACTCAGGGGGTGTTTGTGGGTCTCGTGGACCCATTGCCTTTTGCAGATTTTAATTCACCCAATCAAAACATTTTATGTTAAAAACATAAACAATATTTCATTTAGCCAAGAAACAAGTGATATAAACAACAACTATACTTTATTTATTGTTCTTTAACCTGATTTCTTCACGTGTAGAATTTGAACCATGTGTGGTGTTCTCATTATTGTTACTTTGGCAGGGTTGGCACTTCTGCTGGACCCATTGCGTTTTGGCGCTTTTAATTCACACAATCACACAATTTTATTCTAAAATGTAAAATGTTATGTTTGTGTGTGATTTAAGTTTGTGTGGGAAGAGAGAATTAAGGTAAAGAAACTACCATTTTCACACTTTAACATGCCCCGGGTCCAGTAGACCCGAACACCTTGTGTGTAATATAAACGTGTAGGGGGCGTACGTGTGGGGTCATAAAAAACCTGTTCTGATAAATGTTTTTCACAGGAAATGAGCCAAGACCATTGAATCTCAGCTTAAAATAATAAATGCTTGTTTAATTTTTCTTCTGATGAAAGTTGAAAATGGGTCGCACATACCCGAACACCATACAAGGGTTAAAGCTCGCCAGTTTAACGATTGTGTTGATGCAAATCTGCTCACTTTCGTCCCCTGTCTCAAGCGGTGACTCATGGGATTACAAGTTCAGTCACTTCTTTTGGTGCTTTGTACTAGTAAATGTCCAGGTAAAATGTCAAATAGTTTTCGTTTTACCCATTCTGAGATTGCAGACAGAAAAATTATGTTGTAATTTTTTTTTTTATTAAGCCCAATAGTGTCTGTGTAATAACGTTACAGACGCAGATTTAGCGTGACTTTTATTTACTCTGGTTTCTCGTATCATCTGAACACTTCCGGTTACACAACACAGAGCGTGTTTTGGAAGATGAAGTTAACTAAAGACCCAACAATTATAACCGCATAAATGTGCTGTTACTTTCATGTGTAGATAGAATTGTCTGCACTAACGAATGCAGTAGTTTGTATATTATTTATTTAAAACGAGTCCCACGCATGCGCACCGCCTTCTTTCGCTAACCGGAGCGGGAAAGAGGCTGATTTTGATTCGCTAAATTCAGAATCGTTTTAAAGGTAATTTGCCGAAAATGCCTGTTATTTTAACCAGAATATGTGTCAGAGGCTGTTTGTGAAGCATTTTTTCACCTTATGTTTTTGTTGTTGGTCAAGAAATTGGCAAAGACAGCAATGCATGTCGAAATATCCGAACCTATGCTAATATTTGCAAAAAAATAGTGTGATCAACTAATGAACTATTCATGATAAAAATTTGCTGGATCTCTCAACTTCTTAAGTTATCTACATATAAGCATAACCGTATTTTATGAATATGATGAAATAATGAAAATTCTCCAAAAAAAAATTGAAAAAACAATTATTTATTTAGAATGGAACTTCTAAAGGGACATGATTGAATGCAACAACAAAAATCAGGGTGAAAAGTCTAGGTGAAAGGAGAAATAACTGTTTTAATATCACAACTGTTTGCTTTCTCCAGCTAAGATGTTTGCATTCCCCCATGAAACACATTTGCCTTCTCTCGCAAGCACAATTATCTTTGTAAGGGAATTAAATCGGTTTAAAAATGTCACCTGTTTTTCTCGTGAACACTTTAATAGTATCCATAAAAGATTAGATCTAAAGACAGATGTCTAGCAACTCTGTAGTAGACAATTTAAAGATTAAAAAAAAAATAATCTAGTTTTAGAAAGAGCAACCTAAATATTATGACGGTCATCTCTGCAAGGGATGAATTTCACGTTTTTTGTGTTCAATTGTGGGATTTTTGGGGGAAAGAAGCACAAAGCTTGGGAGCTGCACATTGTGTCCTGTTTACTAACCACTATACCAGTAATCAGGATAAGCTCTGGTTCAGTTTGACCAGAACACAGTCACACTTCACTGATTAAATCCTCCAGAATCAACCTAAAATATTCTCTCCTCAAAAAATAGAGAAAAAGAGATGTCCGCTACTCTCCAGAAATGTGCTGCACGCATCTTTCATCAACCTCCAGGGTGCTGCAGACTAATATACAGCGGTGCTTACAGAGTTGTTTTGGCTCTGATCATACACACAGACATCAGTCCTACAGAGTCTTTTTCTCCGTCTCTGTGATCGGAATGAGAATCAGTCGTCCTCTCTTCAGTGGCTCTCTCGCAGTCTATGTGATGTATTGGAGATGGATTCCTCTGGCAGGAATATTACTTTTATTCCTCTCACAGGAGCCGTGTGATTCACCCGAGTGCTCTCTGCCACAGAAATAAGGACTGAGTGTGAGCAAAGTGGTTTTTGGTCTGCTGTTCTTCAAGTTTGAGAACAGCTCTTCAGAGGGATGAAACCGTGGCCGTATCTGAAGTCATGCAAGTTAAAAGATAGTAAAAGTTTCCACAGTGAAAAGAACTGGGTAAATATCCACAGGTTGGTGTTTTTGCTGGACAGGTGCAAACTTCCGCACTCGAAACTCTCCCTCCAATGAGAAGTGTTCACCATGGAGGAGTGTGTGCCTCCTCATCAGCTGCAGAGTTACTCCTCGTACCGAAAACTCAGAGTCAGTGTGACCTGAATGAGAGCAGATGCTGCAGAGACAGCTCAGGCTTCAGAGGTCAGCAAGCTTTCAACAACCTTGCAGAACGAGAATTATGAAGGAGGATGGTCTGATTGCTCATTCATGATCTATACTTCATTTATAAATATTTGAGTTATTCGCTGGCCCCAGAATGATGAGCGCTACGAGAGGATGAATATGGAACATGGCCTCTATGAATATCACATTCGAGTTGCTAGCTGAGAGGGTATGTATGGTTATGGTCCTGCCTTCCATGTTTGCTCTGCTTGCTGATCAGTTCCCTTCCAGATTTTGCATGTTCTCTTGTTGTGTGGTCCCTCACTGGACTATCTTTGATGACTTCCATTCTGGAACCACCATGCTTGGATTACCTGAAGCACAGCTGGTCTTTCACGTTCCGTTGCTGTAAACCACCTGCTAGGCATGTGAGGACGCCATCCGTCACCCTCCAAAACAATACATCTAAAGAATCAATCAAATGTTGAGTTTTTACTTGTTAGCCGCTTGAATTAATATTTTTGGTTTTCGCAGATGTGTGCTCGCCAAGACTGTTTCGAGCTTGAGCCCAACCGAAATGGGGCCGCTGTTCACTCATTGGAGAACCAAGTCTACACGAGCAAGTCATTTTCTTTACTTTTTACTAGGTTTGGATTCTAAATGACGATTCTGGAACAGCTTTTGGAAGGGAAGAGGGAAAGAGAAACGGGCAGACAGAAAAGGAGAGAGAGAAAGAAAAGAGAAGAGAAGGACAGAGAGCGAATGGGATAGGTAAAATGGGAGAGTAAGAGAGAGAGAAGAGTTTTTTGGGCACAATACATCATATAATGAACTAACTGATCCTCTAAGCTCATTAATTATATGCTATTGGTGTAGACTACCCTGGCACTTTCTTAAATTGTTAAGTTAAGCACATGCTTTTTGAGTTTGTGCATTGTCGCATTGGTGCTATTGGTGACCTTTGTCCAGTTAAAACTTTTTAAGCAGCAGTTGTGTGCAGTAAATTATCCCAGTTTTCAGCAAAAAAAACAGTGTTTCATGCGTTCAGTCAATTACAGCTGTGGATTTTGTCTTTTGGGGCCCAAATAAATGTGCGGGAGCCTTTTTAAAATATACAAATAGTACTTTGTTAATGAAAAATGAAGGTAACTAATTAGAGGTAGGATGTACAGAGATCATTAAATGATTCTCAGGTTAGTTGCTTAAGATGTTTTAGGCTTGAAGGTAAACATTATGGATCTTTGGACTTCCAGAGAGATTTTGAAGAATTTTGAGGTTAAAAGGGAAAAATATGTGGTTTGTTGGAGCTTTGCACTTTGTTGTGAACTTTAAATTCCGATCTGAGAATTTTTGTAGGTTAAATAAAAAAATGTTGTGTATTTCAATGTAACAAACTTGGATTCTCTTTATGTGCTTAATATGTGGCATAATTGATGAAGCTTACTTGATGGAACTGAAGGGAAAAAAACAGTTAATACCAAGATATTTTATGCAATTGCATATTTTAAGGAATTGGTGTGCCCTCCTAAAAAGCCAAAGGTCTTTGCCTATATGAGACACTTAAATATGTGATTTCAATCCAACCTGCAGAGAAATTATATCTCACTTTTTTTTTTTTACAGAGACCATCACTCATCATTCTCCAAATCAGCTTTACTAGATCAAGGTGCAAGGATTGATGTTGTTTAAGCAACTGTGTTTGAGAGCATCATCCTAAATGTGTCTCGCAGAAGGATAATCAATCACCAGAATCGGACGAGTCTCTTCAGGTCAGGTTCATTAAACAAAGCAGTCACAAGGAATCGATAATAATCTGATCTCACAGGTGGAAGTGTAATTAGCTATTGATCTAGAGCTTCCGTTGAAGAGTGCACGTTAACAGTGATTTTAGGATTTGATTATTTGTCATGCCTGCATTGCATTGCCTGTGCCATTGGCCTCCAAACACAGGGCTGTAGATGTAATTGTGGCTTAAGAAATCCCACAAGAGCCAAAACCCGATGTAATTCAGCCTGTGCCCGCGATAGATTGAAAGCCCGAACCCGAACCGGAAGTTCACAACGGCACCAAAAGGTTCTTTTCTCTGTAATCTATGGAATTGTGGAAAGTGCTAAAACTAGATGAAGTGAAGTTGTTGCTATGATCCCAAAAAGAGACAGTAGTCGATTTTTATCTTTTGCTAGAGTTTTAACACTGTCTAGCTGCAGACTCAGAGCCAACACAAGTTCCATTTAGATTAATGCATTTTACATTTATGCATTTGGCAGACGCTTTTGTCCAAAGCGACTTACATTAGGGGAGAGACAATATGCAATCTGTTACACCGTCAAAGTCTGTCTCAGCTTCTCATAATAGAAATTATATCAACTGATCAATAAACCAAAGCAGGGAGGAAGTAGAGCAAGAAGATAAAGACAGAGCAGGAAAAAAAGTTTTTTTTTATAGTAGGTGTTCCCTGAAGAGAAGAGTTTTCTGCTGCTTCTTGAAAGTGTTGCTGCTCTCCTGATTGGATCAGGAGTTTGGTCCAGCAGCCAGGGACAGTGAGAGAGAAGGTTCTTCTGAGAGATCTTTTGCCTTTGTGGGATGGAACCACAAGTCGCTGTTCCTTCTGGAGGACTTGTAGGAGTGGAGGGGCTTCTGGAGGGCACGTAGGAGCGGAGGAGCTTCTGGAGGGCACGTAGGAGCGGAGGAGCTTCTGGAGGGCACGTAGGAGCGGAGGAGCTCCTGGAGGGCACGTAGGAGCGGAGGAGCTTCTGGAGGACACGTAGGAGCGGAGGGGCTTCTGGAGGGCACGTAGGAGCGGAGGGGCTTCTGGAGGGCACGTAGGAGCGGAGGGGCTTCTGGAGGGCACGTAGGAGCGGAGGGGCTTCTGGAGGGCACGTAGGAGCGGAGGGGCTTCTGGAGGGCACGTAGGAGCGGAGGGGCTTCTGGAGGACTCGTACGAGCGGAGGGGCTTCTGAAGGACTCGTACGAGCGGAGGGGCTTCTGGAGGACTCGTACGAGCGGAGGGGCTTCTGGAGGACTCGTACGAGCGGAGGGGCTTCTGGAGGACTCGTACGAGCGGAGGGGCTTCTGAAGGACTCGTACGAGCGGAGGGGCTTCTGGAGGACACGTAGGAGCGGAGGAGCTTCTGGAGGACTCGTACGAGCGGAGGGGCTTCTGGAGGGCACGTAGGAGCGGAGGGGCTTCTGGAGGGCACGTAGGAGCGGAGGGGCTTCTGGAGGACACGTAGGAGCGGAGGGGCTTCTGGAGGGCTCGTAGGAGCGGAGGGGCTTCTGGAGGGCACGTAGGAGCGGAGGGCTTCTGGAGGACACGTAGGAGCGGAGGGGCTTCTGGAGGACACGTAGGAGCGGAGGGGCTTCTGGAGGACACGTAGGAGCGGAGGGGCTTCTGGAGGGCTCGTAGGAGCGGAGGGGCTTCTGGAGGGCACGTAGGAGCGGAGGGGCTTCTGGAGGGCACGTAGGAGCGGAGGGGCTTCTGGAGGGCACGTAGGAGCGGAGGGGCTTCTGGAGGGCACGTAGGAGCGGAGGAGCTTCTGGAGGGCACGTAGGAGCGGAGGAGCTTCTGGAGGGCACGTAGGAGCGGAGGAGCTTCTGGAGGGCACGTAGGAGCGGAGGAGCTTCTGGAGGGCACGTAGGAGCGGAGGAGCTTCTGGAGGGCACGTAGGAGCGGAGGAGCTTCTGGAGGGCACGTAGGAGCGGAGGAGCTTCTGGAGGGCACGTAGGAGCGGAGGAGCTTCTGGAGGACACGTACGAGCGGAGGAGCTTCTGGAGGACACGTACGAGCGGAGGAGCTCCTGGAGGACACAGAGGAGCTCCTGGAGGACACGTACGAGCGGAGGGGCTTCTGGAGGACACGTATGAGCGGAGGGGCTTCTGGAGGGCACGTAGGAGCGGAGGGGCTTCTGGAGGGCACGTAGGAGCGGAGGGGCTTCTGGAGGGCACGTAGGAGCGGAGGGGCTTCTGGAGGGCACGTAGGAGCGGAGGGGCTTCTGGAGGGCTCGTAGGAGCGGAGGGGCTTCTGGAGGGCTCGTAGGAGCGGAGGGGCTTCTGGAGGGCTCGTAGGAGCGGAGGGGCTTCTGGAGGGCTCGTAGGAGCGGAGGGGCTTCTGGAGGGCTCGTAGGAGCGGAGGGGCTTCTGGAGGACTCGTACGTGCGGAGGGGCTTCTGGAGGGCACGTAGGAGCGGAGGGGCTTCTGGAGGGCACGTAGGAGCGGAGGGGCTTCTGGAGGGCACGTAGGAGCGGAGGGGCTTCTGGAGGGCACGTAGGAGCGGAGGGGCTTCTGGAGGACACGTAGGAGCGGAGGGGCTTCTGGAGGGCTCGTAGGAGCGGAGGGGCTTCTGGAGGGCTCGTAGGAGCGGAGGGGCTTCTGGAGGGCACGTAGGAGCGGAGGAGCTTCTGGAGGGCACGTAGGAGCGGAGGAGCTTCTGGAGGGCACGTAGGAGCGGAGGAGCTTCTGGAGGGCACGTAGGAGCGGAGGAGCTTCTGGAGGGCACGTAGGAGCGGAGGAGCTTCTGGAGGGCACGTAGGAGCGGAGGAGCTTCTGGAGGGCACGTAGGAGCGGAGGAGCTTCTGGAGGGCACGTAGGAGCGGAGGAGCTTCTGGAGGGCACGTAGGAGCGGAGGAGCTTCTGGAGGGCACGTAGGAGCGGAAGAGCTTCTGGAGGACACGTACGAGCGGAGGAGCTTCTGGAGGACACGTACGAGCGGAGGAGCTTCTGGAGGACACGTACGAGCGGAGGAGCTTCTGGAGGACACGTACGAGCGGAGGAGCTTCTGGAGGACACGTACGAGCGGAGGAGCTCCTGGAGGACACGTACGAGCGGAGGAGCTCCTGGAGGACACAGAGGAGCTCCTGGAGGACACGTACGAGCGGAGGGGCTTCTGGAGGACACGTACGAGCGGAGGGGCTTCTGGAGGGCACGTAGGAGCGGAGGGGCTTCTGGAGGGCACGTAGGAGCGGAGGAGCTTCTGGATGGCACGTAGGAGCGGAGGAGCTTCTGGAGGGCACGTAGGAGCGGAGGAGCTTCTGGAGAACACGTAGGAGCGGAGGAGCTTCTGGAGGGCACGTACGAGCGGAGGAGCTTCTGGAGGACACGTACGAGCGGAGGAGCTTCTGGAGGACACGTACGAGCGGAGGAGCTCCTGGAGGACACAGAGGAGCTCCTGGAGGACACGTACGAGCGGAGGGGCTTCTGGAGGACACGTACGAGCGGAGGGGCTTCTGGAGGGCACGTAGGAGCGGAGGGGCTTCTGGAGGGCACGTAGGAGCGGAGGGGCTTCTGGAGGGCTCGTAGGAGCGGAGAGGCTTCTGGAGGGCTCGTAGGAGCGGAGGGGCTTCTGGAGGGCTCGTAGGAGCGGAGGGGCTTCTGGAGGACTCGTACGAGCGGAGGGGCTTCTGGAGGGCACGTAGGAGCGGAGGGGCTTCTGGAGGGCACGTAGGAGCGGAGGGGCTTCTGGAGGGCTCGTAGGAGCGGAGGGGCTTCTGGAGGGCTCGTAGGAGCGGAGGGGCTTCTGGAGGGCTCGTAGGAGCGGAGGGGCTTCTGGAGGGCTCGTAGGAGCGGAGGGGCTTCTGGAGGACATGTACGAGCGGAGGGGCTTCTGGAGGGCACGTAGGAGCGGAGGGGCTTCTGGAGGGCACGTAGGAGCGGAGGGGCTTCTGGAGGGCTCGTAGGAGCGGAGAGGCTTCTGGAGGGCACGTAGGAGCGGAGGAGCTTCTGGAGGGCACGTAGGAGCGGAGGGGCTTCTGGAGGGCACGTAGGAGCGGAGGGGCTTCTGGAGGACACGTAGGAGCGGAGGGGCTTCTGGAGGGCTCGTAGGAGCGGAGGGGCTTCTGGAGGGCTCGTAGGAGCGGAGGGGCTTCTGGAGGGCTCGTAGGAGCGGAGGGGCTTCTGGAGGGCTCGTAGGAGCGGAGGGGCTTCTGGAGGGCACGTAGGAGCGGAGGGGCTTCTGGAGGGCACGGAGGGGCTTCTGGAGGGCACGTAGGAGCGGAGGAGCTTCTGGAGGGCACGTAGGAGCGGAGGAGCTTCTGGAGGGCACGTAGGAGCGGAGGAGCTTCTGGAGGGCACGTAGGAGCGGAGGAGCTTCTGGAGGGCACGTAGGAGCGGAAGAGCTTCTGGAGGGCACGTACGAGCGGAGGAGCTTCTGGAGGACACGTACGAGCGGAGGAGCTTCTGGAGGACACGTACGAGCGGAGGAGCTCCTGGAGGACACGTACGAGCGGAGGGGCTCCTGGAGGACACGTACGAGCGGAGGAGCTTCTGGAGGACACGTAGGAGCGGAGGGGCTTCTGGAGGGCTCGTAGGAGCGGAGGGGCTTCTGGAGGGCTCGTAGGAGCGGAGGGGCTTCTGGAGGACTCGTACGAGCGGAGGGGCTTCTGGAGGGCACGTAGGAGCGGAGGGGCTTCTGGAGGGCACGTAGGAGCGGAGGGGCTTCTGGAGGGCACGTAGGAGCGGAGGGGCTTCTGGAGGGCACGTAGGAGCGGAGGAGCTTCTGGAAGGCACGTAGGAGCGGAGGAGCTTCTGGAGGGCACGTAGGAGCGGAGGGGCTTCTGGAGGGCTCGTAGGAGCGGAGGGGCTTCTGGAGGGCACGTAGGAGCGGAGGGGCTTCTGGAGGACACGTACAAGCGGAGGAGGACACGGAGGAGCTCCTGGAGGACACGTAGGAGCGGAGGAGCTTCTGGAGGGCTCGTTAGAGCGGAGGAGCTTCTTGAGGGCACGTACAAGCGGAGGGGCTTCTGGAGGACTCGTACGAGCGGAGGAGCTTCTGGAGGGCACGTACGAGCGGAGGAGCTCCTGGAGGACACGTACGAGCGGAGGAGCTCCTGGAGGACACGTACGAGCGGAGGAGCTCCTGGAGCACACGTACGAGCGGAGGAGCTCCTGGAGCACACGTACGAGCGGAGGGGCTCCTGGAGCACACGTACGAGTGGAGGGGCTTCTGGAGGACACGTACAAGCGGAGGAGCTTCTGGAGGACACGTAGGAGCGGAGGAGCTTCTGGAGGGCTCGTACGAGCGGAGGGGCTTCTGGAGGGCTCGTACGAGCGGAGGGGCTCCTGGAGGTAAATAGGGGCTGATTTGTAGATGGTTTTGAACGCCAGCATCAGTGATTTGAATTTAACCCAATTTTTTTTGTCAGTTAGGGAAAGGTTGTTGTTAAAAAGCTCTAAATTGTTCTAAAATGAGTTAGGGTAAGAGAAAGCAGCCGTTAAGGACATTTGGATTCTGTGGTTGGTGTTAGGGAAAGGTGTCTTTCTCCAGATTTTTGCTAACTCTAACAATAGAAACCTACTGTGTATGCTAGCTTAACCATAAAACTTAGGTTGCAGCTAGATATCTTGTTTTTTTCTTGCCGAACATGGAAGGTCACACTTATTTTGTAAAATCAGTTTTAGTTAAAGCTCTGCTTAACCTCCTCAGCATCCTTTCTGACATATGTTCTATGATTTTTCCCCTCACAACTTGGAGAATTTCAACCGAAGCCCATTTAAATTGAGGGACACAACCAGATGGGAGGAACAAGGGATACACTGCTCGTTTTGCAAAGCACGACCATTGTAGGTGATTGAAAGACATTATTTATGATAATCACTATGTTACTAAGGGGGCAGTTGTAGTCTAGCACCATGTACCTAAATCCCAGAGTATGTTTTGCTTGATCTGCGGTCCCAGGATAATCGTTCTGTACTCGATGGACTTCTCTCACTCTACTTCTCACCATTCCAAGGTTCCCCTCTACACACATCTGTGTTCTGGCTTCAGATTCCCTGCTGCCTGTCCTGGAGAAGCATCATAATTTCCTGTAAGATGTTAGGTCTATATCCGGAATGAGTTTGTTCAACTATAATATCTTAAACAGTGAATTAAAGAAGCAGCTAATGGATCCTAGAGATGTTTACACAGTGTCTAACATCAGCTAGGGCTCAACCCGTGTGTGGCAGCGCGGGGGTTGGTTCCAGTGAGCGTGTGAACCATGCTTTACTAGTCCACTCTCGTCTATTAAGTAAACAGGATGCAGGCTTGAATAACTGAGCACACACACTTCTTGATCGCAAGGAGATGTACAGCATGCTGAGAGACTCGGGCACATACAGAGAGAGAGGTCATTAAACACAACAAACATTTCCACGCACAATATATTGTCACAATAACAGGATTCACAAAATCAGATGAGATTCCAAACCGCCAAAAATTATCATGTTATCATAAAAACTCTGGATTCTTAACTGCGTTTCCTCTGATTCATATTTGAGTGTTTTCTGATTTCCTTCCTCTGGCTTTAGACACACACACACACACACACACACACACACACCCACGCACGCACACACACCACACACACACACACACACACGAGTGCACCACAGTTGCTATTGTTCACAGACGCACACACATGTGGTGCTGCAAATAAACACACATTTTCGCTCACACAGACACAATCCCCAGGATCCTGAGCTAATCTTCTGGGCTGGATTCCTCCGCTCGCAGCCGCTATTGTTCAGTCAGGAGCAGATGCAGGATTAAACACCCCCCCACACACACACCATCTGATTCTGATTCAAAATGAACAAGCGACTGCTCTGATTGTGCAGAAGTACTCCAGGAGTGAGACAGACCGTAATCACACTTGATCGAAGTGATCGTCTGCATGGAACACTGCTCACAGAATCATAGTCATCTCATGAACAGTCACAATAATAAACAGAGGAATCAAACTTCTCACTGGAGCCTCCTAACAGAGGTTCCTCTGGAGATACGCTCTCCTCTGATTATAGAAACTCCACCTGAATCAGAAGTCGGGACTGCTCGTGTCAGATAGTCTGTGAGGCTGTGGAGCAACCTGAACCATCACTTCATCAAATCTGAAGAACAATGTGAAATTTGTTGCACTAATTTAGCACATCATGCATGAAATCATGGCATGTATGTTTCTTACAGTTAAAAGGCGTGTGACGCAGGGTTTTGGCGCATTAAATGCAATACTTCAGCACATCTGACACACAAATTCAATCTATATGAAGCTCCATATTGATGCATGAAGTGCACAGTTTCTGCATATGAAACTCTTGTTTTCAGAGCATTTGATGCACAAATTCTGTAATTGTCTTGCGATTTAAGGGTGTGTGATGTATAAATTCAGTGCATCTGGCATGATTTCTACCTAATGTATGATTTAAGTGCATGCGATGCTCAATATTGGCATGTGACACATGATTTCAGTACATGTTTACTGCATGTGGGACATGATTGCATGTGACCAGTTCTTTAAACACATCAGGAGATCAATTACATCTCATGTGATGCATCTCAGGATTGCATGAGTTGCAGGGAGTCGGTGAATCCAATGCAGTACTTTTATTGCATTTAGTGCACAATAATATCACATGACATGCATGTTTTTATTCCATGGGATGCAAGGTAATATCACATGCATGGAATGCTTAATTTTATTACATGGAATGCACAATTCACAGATGATATGTTATATTTTTGTGCATCGGATGCATGTTTTATCACATGTTATGTAGAATTATTTTACATTTAATGCACAGTTTATGTGCATCTGATGCAATATTTTATTTCATAAGATTAAGGAAGTAATTTTATCTAATGCAGGGTTTTTATAGCAAATGTGATGTGCATGACGTTATCGCATGTAAAATATTTTAGTTGCGTTCATCTGAAGCTTGTTTTTAATTATGTTTTTTTTTTTCATTTTGTTTTTGATGCATAGTTTTAGCATATCCGATGTAATATTTTATTGCAGGGATTCAGTTAATCTAATGCAGGATTATTCTTAAGGATTATTTTATCGCATTTATTGCACATTTATTTAATCTGATATGCATGATTTCATAGACCACATTGATATTTTATCGCATAAGATTCAAGAATTTATTAGAAAGTAGGATTTTTATAGCAAAAAAATGCACAATTGATATTTTAGTGCATCAAGGACCTGTTTTTATCGCATGTAATGCACAATTATTTTGCATTTTATGCATGGTTTATGTATATTGAATGCGCTCTTTCATTTCTTATGAAGCAGGGTGCAACTAATGCTCTGTCTAATCACATGTGGTTCGTGTTTTCGTTATATGTGACCCACAATTCCACACATTGAATGATGAACACACGATGCATGATTTCAGTGCGTGTGACATAATGGCATGGCACCTGGCTAAATCAAACTAAACCAAGGACTTCATCACATCCATATAATGAACTGAATGTGGTCTCTGCTTTGCTGGTGCCTCTTCTGGTAGTGAGGTTTCTTCAGTTTGAGATTGTTGATCTAAAATGGGATGAATTCCAATTTCTGAAGGCTTCAGGGGATTCATCTTTCAGTGAACTCTGATGACTTTTGCTGTTTCTCACTGTTTCCTCATCCTCATTCCTCATCATGTTGGAGATTTGTGAGTTTTCTGATTCCTCAGACCCTAGGCCATCAGGTCGCTCCGTCGGCTGCACCAGACCACCAGCGCCACCATGCTGAGAGTGAGCGCAACTGGAGTCAGGATCAACAGCGTGAGGGTGTGTGTCGGGGGGTCGATCAGCATGGCTCTCTCCAGGCTGCAGTTGCTGAAGAACATCTGGTGCGTATGAGTGATGAAGCGCTCCACCACCGGGTTCGGCCAGAAGCAGCCCAGACGTCCGGCGTTCAGCTCCGTGCAGGAGGAGAACACATGGTACTGCCTGCGAACAAAACACGCTTCAGGTTAGTCTAGGTTCATGTGAATTTGGGAGCAGAGAAGTATGGAGCCCCACAAGGGTCAGTTTTAGGTCCAGTGTTATTCTGAAGAAATTAGATATTTATCATCACATAACATTAAACCTGAATGTGTGGGCGTTCGCACCTGATGAAGTGCGTGAGGTTGCATCTGTCGTCTGGATGGACAAGTCTCATGTCGACTCTGAATCGTTCACCGCAGAGTTGCATCTCCTGCAGCAGAGCGGAGTCGTTGCACTGCAGCTCTAAACACAATACCCACAATGTTACTTGTGTTGGAAGCTGAATCAGCTTTTGTGTGTTTCGAAACATGTTTAAGCAACATCAGAAATTGAATCAGATAAAAATACAAATGTAATTTAAAAAAAGACTCATTCTAAGAAGTGTGGGGCTCACCTGATAAAGCTCTGGTCAGCAATGTTTTCACAGCTGAAAGAAACCAAACAAACACAGTATTTTAACAGGTAAAATAATAAAACTGTATCTAATAAAAGCTCAGCGTTTGACTGTGTGGTTAGGGTGGAAATGAAACAAACACAAAATGAAGGATTTCTTGACAGAAATTTATTTTCTGAGACTGCCAGTTTGATATAGCACATTTATAAACAGTTGAAATCGACCCAAGTGCTTCACGTTAAAGCAGACCAAGAATAAAGAGTGCAAGTATCTGAGGTGTAAAAGATGAGAGCTAGAGTCAAAGAATATCTGTGGTTTCACAAAAGATAAACGTTGATCTAATGTGAACAGGAAGTCTACATTGTAGTTTGTATAACTGCATATTCATGATCACATTTATTTTAAAGAATAAACCTTAAAATGTTTACTAATTGAGCACTTTAATCCCAATGAGGAAATGAGCTATTCCTCAGACAGATAAAGATAGAGAGATGTTGAGGACGGGATTTAATTTGAAAGCATTTTTGTTAGAGGGGGGGGGGGTAGACAGGGAAAGCGAGAAAAGGAGAGAAAATGATTGTGAGGAGAGAGAGAGTGATAAGACAGAGAAAGAAATGAAAAGAGAAATAGAGACACAATAAGATAGGGAGGAGAGTGAAAGGAAAAAAGAGAGAGAGAATATAAAGAGTGAGAGGGACAGGAAAAGTGTGAGAGAAAGAGGAAAAGAGAAATGGAGGGAAAATGAGAAGGAAAGGAAAAAAGGGAGGAGAGAGAGAATGTAAAGAGTAAGGGAAACAGGAAGGTGAGAAAGAAGAGAGAAAATGAGATAGGGCGGCAACAGAAAGGAAAAGAGAGAGGGTGGAAAGTGTTAGGGGCACAGAAAAAGTGTGAGAAAGGGAAAGGAGATCGGGAGGCGAGAGAATAGAAAAAGTAAGGGGACAGGAAGAGTGTGAGAGATAGAGGAGAGGGGGAGAGAGAAACAGAAAGGACAAGAGGAGAGGGAGGAGAGAGAAATGAAGAGAGAAATTAGATAGGAAGGAGTGAGAGATAAATTGAGAGAGAAAGAAAGTAAAAGAGAGAGAAATGAAAAGAGAAAAAAATAGAGAGGGTGACAGAGCAGGAATAACTTTCGTTTAGCTCGAGTTTTCTGGGTTTCGGTCCTTTTGAGTGAAGACTGAAAGATCCTTCCTCTGGTGCAGTGGTTCTCAAATAGTGACGCTCCGTCAAGGGGGGTGCGTTTGACTTCGGGGAACATGCTTTTTTTCTTTTTACTGTTCTATAAAAAAGTGCAATACCACTCCACTACATTAGGGGGGCAGTGGCGCTCTCATTGGCAGAGTATGAAGTGTAGACACGAAGTGTAGAAGCCAGACGGGGAGAGAAGGAGATAGAGACAAATGAAAGTCTCCCGAAAGCTAAAACGAGGAAACATGACGACGCGTATGTAGCGCTTGGCTTCACTGTGACTGCGGTGGGAGACGAGGAGAGACAGGTGTGCTGACTGAGTCTAAACATGTTGGCAGCGGACTGCATGAAACCAAATAAATGAAGCAGTCACTTAAAAACATTACACTACAATCACGCTGATAAGCTGCTTGAGTTTTTTTCAGTGAAAACGTGCCGAATATTGCCAGCAATCACGATCAACCAAACAATGTTTATAGTTTAATTAAGGATTTAATTGTTTTTTACATTTCAGATGCACCTTAAATCATTTCTGCTACAGTTAATAAAGCTATTCTTTGTTGTAAGTTGGTCAGTATTTCTTTCTCTTTTTTCTCTTATACGTTAATAAGGATACTGTGTTATGCAGAGATGTACTTATAACACATTTAAAGAGAAATAATACTGTTTATAGTTGAGCGGGGTGGGGGGATTGGGGGGGGGGGGTGACAGAAAATAATTGAGAAACACTGTTCTAGCCAGTTTCCCAGCGATGGGTTGCGGCTGGAAGGGCATCCGCCGCGTAAAACATATGCCAGAGAGTTGGTGGTTCATTCCACTGTGGCGACCCCGAAAGGGAAGAAAGCTGACATGAAGATGAATGAATAAATGTTCTAGCCAGAGACTGTGAGTAGAAATTTTCGGTCTCTCTGCTAAGCTACCAAAAGACATCATTGAAAATCTAGTAAGACTCTTTGTGAGCAGGATGCTCTAGCGCTCAGGTTGAAAGAGTTGCTCGCTCTCTGAGCTCATCCCTCTCTACACACGCTCATCTGTCACTGTTTTCACGGTCGCTCAGCTGTTCTGCCTCTTCGCCTTGAAGAAGTTCATCTAATTATTCACAGGCGCTTCAAACAAGGAGTCTGCTAAACAAATATTCAGGTGTAAGCTTGCTTGCTAATATACTGCTAGCTTTAAAGTGTCTTTTTTTCTAAGCTCTTGTATTTTGTTTTCAAAGCCTTCAAACTTTACATTAAAGGTGTCGGATAAAGGTGACATTTTTTTTTACGCCCATTGGCCATAGCACTGCCCACTAGCCAATCAGATGTAGCGCTACTGCAGCTCATCACAATGAAGAATCTATGCGCTGAATTTGGTGGAAGTGGCTGAATTTTCTGTGCGAAATCAACCAATTGCAAGAAGGGGGTTTTGCAGCTCTTGCACGCTCAGTACAGCACGCTCAAATTCTTTTTTGGACAACATGCAACTAGTATGCAAGCTCTAGATGATCGATGGCAGAGACTGTAAAGCTGCAGTGAAGCATGCGCAAGAAAGCACTTTTTGCCAAAACTGACTTGAACTCAAGCAAACGTCTCACAATGTGAGTGTTTAAACATTAAACAAACCCAGTCACATTTATTGCTCTGGATGTGCTGTGATTGAATAATTTAGATGGGAGAAGATGAATGAAATTTAAGGGTCTTTCGTTTCGAGAGAGAGAGAGAGCGTTAAACCAGAATAGATGATGAACACAACAAAGATCCTTGATGAGCCGAGAGCAACGTTCTCTGTTCCTCACTCTATCTGGAAGGGGGAGGAAGAGAGAGAGAAAAAGAAATAGAGAAAGGAAGAGGGAGAGAGACAGAGAAAGAAATTAAGAGAGTTAAAGAATAAAATAGAAAGAAATTGAGCGAAAAGGAAGACAAAAATGGGGAGAGAGAGAGAGACAAAGAACTAAATGGAGAGAGAGGAATAGAGAAATGAAGAGATAGCGGAGAGAAAGTAATGGGATGAGAAAGAAAGAGTTCGAGAAAGGAAGCAAGAGAGAGAGAGAGAAAGTGAGAAAGAAAATAATGGAGCGAGAGAGTGAAACAATAAAAGAGTCTGGAAGAGAAAGAGAAATAAATTGTGAGATCGGGAGGGAGAGGAAGGTAGAGGGGGAAAGAAAGAGAGTAGGAGAAAAAGAGAGGAAGAAACTGAGAAAATAAGAGGGAAAAGTAGAGCAAAAGGAATTGAGAGAAATGGAGAGAGAAAAAGGAGATGAAGAAATAGAGAAAAAGGAGAGAGAAATGGAGAGAGTAGGGGGAGATAACAATGAGAGAGAGAATGTAGAGAGATAGGAGGAGAGAGAGAAATGGAGAAAGTAGGGGGAGATAACAATGGGAGAGAGAGAAAAAGCAAGACAGAGAAATAGAGAGATAAAAGGAGAGAGGAGGGGAGAGAGAGAAAAAGCGAGACAGAGAAATAGAGAGATAAAAGATAGATATAGAGAAAATGGAGAAAGTAGGGAGATAACAATGGGAGAGAGAATAAGGGAGACATAGAAACAGAGAGATGAGAGGAAGAGAGAGAGGGAGAGAAGGGGGAGATAGCAAAAGGAAGAGAGAGAAATGGAGAGAGTCTCCTAACAGCACTCTATATTAAGAGAGAGAGTCTTCCATCAGTCCACCCCTCGAGCGAGCGTTTGTGTGCGTGTGTGTGTGTGTGACGCAGATGAGATGGAGATAAGAGGCATGCTGGGAGAACATACACACTCTTCACCTTGACAATGACACGATTCCAGACTCCAGCCGTGAAAAACAAACTCCTTTATGAACAATTAGTTCTCTAAGAAAAAAAGTCTGTGAGCTCAAAGTGAAGCGATGTGTGAACTGTTGCTATCCGTCAACATTTGATCAGACCGCAGAATCAAAAACTCAAACTGAAAAAAGAAAACCTGTAACTTATTTATTAAATATTTAGTTTTTAATTAAAAGAAGAGGTTTAGAAAGAAAAGGGGACAAAGGTGAAGTAATTAAATGTGGTTATGTATTTTTTAAAGGTCAATTTAGTTTTATTAATAATAAAAAATAAACAGTTCACTTTCAAGAAAGAGAGAGAGTTGGAGTGAAAGACAAAAAAATGGAGAGCAAGAGAGAAAGGAGGAGAAAAAAGAAACGGAGGAGAAATTGACAGGGAAAGGGAGAGAAATAAAGGGAGAGAGATATGGGGAGAGAGAACAGAGAGAGAAATTGATAGAAAGGAACAGAGAAAGAGTGATGCATAGAGAGAGAGAAAGGGTAGAAAGAGGCGGAGCGAGACATAAAGACAAAGAGAAATGGAGAGAGAGGGAAATGTGGAGAGAGAAAAGAATAGGGAAAGGAGAAAAAATAAAGAAAGAGAAATGGGCAGCACTAAAGGAGGGGGGGGGTTGGAGAGAGAACGGTAGAGAGATAAATTAAGAGAAAAGAACAGAGAAAGAGTGATACATAGAGACAGAGAGAGAAAGGGTAAAGAGAGACGGAGCGAGACATAAAGACAGAGAAATGGAGAGAGAGGGAAATGTGGAGAGAGAAAAGAAAAGGGAAAGAAGAAAAAATAAAGGTAAAGAGAAATGGGCAGCGCTAAAGGAGAGAGAGAAAGAGGGGGGGGAGATAGAGAGTAATAGAGAGATAAATTAAGAGAAAAGAACAGAGAAAGAGTGATACATAGAGAGAAAGGAAGAGAGAGAGAAATGGAGAGAGAAACTGAAACAAAAGCAAAAAAAACTAAGTAAAAGAAGAGGTTTTGACAGAAACTTGTAGAACACTGAAGATTGGCCAAATGCTTCATCAACTTTTCAGCGATCGTCTACTCTTCCCTGCTGTGACCTTTGACCTCGCTCCTGTGCTGATCTGAATCTCAAAATCTGAGTTTCGTGGGTTGAATTTAGAATATTGAAAACTTGAGGTTTCAAATTTCTTCATGGTGAAAACTCGAAACGGTATTTTTACAAACTGGACATCTGCAGTCCCTGCAGAGGGGGAAAAAAATACAAAATAAATTCTGAAAGTCTAAAAATACGTCTGTAAAAAAAGTTTAAGGTTGACATTTAAGAAATTCAACTTCAAAACATGTTTTACCTTCATATAATATTCAGGTTTATTAAATTACAATTATTTACAAACATTAAAATCAACCTAATTAGTGTTTTGGGTCTTCTTTGGGTCTTAATTCCTGCCATGCTGGGCCCTTGAGAGAGGCCCTTAACCCTGTGGCTCCAGCGGCTCCCGACCCACACTTCAAGAAGAAGATACTCTCGCTCTTGTGTTGTATCTCCAAAACATTTAAGGACTGAAGTCACACACACGAGTGTAGTCCTGACCCTCTAAACATGACTCTGGAATCATCTTAAGAGAAGCGAGAGTGAAGTCAGAATCAAGTCATTAGTTTTCTGACATTTTCACGCAGTAAACCACTTCCTCTGCTTCTTAATTAAAACGCTTCAGTTGTAATTAAACCATGCCTGCTAGGTTAATTAATCTCTGATTATTAAACCAGGAATACTCACTCATGCTTTGAATAATAACTCGTGTTTCAGAGAGGGTCAGAAACAAGCGTTGGTTTCCAGACGAAGCTCGTGTGAGAGCTGGGAAGGGTACAACTGCTAATGCTAATAATAGAAATTGGACTATTTGTTATGCTAATATATGCTAATTGTGTGCTGCACTTTGGTGTCAGTGTGAACACGGTGGTTGTGATGCAGACTAACACTTTATAAATTCACATCAACGAATAGATTTGTTTTCAGATTGAGAATGAGTTTACCTGATGTTGATAGAGAAGCTTTGGGTTTGATTCAGATTCACTGAGTCTAATGCAGATTAACTCATTTAATTCAGATTCACTGAGTTTACTTCAGATTCACTGAGTTTAATTCAGATTAAGAGGGTTTAAGTCAGATTAACACATTCATTCAGATTTTAAAATTTCATTCAGATTTACTGAGTTTAATTCAGATTGACAGTTTAATTCAAATTCACTGAGTCTAATGCAGATTAACAGTTTAATTCAGATTCACTGAGTCTAATGTGGATTAACAGTTTAGTTCAGATTCACTGAGTCTAATTCAGATTCACTGAGTCTAAAGCAGATTCACTGAGTCTATTGCAGATTCACTGAGTCTAAAGCAGATTCACTGAGTCTATTGCAGATTCACTGAGTCTTTTGCAGATTCACTGAATCTTTTGCAGATTCACCGAGTCTATTGCAGATTCACTGAGTCTAATGCAGATTCACTGAGTCTAATGCAGATTCGCTGAGTCTATTGCTGATTCGCTGAGTCTAATTCAGATTCACTGAGTCTAATTCAGATTCACTGAGTCTAATGCAGATTCACTGAGTCTAATGCAGATTCACTGAGTCTAATGCAGATTCGCTGAGTCTATTGCTGATTCGCTGAGTCTAATTCAGATTCACTGAGTCTAATGCAGATTAACTGAGTCTAATGCAGATTAACAAGTTTCATTCAGATGAACAAGTTTATTTCAGATTTACTGAGTGTAATTCAGTTGAACAAGTTTAATTCAGATTCACTAAGTTTAATTCAGATTAACACATTCATTCAGATTTAAAAATTTCATTCAGATTTACTGAGTTTAATTCAGATTGACAGTTTAATTCAAATTCACTGAGTCTAATGCAGATTAACAGTTTAATTCAGATTCACTGAGTCTAATGTGGATTAACAGTTTAGTTCAGATTCACTGAGTCTAATTCAGATTCACTGAGTCTAAAGCAGATTCACTGAGTCTATTGCAGATTCACTGAGTCTATTGCAGATTCACTGAGTCTATTGCAGATTCACTGAATCTTTTGCAGATTCACTGAATCTTTTGCAGATTCACCGAGTCTATTGCAGATTCACTGAGTCTAATGCAGATTCACTGAGTCTAATGCAGATTCACTGAGTATTGCAGATTTGCTGAGTCTATTGCAGATTCGCTGAGTCTATTGCTGATTCGCTGAGTCTAATTCAGATTCACTGAGTCTAATGCAGATTAACTGAGTCTAATGCAGATTCACTGAGTCTAATGCAGATTCACTGAGTCTATTGCAGATTCGCTGAGTCTATTGCAGATTCGCTGAGTCTAATTCAGATTCACTGAGTCTAATGCAGATTCACTGAGTCTATTGCAGATTCGCTGAGTCTATTGCTGATTCGCTGAGTCTAATTCAGATTCACTGAGTCTAATGCAGATTCACTGAGTCTAATGCAGATGAACAAGTTTATTTCAGATTTACTGAGTGTAATTCAGTTGAACAAGTTTAATTCAGATTAACTAAGTTTAATTCAGATTAACACATTCATTCAGATTTAAAAATTTCATTCAGATTTACTGAGTTTAATTCAGTATGACAGTTTAATTCAGACTTGCTGAGTTTAATTCAGATTCACCAAGTTTAAATAATTTTCACCGAGTTTAATTCAGATTCATTGAGTTTAATTCAGATTCTTTGGTTTTAATTTAGGTTAATCAAATAGATGTTGAACTGGAATCAAATTCATATTATCACAGATTTTATTTAGATTTACACTTTAGTTAAAGCCTTGAGTTAAAGTCTTATCTAATAGCAGCGTTTGGTAATAAAAGCTGCGGTAGAGCTAGAATCAAATTCGGATTATATTATGCTGTTATATTAATATTTAAATTAACAAGGTTAATACAGTTTGCTGGAGTCTTGTTATCTTCATTTAATTCTAATTAACAGGGTTGTGTTTTAACGTTGAAACGTTATTATCTTAATTTAATTCCAAATTACAGACTGGCACTGGGTTTTAATAGGATACTTCATGGTGATTGCAGTACACGATCTAATTCAGACTAACTGCGTTTAATTTAGAAACGGAGTTTAATTTACACTGAATCATGAATTTAGAGCTTCAGAGAGATTTATTCCGATTAGCTTGATTCGAATGAACTGAGTGTAATTCGGATCAATTAAGTCTACTTTCTGCTGTGTATGTTCTCTCCTCTCTCTCTCTCTCTCTCTCTCTCTCTCTCTCTCTCTCTCTCTCGCAGGTCAGGACTCACCGAGGATAAGGAAGAGTTTGATGAGTGTGAGTAGATTTGCGTCCATGATGAAGAGTTTGATCTTTCAGCTCATCGCTCATCACCCAGTAACCCTCTCCTTCTCTATCAGAACACATCCAAGCTTTTCCTGCGAGTCTTCATCCCCAAACCAAAATCAACATCACTCTCCTCATCATCCTCACCACAGAAGAGACACTCTCGACTGCCGAGAGCCGCTCTGCCTCAGAGAGAGAGAGAGAGAGAGAGAGAGAGAGAGAGAGAGAGAAAGAGAGGGAGGGAGAGAGAGAAAGAGAGGGAGGGAGGGAGAGGAGAGAGAGAGAGAGATTCTGTCTGTCTGTCTCCACGTATTTGTATTTTTTTATGATACTAAAGAATTGTTGATATGGGAATAGATGTTTACAAACACTTAAAATGTCTGTTGCATGATAAATTACAGTTACAAGTAACGATAACGAGAAAAGCCTTGATTGCGAGAGAAATAAACTATTGTAAGCACTGGTAATAAATCACAGAAACAAAAAAAAACTTATTTAAAAAATGTGAAAACATAAAAGAAATGAATTAGTAACATACTGAAAACATTTTAATTGTAAATCTTTAATCATAGAAATAATTAAAAACGCATTTGTGAGTATGAAATCGAAACTTCGCAGAGAGCGCCCTCGTGAGGCGATAGCTCGAATTTGAGTTAACGCTGCACAGCGGAACTTTGTCAACAAGGTACTTGTTTCCGCCCGGACAGGTTTACATTGGCGGGAAAATCAACTGAAACAAGAAATCTCCGCTCTGTGATGATTTAACATCGCGTTTGCTGAAAGGAGATGAAGTTCCGAGCGAAAATCATCGATGTTGGCTGTTTGAATCACTTCACCCGTGAGGAAAACACGTTATTAGGTTATATTTCCTCACTCTCATCAGTACGTTTCCGTTCACCTGTGTGTCTCTCTTTAGGGGTCGTGAACACGGTCTCCAGGCTCTCGAAGGTGTGCGTTCTCCGGATCACCTGTGATCACCTGTTCTTCGTGCTGTCAGGGAGAGTCGCCACCGGTGGAGTCAGCATGTGGTGTGAGCTAGCGCAGGTAACTGAGTTTATCATAATGAATTAATCATTTTAACTTTACCATATAACGTTAGATGATCATAAACGACACGACACTGTTAATAAATTTCGGTGAAGTGTCTTTTTTTCTTTCATTCAACACAGTTCAGTTTTTGCGACTCCAACACTGTCCCATTCTGTAGCCTGCACCTTTCTTGAACTTTTATATTTGTGATGGTGGTTTGTGAAGATAAAGTCAGGAGTGGGTTCTCCAATCTTCCTCTTGTTATTTGTAGGGAACCTGCTGAAATATTAATTGCGAAAAATCCTGCAAAAAAGACAATTGAACATGTACAGTTGCTAAAAAAAGAAAAAGTATGTGAACCCTGTGTTTGGGATCATAAGGAGCTTTGCATGAATTAGTCCTTTAATGGAGTCTGATCTTCACCAAATGAAGAGTTGCATGTTATGTTCAATAAAATATAAAAACGTGTAATTTATTATTTTAAGCAGACTTTTCTATAGTTGTGAGTTTGATGAAGATCAGAGCACATTTTATGACCAATTCACGCTAAACTCCTTGTATTCCTAAAGGGTTCACATACTTTTTCTGCAACCGTGTTGCAACTTTATTACTAAAGTGACCGTGTGTTAATCAGCAATATTACATGTTATAAAGCCACAATATTAGATTGTATGTGTTAACCAGGTTTAATCGTGCACAATTGATGGATAGATTCATATGCATCATTTTAAGGATGTATGGAAGGCTTGTATCGTAGGAAATCTAATTAAAACAACCTGTAAGTGTTCTAATACGTTTTAAACAGTTTGGGGGGAAAAGCCATGAGATGAAAATGGTTCAAGTAAAATCGTTCAGCTTTTAGTAAATGGCAAAAAAAACAGTATGGGTTATGGTTAGAGATTTTGCCATTTTGAGCTCAGACTTTTCAAGAACTTAAAAAAACATTGCCTTTGGCTAAGCCACTCGGACTCTGCTTGCTGAAAACTTGACCTGTAGATGAAGGTGGTAGGTCCTAGGGGTTGGTACTAATTGCAAAAACTAATTTGAGAAACTTGGCTGACTGTAATGTATTGATAAGTGTAAACAGTCTTATGCTTTTTTTATTTTCTCATTTTTGTTTCGGCTGTCATACAAGAATTCTCATGAAGAAAATAAAAATGTTTAAAAACGTCTACAGGTTCCGTCTGGCTCTTCCCAGGGGTGTCCAAACTTGGTCCTGGAGGGCTGCAACCCTTCACTGATTAGCTCAACCAACATGTAACACACCTGATCACACCACACTAATGAAAACCTTCTGTGCATTTCTGAAGCTAGAGTAATATACAAGCTAGACCAGGGTTGCAGCTATAATGCGCAGAGCTGTGGTTCTAGAGGGCCGACTTTGATCACTGATCTTCTTGCAATCATGCATTCAAATGGTGACCCCCCACATTTGGTTATTTTTCTGAACATCACCTAAAAATTATTTTAGGGATTTTTCTGTTATAGAATTTGTTTGCGTTGATGTTTTCCTGTGTATTTTGATTTATTATGAATCAGTTGAGTCATCATAAAGAGTTGGCTCTTCTCCCTGATGCCTGTGCTTTCTAGGAGAACTTCTTCGACGAGTTCCAGCTGGAGGGCGTCTCCGCGGAAGCAAACGAGATCTTTCTGGAGGTTTCCCCGGAGAATCTTTCGCGTGCACTGAAGACGGCTCAAAACGCAAAATCAGTGAAGATCAAACTCACGCGGCGAAACTGCCCCTGCCTCTCGCTTCACGCCGAGCTGGTGAGGGAATTAGAGTATGGCACGAATCAAACACAGTTCCTGGAGGGCCACAGTTTAACGGAACTCTTAAGGAAACACGCTTGAAGCTGCTAACCAAGTCCTAGAGTTTTTGAGATGCTGCAGGGATGTGGCCCTCCAGAAATGCTCTGACTGCTCTGTTCTTTAAGCTTGATTGTTCTCCTCCATCTCCCCTGATCACATGCACCTGCAGCCTTCTCTCTCCAGCTCCAGTCGGGTGGTCACTCATGATATCCCCGTGGATCTGATCCCCAGGAGGCTCTGGCATGATTTCAGAGAGCCCAGCATGCCCGAGTACGATGTGAGTCTGTCTCACGCATGAGATTACTGATCAAACCCATCGCTCTTGATTGATTGATTGATTGACATGTGCAGGTGAGCATCTATCTTCCACCTCTGAAGACCATGAAGAACGTGCTGGACCGCATGAAGAACCTCTCTAATCATCTGGTGAGAAGAGCATTCTCAGAGATCAGAGAGTTTGCTGGAGTTAGTTCTGAGTCAGTTTCTCTGTGTGTGAGAGGTGCTGGAGGCCAATCTGAGTGGAGAGATGAATCTGAAGATCCAGACAGACCTGGTTTCTGTCACAACACACTTCAAAGAGCTGGGGAACCCACCCTGGGGTTAGCACACACTCTCTGCTCAAACACTACCTTAGCCTCTGATTACCTTAAGGCTCCACACCCTTCCAGCTTCATAGATACCTCCTCCAACTTTCAAAGATTCCAATTCAGTTTGATTCAGTTCCTTTTAGAATGACTCAGTCCGGCTCAAAATGCTGAAGTTCTGCTCAGTTTGGTTTAGCTCATTTTAGAATGACTCAGTCCGGCTCAAAATACTGAAGTTCAGCTCAGTTTGATTCAGTTCATTTTTGAATTACTCAGTCCGGCTCAAAATGCTGAAGTTCAATGTGATGCGTGTGTTTTTTTTAGGGGAGGACGACTCTCCTAGCTCCACCCACAGGGACCCTGAGCTGATGGCAGAGACTCAGGTGGACATCAGGAAGCTCCAGCAGTTCCTGACCGGTCAGCAGGTCAACCCCAGCAGAGCCATCTGCAGTAAGAACTCGCACGATTGAGAGATGCAACACGATTTACTCGTTAGCGGTAGCGCTCATTCACACTAGGTCATCTCTGCTGTAGATATCGTCCACCAGAGGATTCTTCACCTGATCTTCCTCCACGAGGACGTGTCCTTGCAGTATTTCATTCCTGCTGTGGCCTGACTCTGCTCTTCTCTGGTTCATCTGTTCTTCTCACAGTCTCGTTCTGGACTCTTCCACTCTTTCATTTAGATCCGTTTTCTCGTGTGCATTTTTGAATAAAATAGTTGATTGTTGATGTTAAGAGCAGCTATTTGGACACACAAGAGCTTTGGTTTGTTCTGATTAGGATTGTCAGCTGATGGTTGAGCGTTTTCTGAGCGGTTATCACTGTACAGGTTCTCGAAGGAGGACTCTGGGATCTTCTCCGGGGAAGAACAGGCACTTATGGAACGGTGAGTTTGTTCATGTAGTTTGCTCTGACGCCGTACGGGAAATTGGTTTTATTCAGCTCGTACCGTTGACCGGAATTTTATTTATTTTTATTTCAGTTAATGATCTCCAAGATTAAATTCATTTTAAGAATCCTGGTGTTATTTCTGGCTGGTGAAAAAGGATGTCCTGATCAGGTTATTTTCTCCCAGACTCGGTTTGAACATTACTGTTTGAGTGTCTGCTGATCTCGATATTTCCCGATCATTTGTTTTTATCCTGAAACAATTGGCAATGCAATTAAAAAAAAAGACTAAATCTAATTCAAGCTGTCACAAGTTTCTGTTTTATTATCTATTCATGGACGGAGTGATATATGCGTTACACTGCCATAATAAATCGAAATGAAGCTTTTATGAAAGCTAAAGTTTATATAAAAATTTATATATGTGTATAAAGTTTACACAGAAATATTCAGTATCAACTATGTAACAAACTATTTTTGTGCAAATGAAAAAACAATAATACAGTAAAAAAATAAAAAGATTACATTATAATACATTATACATAATACATTATTTTTAAAAGAGGTAATTGAACTAGTTTTGATGACGTTTTAGTCAAAAACAAATGTGTACGTGTATGTATGTATATATATATATATAGTGTGTGTATGTATATATATATATATATAATATACACACACACTTTTGCATTGTAAATTTCTATAATGAAATGAACAGCATCAGCTTGACACAACATTAACAAATCATATGCATTTTACAACTAAAAAAAATTAACAAAAATATAAGTTGTTGAATTAAATTAACTAGTGTTGTTACTAACCTACAACATTGTCATTGTAATACCTGCCATATCCTAAATTATTATCATAATACCATATATTAGTATCATAATACCTTAACTTAAACAATCTATCATTCTGACTTAAATATGAATTAATTTTAAAGCATCAAAAGGCTAGTCAAGTTCAGCGGTGAGAGAGGGGAGAGAGAAACAAGGAGTTCTGTAACTGACTGAAGCAATCAATTGTAGCTGACCCACCGCTTTCGGACCAACCAAAGTAGTTCAGCGGACCTGTGGGATTTAATAGGTAGAGGTTGGGTAAAAGCGGTCGATAACGGTTTTGCTTCAGATATTTACATCTTGATTCACATTAACTGCTCGTCTGTATCATTGCCCTGCTAAATATGACTCAATTTAAATGACAACATTCACATTTAAGGTAATACCATCGATGTTTATTCCGTCTGTATAGCTAACCGCGGTGCATGATGGGATGAAAGCATGACGTATTAGTTTGAGAAACGTAGAATTACAAATACATTATCGATTCTTCCAGTATCACTTTTTTTGTGTCGCGTTTTGATCCTTATTCGTTTTAGTGTAAAGAAATTATTGATTTCTGATCGTAGAGGTCTGGTCCAGAAACTGACGTCGACTGTGATTGGCTCTTTGCGAGAAAGCGTTGAGAAAAGTAACGATATTAACGTGTTCGCGCCACGAAAAGTTCTTTATTTGTCAGTTTACCATTTATTTAAACTTCATTGACGACGGAATGTATTTCTTGATACTAGCTGACTTGATTAAACGCGAAACAAAGTAGCAAAAAACGCTCGTTTGTTATGACTTTTCGACTCCTCGTTGTCAACAGTTAACGTTACCTTTTGTTGCTGTTGTAGCTTTTAAAATGGCAATTTATTAAAGCTATTCTCAATCATAGCATCATTTATGAACCCTAACATATACGTTTTTTACATTAATAAAATTCCCATTTAATAAACAGTAAAATCAAAGTCTCATACTAAAGCTATCAACTTCATATAATGTAACTTTCTAGTTTTATGTTTATATTTTCAGGGTTGGTTAATCAAATGCATCCAACATTCTTGATTTCTGATGAGTGGGGGTTTTACTTGGTTCCATGTTCTTGCTCTGTCCTGTGCATTCCTCTCCCTGTGAGTCAGTTCCTTCTCCATCACTGATAAACTGGAGTGTTTCTAAACCTGGAGCTGTCTGAGATAAACCCTGAGTGTCAGCCATGAGTGGCCCGTCCCAAGCTTGTGCTGAGGTGAAAGATCAGACCACTCTCAACCCTCCATCTGAACCTGACCTTCACCCGAGACACAGACGGCGAGTTCTCCGGGATCAGACATGTCTAAAGTAGAAGAGACCTCTGAAGAGTTTGAGGTGAGTGAGAACATCTGGATTACAGTGTGATTGTTTCAGTGTTCTTTTATTTGAGGGAAATAATCACTCACCGTTATGGTTCCGTGTCCAGGAGAAAGTGATGGAGAGTAAGAGTGAAGCTCGCACAGATCCAGAGAAGGTGCGTAGTGAACACCGTAAGCTCTCCATATTTCTTCATTATATGATGATCACTCTTCACCTGTATTTTAATCTGCAGGAGGAGCAGAAAGAGACTCGGGGAGATATCGTAGCTCAAATTGAGGTACCATGCTCTGCTTCGGTTAACCTGTCTCAGTGATTACCTTCATTATCCTTCTATTAGCTGGACTCATGATCCCTCACCACTAACCCATCAGGTTTTGCACAAAGACTTGTTTTCTTGAAACTTGGGTCCCTTGCTTCCATTTCTGTCTGTTCTTCTTCCATACTGCTCTTCTTTTTATCACTTTTTGGATAGTCCAGGACCATTCGTTGTTTTGTAGTAGACCTGGCTAGTAAACATCTGTGTTTTAATCTGCACAATTCCATCTACTGTAGTTTTTAAACTTGACGCAAGTTGGACGTGTGATTCTATCTGCAGGTAGACATCGCAGAGACTCGGAGAGATGCGAGTAGTCCCAGGATAGACGCCCTGCAGGTCTGCAAGATGTTTAAACATGCATTTAAATATTCTGATTATAATCGGTGAAAGGTGCGATATCTTGTAAACTAGACTTTTCATTTCTTGCATGTTTTAGTGTTGTTCCTTCATCAACAACATGCCTCAGATCACATTCAGATTTTTTTCATGCATGTTTGTGTGATCTTTTTTTTCTTTTATTGTTGTACGTACACCCTCGGCTGACTCAAACATAACTATAATTCCTTTATGCATAGATTAAAACGCATGTGCATTCAAACGTTCTCACTCACACAATTTATTATTTAAGGCATAATGTTTATGTAAGATATATTAATGATACATTTTATTTCTGGTGCAAATGATTTCTTAAAAATGTTTCTTGTTGAAGTTTCAAACTTGTCTCAATGTTTTACTTTTTATCTCCCAATGTTGACATTTTATCCGGAAAGTTTGACTTTGTAATTGAAAAACTTGGATATTTCTTGAAATTTCAGCTTTTTATCTCAAATTTTTCACTTTTATCTCAATTGTATTATTTCTCTACAAAGTGTGACTTTTTGTTTGTGAAATTTTTACTTTTTATCTCCAAATTGTAATTTATCTAAAAAATGTTGACTTTATCTTTAGAAATCAAAACTTTTTAAATTAATTTTTTATCTAAATTTTTTTTGTTTTATCAAATTTAGTTATTTATCTACAACGTGACTTTTTTTTTATTTAAAATTTTTACTTGTTATCTCCAAATTTAAATGTATCTAAAAATTTTGACTCTAACCTTTTTTTTTTACGTTTTCATCTCAAATGTTTTCCTTTTTTTTAAATAAAACAATTCCAGGTAAAAATTTTACTTTTAAAGCCTCTTTTTTTAAACCTGGTGGCTTCCACAGGTGATCACTCACTCTCAAGAAAAGATTTAAAACATTGCGTTACTACGAGGCATCCACATCCCACACGAAACCCTGCTCTCACATCTAAAAACATCACCAACTTCTCCAAAACACACGAGTAGTCACATCCTAGCGTAGATCGAGCACCTCTCAGCAGCTTTTTCAATTTTCAGAGCCAGTGCAGACATTTGAAATTCCCCAATCAAACTCTCACCTACACCTTTCTGCCGTGATCCAGCTTGATCTCCATTTAAAAAGAAACCTCACGCAGCGTGTGCTTCAGGTGCAGTACAAGCAGCTCTGTGAGAACAGCTCTCTCTTCTCCACGCTGGAGGAGACTCCTGAGACCCAGTTCCTCAGAGAGAGGACCGAGACCATCAGTCAGGTGACGTCTTCTGTTAAATGTAGCAAGATCAAGCGTGTCCGTATGTGATGGAGCTGTGAATTCTTCTGTGTGCAGCTACCAGTGACTGAGACTCCAAGAGATCCTGTAGATGCTGAGACACCTACGGTACTCAAAAGTAATAATCGCTTTCCACCGAAGGTTATTATTAATCACTCGTCTATGTTCAGGAGACGGGGATCCTCAGGAGCAACACAGACACTCGGCCTGAGGTAGAGGAACCCTTCGTGTCTCTGCGGGTTGTTATTGAGTGTTTGACGTGTTGTGTGTGAATCAGAAGAAGACAAAGACGTTTGTAGAGCAGATCGGCTGCCATCTTCCTGAAACTCTGGAAATGGAGCACGCTAAAGCTCGCGCGTACCTCTACAGCCAGGTGGGACTGATTTTGTGCATCTGATACGCTTTTAAACTGGACACATGTCTGATGTGATGTTTGCTGCCTGAGTTCCAGGTGAAGTATAAGGAGGACCTGAAGGAGAACAGTAGTAACCTATACTCGCTTATGCCTGAGACACTGGACACACAGTTTGCGAGAGACATGAGCACACTGCAGAGTGAGGTACAGCAACTCTGGGATCTATATCTAGAACAGCCTAGCAACACCTTATGTCAGTGTTTCTCAATTATTTTCTGTCACGCCCCCCTCCCCGTAAATAGTAGTTAGTATTATTTGTCTTTAAATGTGTTATAAGTACACCTCTGCATCACACAGTATCCTTATTAACGTATAAGAGAAAAAAGAAAGAAATATGGACCAACTTACAACAAAGAATAGCTTTATTAACTGTAGCAGAAAAGATTTAAGGAGCATCTGAAATGTAAAAAGCATTAAATCCTTAATAAAATTATAAACATTGTTTGGCTGATCGTGATTGCTGGTAATATTTGACACGTTTTCGCTGAAAAAACTCAAGCAGTTTATCAGCGTGATTGGAGTGTAATGTCTTTTAGAGACGCCTTCATTTATTTGGCTTCATGCTGTCTGCTGCCAACATTTTTAGACTCAGTAAGCACACCTGTCTCTCCTCGTCTCTCACTGCAGTCACAGTGAAGCCAAGCGCTACATACGCGTCATGTTTCCTCGTTTTAGCTTTCGGGAGACTTTCGTTTGTCTCTATTTCTTTCTCTCTATGCCTGTCTTCTACACTTCGTGTCTACACTTCATGTCTACACTTCATACTCTGCCAATGAGAACGGCACTGCCCCCTAATGTAGTGAAGTGGTATTGCACTTTATTCTAGAACAGTTAAAAAAAAATAGACATATAGAATGGTCAAACGCGCCCCCCCATTTGAGAACCACTGCCTTAAAGGATAGCGCTTAGCAACCTAGCAACAGTCACGAGTGGAACTTTTTTTTGACAGACACATTTTGTCAGGTTTATTTCCAACCCTGATTCACACACTACTCCGCTAACATGTTTATGTTACAAGAACGTTCTGGGAAGGTTACCGCCATAGTTGTATAAACGTTAGTTTGTCCACTTTTTTAATGTTCTATCAGCGTTCGGTCAAGATGATTAAAGCGTTTTAAGTTTAGCGTTATTAGAATGTTACAAGAACGTTCTTTTGAAAACGTTATGAGCTAACATTTAGACAACCTTTAAAGAATGTTACGAGAACGTTCCCTGTTAGCTGCGTAGTAGCTTCCAACGTTACCGGTAGCATTGCATAAACATTAGTTTGTCCAGTTTTTTTTTTTAATGTTCTGTGAACGTTCTCTCAATGTTATTAGAACGTTTTTAGAACATTCATCACTCACAAAAAACATTCTAGGAATGTTCTGAGAATGATGAAGAATTGATATAACGTTTTTAGTTTATCGTTATTAGAAATGTTACTAGAATATTTTTTTGGGAACGTTACGCGATAACATTTAGACAAGCTCTAAAGAATGTTATGAGAACGTTCCCTGTTAGCTGCGTAGTGGCTTCAAACATTACCGGTAACGTTGCATAAACATTAGTTTGTCCAGTTTCTTAACGTTCTGTGAACATTCTCAGAAGGTTATTAAAAGGTTTTTGAACATTCATCACTCTCAAAAATTGTTTTAGGAATGTTCTGAGAACATTGTTTAGATAACATTTTTAGTTTATCTGTATTAGAATGTTAGTAGAAAATTCTTTTGGAAACGTTATGAACTAACATTTAGACAACCTTTAAAGAATGTTACGAGAACGTTCCCTGTTAGCTGCGTAGTAGCTTCAAATATGGCAAACGTCTTAGGTCTGGAGTTATATTGAATGTTGAACTGAATTCCGTTGTATTTATTGGCTGTCTTACTAATCTTTTATTTAAAAAAATGTTTTGAAAAACTGGCAATTATCAAGTCACATGTTTTTACATGTTATTATCTGTTAGACTTTTTTCTACTTTGTGCTGTTGATAACTTTTTGGTGACTTTTGATTAAATACTGAGTATTAAAACTATGAAGAACTCTGATGTGCTCATTAATCCTCTGCATTTGAACAACAGCTCACTGCTTCTCATGAAACTGTGAATACTTCTGGAGTCATTTCTCTGGTGGAGGATCTGCAGAGAAAAGTTTAAAAACTTCCCAAATAAAAAGAAAATAACACAAAATGCATGAACCATCAGAAAAAAGCTAACAACAACAGAATCTAGGTTTTAAATGGCTAGCTAAGTGGGAACAGCATCAATCAGTTTTGATCCCATTCAGCATAAAAAGCCCTTTAGGTCAATTATAGTTTTAAAAGTCTAGACTTTGACTACTATTTTGAAGTTCAAATTGTTTGCTAGAGACAATTAAAACCTGCAACCTGTCTCGAGCTGCTAAAGATGATGGTGATTGTTTGCAGGTCACGTATCGAGTGGACGGGAGGAAGATGGCCTCGACCAGTGTTTACTCTCAGCTTCCAGAAACACTGGATACGGAGCACGCTAAACTCATGAGCGAGCTGCAGAGCCAGGTACCTCTCTCTCTCTCTCTCACCCTCTCTCTCTATCTCTCTCATTCCCTCTCTCTCTATCTCTCTCATTCCCGCTTTCTCTCTCTCGGTCTCTCTCTCACCCTCTCTCTATCTCTCTCTCTCTTTATCTATCTCTCTCATTCCTGCTCTCTCTCTTCTATCTCTCTCTTTATCTATCTCTCTCATTCCCGCTCTCTCTCTTCTCTCTCTCTCATTCCCGCTCTCTCTCTTCTCTCTCTCTCTCTCTCTTCTCACTCACCCTCTCTTTCTCTGTCTTCTCACTCACTCTCTCTCTCATTCCCTCTCTCGCTCTCTCGCTCTCTCTCTCGCTCTCTCTCTCTCTTTTTTTCTCACTCACCCTCTCTCTTTCTCTATCTCATTCCCTCTCTCGCTTTCTCTATCTCTCTCATTCCCTCTCATTCCCTCTCTCGCTCTCTCTCTCTCTCTCTCTTGTTCCCTCTCTCGCTCTCTCTCTACCTTTTCTTTCTCACCCCCTTTTTCTTTCTTCCTTTCTATCTCGCTCTCTCGGTTGAGCTCCTCCTTATCACTGATTCTGCTGTGAATATATGTTTATCTGTCTTTCCTCTGTGTGTGTTTGTGTGCGTGCGTGTGCGTGCGTGTGTGAAACAGAACAAATACACCAGTGAGGGGAGAAAAGCTGCTTCCTCGAGTCTCTATGGAACACTCCCAGAAACCCTCGAGACCAAACACGCCAGGGAAGCCACAGCCCTGCAGAGTGGGGTGAGGGATTGTGAGCATCCTTACAAACACCCCCCAATAATCCTCCACCCTCCGTTTTCATCGCCCCTCCACACAAACACCAGAATAACCGTCCTAACAACATACCACATACAAGTTGTTATTCTTAAAAATACTGTACGACGATCAGAGTAGTACATACTATTATGAATAATTACATGTGTATGATTTTAAATTCTGAAATACAATGTCGGTCACTGTCATTGTATGTCAATGATACACTCCCTCTCATAAAAAACCTAATTTTCTTGCGTGCTTCAGGTGCAGTATAAGCAGCTCTGTGAGAACAACTCTCTCTTCTCCACGCTGGAGGAGACTCCTGAGACTCAGTTCCACAGAGAGATGACCGAGACCATCAGCCAGGTCAGTGTTTCTCAATTGTTTTCTGTCGCACACCCCCCCTAGGAAGAAAAAAACATCTTGCGCCCCAGCGCAACTATAAACAGTATTATACCTCTGCATAGCACAGTATCCTTATTAACATATAAGACAAAAAGAAAGAAATATGGACCAACTTACAATAAAGAATAGCTTTATTAACTAACTTAATAGTGCTTTTCGGAAGGGGCGTGGCTGCAGCCATCAAGCTGTTTTAAGCTCCCAGAAAAAGAAAATTGGATCAAACAAACATACTTGAATCTGAATGTAGCTGAGGCATGTTTTGGATGATAAAAACAATTCTAAAACACGCAAAAAAGTTGAGTTAACATGATACAACACCTTTACATAGAAATTACATGTGTATATTTTCAGAGAGCACTCAGATGCTGCCTGGTGTTGTTATTCTAGTTTCCAATAATAAGGTGCTTTTTAATAATAATAATAATGCCTTCAATTTATATAGCCCTTTTTTAGACACTTAAAATGCTTTACAATTATCAGAGCATTATTCATTCACTCCACAGTCACTCTCTGGTGGTGATAAGCTACGTTGGTAGCCCTCAGCTGCTCTGGGGCAGTCTGACAGAATGTGGCTGCCATTCTGCGCCTATGGCCTGCTGCCCACCACCAAACACTCCCCACCAGTCACTCACATCCACCAAACACCCCCCACAAGTCACTCACCTCCACCAAACACCCCCCACCAGTCACTCACCTCCACCAAACACCCCCCACCAGTCACTCACATCCACCAAACACCCCCCACAAGTCACTCACATCCACCAAACACCCCACACCAGTCACTCACATCCACCAAACACCCCCCCACCAGTAACTCTCATCCACCAAACACCCCCCACCAGTCACTCTCATCCACCAAACACCCCCCACCAGTCACTCTCATCCACCAACACCCCCCACCAGTCACTCACATCCACCAAACACCCCCCCACCAGTCACTCACATCCACCACAAACACCCCCACCACCAGTCACTCACATCCACCAAACACCCCCCACCAGACACTCACATCCACCGAACACCCCCCCCACCAGTCACTCACATCCACCGAACACCCCCCCACCAGTCACGCACATCCACCGAACACCCCCCCCCACCAGTCACTCACATCCACCAAACACCCCCACCAGTCACTCACATCCACCAAACACACCCCCCACCAGTCACTCACATCCACCAAACACCTCCCACCAGTCACTCACATCCACCAAACACCCCCCGCCCAGTCACACTCATCCACCAAACACCCCCGCCAGTCACTCACATCCACCAAACACCCCCCACCAGTCACTCACATCCACCAGTCACTCACATCCACCAAACACCCCCCACCAGTCACTCACATCCACCAAAACACCCCCCCACCAGTCACTCACATCCACCAAACACCCCCCACCAGTCACTCACATCCACCCAAACACCCCCCACCAGTCACACTCATCCACCAAACACACCCCAACAGTCACTCACATCCACCAAACACCCCCCACCAGTCACTCACATCCACCAAAACACCCCACCAGTCACTCACATCCACCAAACACACCCCACCAGTCACACTCATCCACCAAACACACCCCAACAGTCATTCACATCCACCAAACACCCCCCCACCAGTCACTCACATCCACAAAACACTCCCCACCAGTTACTCACATCCACAAAACACTCCCCACCAGTCACTCACATCCACCAAACACCCTCCACCAGTCACTCACATCCACCAAACACCCCCCACCAGTCACTCACATCCACCAAACACCCCCACCAGTCACGCGCATCCAGCAAACACCCCCCACCAGTCACTCACATCCACCAAACACCCCCCACCAGTCACTCACATCCACCAAACACCCCCCACCAATCACTCACATCCACCAAACACACCCCACCAGTCACTCACACCCACCAAACACCCCCCACCAGTCACTCATATCCATACAGAGCAATGTGGTGGAAGTGGCTCGCCCAGGGCCACAACGCAGAATGGCAGAACGACCTTTCAGCCCAAAGTTTAAAAGTTGCTCCCTCTCTCTTCTTCGCATCTTTTCTACCGGCGCTGGGAATTGTTTCGATTTTTTGGTGTGTTTTTCAGAACAAATACACAGAGCAGGGCAGGAAGAGCATCGTCAGCTGTGTTTACGCTCAGCTCCCGGAGACACCTGAGACTCAGTTCAACAAGGTCCTCTCTGAGCAGCTGAGTCAGGTGTGGAGACCCCAGCACAACACGCTCAACTCAGAACCCCCGGAGGCGCAGCTAGATGTTTGACGCCTCTTTCCTTCCCTCCTGTGTTCAGGTGAAGTATAAAGCAGAGGCTAAGCAGCAGTTGAGCAGATCTCTGTATCACCAGCTCCCGGAGATCCCAGAAACACAACATGCTCGTGAGGCCTCGCAATCTCAGAGTCGGGTAACTGTTTTTTGGATATGTGTACACTTTTAATCAGTGGTTTATTGTCATGACGTTGAACCATGAAACGTTCAACCTCTGACAACTCTGCACACCTAGACCAATTGGAATTTGCTTTCTTGCTCAGATGGCTTCTCTGCAGAGTGCTTTTTTACACCTAGGACTATTAGTGATGATCACTAATAATCAATAGTGGTTCTCAGGGATCAATAGAAACCGATCTGACCATTATATAACCTTTTGAGCTTTGTCGAACCTCTACACACCTATCCGATTTGAAATTTGCAAGAACGTTCGATGGCTTCTCTGCAGGGTGCATTTTTCAAGCTATTGTTTAATGTTGATGCAGTGACGCTCCTCGCCTTTGGATGGCGCTCATGTGTAATGTTGTATCATTTGTGAAAAGTATGAATCTGACTAGTGAATCTGGTAATAGGTGGAAGAGGATTGAATAGTTTTCTTTGGTGTTTCTGGATTACACTGTTGATAATACGAAGACACAGGTCAGAGTTTATTTACTCAAATTTGTGTATTTTGCTCTACTTTTGGCTCTTTGATATACATGAATCTTCTCATCGCTGCTCAGGGTGCAACAGCCACATGCCCGGCTGTTTTACAATCTTTGAGGAAAAACTTTTGATGGTCGAACACCATCAAGATGAGCTTCTGAATGTTCATATTCTCCTCCTTCTTGATTTCTTTCCTGGCTCTTTATTGTCTGGTTTTACAACGTGAGAGTGTGTATCGAGCTCCATCCCGCATCTCTTTCATGTCCCATTAACGTCATCAAAAGAGCAGCTTTCATTGGTCGTTCTTCTTGCGAAGATTCGATGTGGCAGAGCCAAACTCTTTTCATTCGTACCAATCTTCCGGACAGAAGTTGGCGGACATGGTTTTCAGGCACGATACTTTGAACTGAATATTCGGGTTGGTGTGTAGAGGTCTTTAACGGTTGGACACCAATAAAATAAGCCTTTAAATCAGGGGTGTCCAAAGTCGGTCCTGGAGTGCCGGAGCCCTGCACATTTTTGGTTCAACCATCATGAAACACACCTGTTGCACTAATTCTCAAGACTAGTAATGAATCCTAGAATGAACTTGTCTCCAGAGTGAAAGAGCCCATTAGCTTTCTTTCAGTTTGGGCAGCAGCAGAGAGTGTTCTGCACCTCGTCTGGTCTGTGAGTGTGACTCTCCATCTCTCTCTACAGAGCTCTGAGGGCAGGCCGTGTGTGGCCGGCGCTAGTTCATATTCAGTGATGGCCGAAACACCACAGAACCAGCTCGCCAGGCACCAGATGGACCTGCACAGTGAAGTGAGGCTTAATATTACTATTGCCTTTTTAAGCGAAGAAAAAAGCACTACCTGAGCATATCTGGATTTAATAAGATCACTATATTTGTTTTCCAGGTGAAGTATAAGGAGGACCTGAAGGAGAACAGCAGTACCTTGTTCTCGTTAATGCCTGAGACACTGGAGACACAGTTCGCCAGGGAAATGAGCACACTGCAGAGTCAGGTACAAACACCCTAACAGCTCCAAACCCATCCCCGGAAACCTTTTGAGAGCCACTCAAGAGTACCAAAGATTTCCTCCTTGTCCTCATTCTCATCCTCATCATCAGCATCATCCTCATCCGCATCTGCATCAGCATCAGCATCAGCATCATTGATCTACCTTATAAGCACACCTACCTACCTATTTTGCCTACCCTTTACCCTGTTCCCTTTTAAGCGAGAGGGGTGGTGTGGGGCAGAAAACATATGCGAGAGAAAAGATTAAGTTTGGGCCTGAAACATGCTCAGATATAAAGAGATAATGAGAATCATACTTACGAGTCAGAAGATCAAAGTTAAAAAAGAGACCATTAACACGTTCAGTATAGAAAATGTCAACTACAGTAAAACAAATGTTTTCATAATTTAAAAATCTAAAACGCAAAATTGTGTCAATTTAAAAATATCTCTTCGTTGTCTCTCTCTCGCACTCTCTCTCATACTTTCTCTATCTCACTTACTCTGTTGCTCTCCTCTCTCTTTAACTCTTGCTATATTTTGCTGTCTCTTTCTTACACTCTCTCTCTCTCTCTCCCTCTCACACACTCACTCTTTCTTTCCCTCTATCTCTCACTAACTCACTCTCTCTTGTACTCTCTTTCTCTTTAACTAACTCTATCTCTTTCTCGCTCTCTCTCCCTATCTCACTAACTCTCTCTGTCTTACTCTCTATCATTCTCATTAACTTCCTCTCTCTGGCTTTCTCTCACTTTCTTTCTTTGACTCGTTCTCTACTCCCATTCTCACTTCTCTCTTTGTCTCATTTCCTCTCTCTTGCTTTCTCATTCTCTTTCTCTCTCTCTCTCTGGCTCTTCCTCCCTGTCTATTTTACCTCATTCTCTCCCTCTCTATCTCTCTCTGTCTGTGGCTCTCCCTCCCTGTCTTATTATCTCTCACTCTCCCTCGATCTCCCTCATTCTCTCCCTCTCTATCTCTCTCGCACTCACTCTTTCTCTTCAGGTGAAGTATAAAGCAGAGGCTCAGCAGCAGAGGAGCAGATCTCTGTATCACCAGCTACCGGAGACCCAAGAAACACAACACGCTCGTGAGGTGACTCCTTGTGTGAGTTTGTGAGCAATGTTGAAGATGGAGTGTGTTTTCCTCACGCTCTGACTTCCTCCTCAGGTGGGCTCCAGAGGGCAGGTGAGGGCGGGGTTCTCGGGCTCCTCTTATACTGTGGTTCCAGACTCAGCAGAGGCTCAGTTTCACCAGCAGATCAAGCACACCGTCAGCGAGGTGAGGAAGATGATTGTGACTCCTGTGGTGGTGCTGATGCTGACGCTGATGATTGTTTCAGCTGGAGTACCGCGAGGAGGGGAGGAGGAGTCTATCAAACAGTGTGTTCTCCAGTCTGCCGGAGACACCGGAGACCCAGCGCGCCAAAGCTGCGAGTGAGCTGCACAGTGATGTGAGGCGACACAAACTTTCAAGCTGAGTATGATGTGTGTGAAATTAACCAATCCGGAGCCCAGAACTCATTAGGATCGCAAGGATTACTCCTCGTTCTGCAAATAAAAATATTGATCGGATGTTTTCTGTGTTGGTGGAAAAAAAAGTGCAGAAAATACACAATATCTAAGATAATAGTTTCAATTGCAAATGTGTTGGTATTCCTGTGTTTATTATTCTTATTAGACTTTACTTTTTTCTCCTTTTTTATAAACAACTATGCTCCTAGTTAGTTTTTTTCTGTTATTCCTGTGCAAAAAAAGTTATACTAATTTCAATAAGAAAACATTTCAGATTCGAACTGTTTGGAATGAAATGGGAAACAATTTTTGTTTATGACTGTAGGTAAGCTTAAAAATAGTTTAGCACTTACATAAAAAAAGTCATACCTTTGTCTGAATTGATCAACAATTAACCATTTAGATTGTGTTTTTACTCAATAATTTGGTATTTTTATTTGTGTATGTACTTTTTATTTATGATTTGTGATTTAATCATTATTTAAAATTTTAATTGTAACTATCAAATGCTTTAACATCACAAAACAGCTGTTGCATTTGCACAATACAAAGGCTTTTGTTGAAAACAATTATTGGGTTTGTAAAAAAAAATCTGTAAAAAAAAGTCAGTAAAGCAGTCAAATCAAATCAGGTTTTATGGAAAAGCCATCATCAGCCCAGCGAACCTAAGCACCCACGTTTTTTTTTGTCTTCGTGTGTGTGTGTGTGTGCGTGTGTGCGTTTTCTAAGACCATGTCCACACATACCTGGTTATTTTTTAAAACAGACTTTTTCTTACCCTCTCCACTAAAAAATCAAGTCCACACAAGCTCGGGTAGAAAAAACTTTGTCAACACTAAAAAGCTCTTGAAACGCGCAACAAGGTAGACATTTTTAACAAAAAAGATTAATGTTTTTGTTTTCTGGCATGTTTTCTCTCTTTTCTGTGTGTCAGGTGAGATACAGGGCTAGTGGGAAGCAGCAAGTGAAGGATTCTCTCTACTCCACACTCCCGGAAACGCTGGACACACAACACGCCAAACGCACCACGGAGATCATCAGCCAGGTGAAGGTGTTGGACGTTTGAGGCTGGAGTGTAGAGCCAAACACCGCTCTGATCTCCGTCAGCTCTCTCTGTGTCTCTCAGGTGAGGTACCACCAGAGGCCAAGCTCCTCCTCGCTTTACTCCCAGCTGCCAGAAACTCCCGAGACTCAGCTGGCCAGAGATCTCTCAAACACCTACAGCCAGGTACACGCTCTATCTACCCTTGTCTTTTTGCATGTTGGAGCTTTAGTTGGCATCTGCAGATAGCAAAAGATCATACAAACAATGCTGAATAATGGCCGTCGCTCATCTATCCGAATATTTGGTGCAAAGTTACGTGCGTGAACATTCCTCGACCGGTAAAGCACGGGTGCCGACGGCACATCTCGCATCTGTCCGAGCGATCGGAGAGAACGAACAAGAGTTCAGCTCTTCGATAACGGATCGGGTTTCTGTAAGAGAACGACCAACGAGAGCTGCTGTTCTGATGAAGCGAATGGAACATGAACGAGCCACTGGATGGCGCTATCGTCGATCACACGACAGAAAACTGTGCTGAAGAACAATGAGATGAACAGCAGAAGAAGAGAAAACAAAAGAGGAGAATATAAACATCCAGAAGCTCGTATCGCTGGTGTTCGACCATCAAGAGTTTTTCAATAAAGTCCTCAAAGATTCTAAAACAGTTAGCGTGTGGCTGTTGTCCTCTTAGCTGTGATGAGAAGTTTCTGCAACTTGGTGCTTCGTTCTTTTGACTCTTGTTCATTTAAAACATTGATTAATTTGAATGATTCATTTGTACTGGGAAAAAAATCTGATCTATTAGCAAAATGTTACGACAAAAACCCACAAGTAGATCAAAATACACTAATCTGAGTAAAAAAATCATGCTTATCTGTGTCTTCTGGTTATTAACAGTGTAATCCGCAAGCAACAAAGAAAATGATTCACTCTGTGAAAAGAGTTATTCGTTCATGTCATCAACATCATTACACATGAGCGGCAAATATAGGCAAGGAGCGATACTGCATCCATTTTTAACGCTCGCTTGAGAAATGAACCCGCAGAGAAGCATCTGAAGATTTGTGCGAATCTTAGTTCGGATAGATGTGTAGCGGCCTTAACAGTTCGGGAGTGCTTTTGAACGAGAAAAATTCTCTCTTTAAACTCAATAAAATAAATCTAAAGGAATTATGAGTCCGTCAAAACTGAGTGGTGTGTGTTGGTGTGTTTAAGTGTGTGTGGCTGTGAGCTGTCGCGGGGTCAGAAGGTTATCGCAGCCGGTTCAGTGTGTGTGTGTGTGTGTGTGTGCAGGCCCGATATAAAGCTGAAGGCAGGAGGTGTGTGTCCAGCAGTGAGTTCTCTCGGCTGCCGGAGACCCAGGAGACGATGCAGGCCAGGCAGCAGAGCGAGCTGCAGAGCCAGGTAACACACTCACAAACACAACAGGGTTTCCTCGGGGTCTTAAAATGCCTAAAACTAAAAAATGTAAAAACATTTAACGACTTAAAAAATCTTAAATCCGCTCATCTAGGTATTAAATCATTTCTCACGGTCCTATTTTCTGATATCCATGTAAAGCTCACCTGAATTCAGTTTTTATTGTTGCTTAGTTGCTTGCTGTGGTTTTGCAGTGTTTGCTGTATTACGACTACAAATAAGACCAACAACCAATCAGCTTTCAGTTATCGGCAGAAGTTTCTTTGGGATAACGTGGTGTAAAGTCACCACAGATTCGTGTGAGGAAGTGCAAGTTTAGCAATACTTGGTTTGAAAAAGCTAAATATAGGGCTTTAATAAGGCTGGCTCCTAAAAACGTATTTGAAGCATCCTGTTTGTTATGCAAAAAAGTGATTAAACAGAGAATTTTAGGTGTACGAGCCGAGGTGTCTTATTCATGAAGCAGGAACCATTGGCTTTCATCAGACGTTTTGAAACTTGATCTTAAAAAGGCTTTATTTTGACGTAATGGAACCCTGTCGCAGGTGATGCGGTTTCTGTTTTTCTGAGCTTGAGCTGACTCCAGCAGGGTTTCTGAGCTGTTCATTGAGGGTTAGTAATGGTGGTGTAGTGGTGTGCGCTGCCTTTCCCCTCTACAGAGCGCTTATGTTGGCTTTCTTTGGATGTGGTTTCCTCACTGGACTCGGCGAGAGATGATTGGCGAGTGTATTAGATCCTATTGTGGAAAAAGTTATTTTTACTCTCAGGATTTTACTGTGCATGTGCATTTGAATGAAGGGATGCATTCTGTAGTTTAGGACTCCAAAGCATTATTATATCAGATCAGATTTTTCAAGATGACTGGTTTTATTTCTGTAACCACTCGTGAATGCTGAACTATAGACGCGCCTGTCTGTAAGCCTTGAGCTATTCACTCTCACTGTGTCTGATGTTTGTCTGTTCAGGTCCTGTACCGCAGAGACGCTCAGGAGCTGAGCGAGAGTGTGTTTTCTCAGCTCCCAGAGACTCTTCAGACTCAGTTTGAAGGGAGAAGGAGAAAAAAGAAGTTAACGGGCGACCGCGTGGGAGTCTCTGTTGACTCGGGCGGTGGAAAAGAGGTGAGACCTGAGCAACGGAGGAGAAAAGAAAGAACAGAACGATAAATAGAGAGAAAAAATAAAGAAAGAAAGAAAGGAGGAGAGAGAGGGAGAGGGGGGAGGTCAGAGAGAGAGGAGAGAGAGAGAGAGCAGGTAGGAAGGGGAGGAGGGCGGGAGTAGAAAAAAAGAAGAGATAGAGAGAGGAGAGAGATAGAGAGAGAGAGAGTTAGGGAGATAGAGAGAGAGGGAGTGGGGGGGAAGAGAGAGAGAAAAAGAAAGAGAGAGGAGTGAGCGAATATGAGAAAGAGAGAATGAGTAGAGAGAGATAGAGAGGGGGTAAGAGTGGTAGGGGAGAGCGATAGAGAGAGAGAGAGATAGAGAGGGAGGAGAAGAGAGAGAGGGGAGGAGAGAGAGAAAAAGAGCAGAGGGAGAGATGAGAGAGGAGAGAGAGAGAGAGGGAAAGAGAGAGCACGAGAGAGAGAGGGGAGGACCGAAGGTGTGAAAGGAGTAGAGAGGGAATGAGGAGGGGATGAGAGAAAGAGAGAGAGCAGAGAGAGGGAGAGAGGGCAGGAAGGATGAGATAGAAAGAGAGGAAGAGGAGTGAGAAAAAAAGAGAGAGAGAGAGAGCGAGAGAGGAGACGAGAGACGAGAGAGAGGGATGAGAGAGGAAGTAGAGCGAAAAGAGAAGAGCGGGTAGAGAGGTGAGAGAGAGAGAAAAGAGGCGAGAGAGAGAGGGAAGAGAGGGGGGGAGAGGAGAGGGAGAGAGGGGAGGGAGAGAGAAGGGAAGAGAAGAGATGTCGAGAGAGAGTGAAGAAGAGAGAGAGCGAGAGGAAAAAAGAGAGAGGGAGAAGAGGAGAAGATGGGGGATGAAGGAGAGAGGAGAGAGAGAGAGAAAAGAAGCGAAGAGAGAGAGAGAGAAGAGAGAGAGGGCAGTATCAGGGAGACAAGATAATAAATTTATAGAGAGACTATGGTATAGATCATATATCCCTTATCTCCAATCTATCTATCTTTTCTATGTTCTTTCTCTCTCATATATCTCACATACTATATCTCTCTCTCTCTCTCTCTCTCTCTCTCTCTCTCTCTCTCTGTCTCTCTCTGTTCTTCCTCTCTAGCACGTCTATCTGTGTGAGCTGATAAGGCTGTTAAAATTAGAGAAACACTTCACACTCTCAAAGAGAGAGAGAGAATGTTTGAGGTAAATATTAGTTAAAAGGGTCATGAACTGTGTCTTTTTACTGTTCATAACAGTGCAATTGCACAAGTATAGGGGTTTTAAATTAAAAACGTTTGAGTTAACTTGCGTAATTTAGCCAAATCTTTATCTGATCTTATTTGGAGGAGGATTTGCTCTTTATTATTCCGTTTGAAATGATTAATGTTCAGTACAGTACATCGCTGAGTTTTGAGACCTACAAGAGCCAAGTGTTTCTGGAAACGGAATAGCGATGCCAGTCTGAAGGGCCCTTGAAAGGCCCCTGAGGTGGCGGAGTGTGCGTTACTGATGAGAGTGTGCGTTTGTTTCAGCGTGTGTACAGAGAGAGTGTGAAGGAGAACAGTCACTCCCTCTATCACAACCTCCCTGAGACCAGGGACACGCAGCACGCCAGAGACAGCACTCAGCTGCAGAGCCAGGTGAGAGCGACCCCCGCATCACTGATGCTGCGATGATGCTCACTGCTCACTGCAACTACCATGTGTCTGTGATTCCAGAGGTCTTAAAAACGCAAAATAAATGTTTTAAAAGTCTAAAATTTCCTGTTTTAGGTCCTGTATAATTTTTTCACAGGTTTTATTATTCTTATGTCCATGTAAAGCTCATTTAATATGTGTTGTCTGTTGCTGATTGTGGTTGCCAGAGGGTGAGAAAATGCTTCTAAATGCGAATTAAAAAAAATTGTAGTCATAAAAAACCATAATAGTCATGGTCAGGGTTGCTAGAGTTTGAGACAACTTTCGTAAAGTGATATTTAGTCGTGCCATAGTTCGAGAAAAAGCTCAGACACACTCAAAATTCTAAATGTGACGGTTAAGGTTGCCAGCCAAAATGCTTGTGAACGCTCATAAATTGTCGAAATCTAAAAAGGGAAGAATCATAAGCATTGAAAATATGTAAGTGTCATTGTAAAGGTTGCCAGAGATCAAGAAAACATGCACAAATGCTCAAAAGCATAAAAGGGATTGTTGGGGTTGCCAGGGATTGAGAAAATGCTCGTCAATGTTTAAAAAGTGACTGTAAGGGTTGCCAGAGTTTGAGAAAACCTTCGTTAATGTTCAAAAACATAAAAGTGATGGTTAGGGTTTCAAAACACTGTATTTGAAGCTTTCTGTTTTATATGTCAAAAAGTTTGTTATGTGTTTTTGATGGTGTAATATAGGTCTTAAATTTGATTCATAAGGTTACATTTAAGATGTTTTAAGACTCTTAAGAAACCTGCAGAAACCCTGATTTAATGTACAGGTCCACTATCAGGAGGGGAAGAGGCTCTTATCAACCAGCGCCTTCTCGCTGATGTCTCAGACACCTCAGACGGAGCACAGCGCCAAAGTCACCCAGCTACAGAGCCAGGTTCACTCACTCACTCACTCACTCACTCACTCACTCACTCACTCACTCACTCACTGCACGTCGCACGCGTCACTCGCGCACGCGCGCAACGCGCGCACGCGCGCACGCACGCACGCACGCACGCCGCACGCCGCGCACTCACGCACGCAGCTCCATCTCGCACGCGCGCACTCGCACTCACTCACTCTCTCACTCTCTCACTCTCTCACTCACTCTCTCACTCTCTCACTCACTCTCTCACTCTCACTCTCACTCTCTCACTCTCACTCACTCACTCTCTCACTCTCTCTCTCACTCTCTCACTCACTCTCTGTTCTCTTTCTCTCTTCTCTCTTTTTCTGCTATCTTACTTTCTCACTCTCCTCTTTGTTTGCTTTCTCTCCCTCTCTCTCTCTCTCTCTCTCTCTCACTCACTCCTTCTCACTCACTCTCACTCCCTCTCCCTACTTCTCACTCACTCACACACTCTCTCTCCCAGGCACGCACGCAGGCACACACACACACACACACACACACACACACACACACACAAGGTCTGAAAGCATGTAAATGAATGAATGTGTGTGTGCCATACAGAATAAATACTGCGAAGAGGGGAAGAAGCTCATGAGCAGCAGCCTCTACTCTCAGCTTCCAGAAACACCAGAGATTCAGTTCAACAAGACTCTCTCAGAGCAGCTGAGTCAGGTGAGAGAAACCCTCGCATGCACGAACACGGTTACTTCTCTGGAACTGCATCTTTCTGAGGATTCTCCCACAAATGGTTTAACTACATACTTAAGATGTTGTCTGGGGATGAGGATTGTCCATCAATAGGGAAATGGGTCATATGTGATTGCATAATTGTGGCAAATTTTTCATTTACAGAACTATTCAACACATGTACGAGTGCACATAAAAACCACAGTTTAAGTCTAACCAGGAGTGCGATCAGCAGCGAGTGTAGAGTATATTTTATGTAGACTCAGATGGATTTTTGTGTAAGTCTTTTGTGCTGAAGGTGTTTCAGGGTTTTCATGGGATCTTAAAGTCTAAAATGGAAAAGTCCACATTTTAGGCCTTAAAAAGTTCTAAATTTACTGTTCTAGGTCGTAAATAGTTTTTTACAGCTCCTATTTTTCTAATGTCCATGTAAATTTAATGTATAGTTTTTTGTAATTCCATACAAATCAATTTTATATGTTAAATTTCTTGAATTTTTCTTTTTTTTTACTAAATCCTGTATTTTTGATTGTTAGATTGCGATTCAGTTGTTAAACTGTGTTTTTGCCAGAGATTAAGAAAATGTTCATAAATGTACAAAAAAAAACAAGTAAACGATTGTTAGGTTTACCATAATCTGAGAAAATGTTCATGAATGTTCTAAAACACACGTCACAGTGAAGGATGCCAGATTTTAGAAAACCTTTGTAAATACATACAACTATAAAAGTGATAATTAGGATTTCATACAATGTATTTGAAGCATACTGTTTATTATGCAAAAAAAATGAGTTATGCTATAGGTCGTAAATTTGATTCTTAAAAAGGTCTTAACAAGTCTTAAATATGACATGATGAAACCTGCAGAAACCCTGATTTTCTGTCTCTCTCTCCCATTTTCCCACTGGTTGTAAATTTGACACCCCCGACCTAATAAGATTTTTTAAATGCACAAACGTTTTAGGGATGGTGCTCAAATGAGTGGCTCTCTTTCAGGTAAAATACAAATCCTCTGGAAAGAATGAAGCCTCCTCCTCTCTGTACTCTCTTCTGCCGGAGACTCTGGAGACTCAGCACGCTAAAGACGTGGCTAACCTCACCAACCAGGTAAATAAACGCCTGTGCACAGGAGATAATGTGAATCTGCACGCACACAAGCATGCCAGGGACTGCGTTTGTGTTTCAGAGGAAGTACAGAGAGGAGGCGCAGAAGGAGGCAGCAGTCAGTCTGTACTCACTGCTGCCGGAGACAAATGAAACCCAGCACGCCAGAGCCATCACCCAGCAGCTCAGCCAGGTGTGTATCTGCGTGGGCACCACCACATCCATCCATCACTGCACGATCGAGACGTTTTTAAAGGGCCAATATTTGTAGTATGTAATAAGAGGTGATATTGATCTTCTGGCTCTTCTGAACATGCGTGTTACGACCCCAAAATGGTGGTGTTATCTAGGGTCGGGGTGTAACAAAAAGGTGGAGGAGCAGAAATGAAAACGAGAACAACAGGACACAAACAATAACTTGACAAAATCAAATGTGCTTTAATGAACAGAACTGGTGTTACCAATGGTAAAATAAATCAAATACAAATACACACACTCCAGGGGCAGAGACTAAGGGACGCCAGGTAAAACAAAACATAAACTAACTAGAAAGTGCAGACAATTCTAAGCTAACTAAATAACACACAAAGCTAGAACTAATCTACACTAACTAGAAAGTTATACAATAAACAAACCTGGCGCACACCGCTAAACTAGTGTGTATAACAGAAATAGTCCTACGTGCAGAATGTATGTCACGTGACATGCTAAGTCACAGCTTTTCAACTCCAGTTGTCGCCACTGATTCGCAAACGAGCTGAAGTGTTCCGCCTCCTCACTGGTGATCGGCGTGCTAACGGGTGAATCAGGGGACAGCTGGAGTCACCTGCGCAGATAATCAGAAGCGCGCATGGGCGCGCGCACAAACAGGTAACAAACCAAGAACGCTTCAAAACGGCCAAAGCCGTAACACAAATGGCCAGGGCCGTAACAATGCGAGTAGAGGTAAAAAACATATAATAAAAGGTAGAATTCAGCCATTGTGTGTTCTGAAAATGCCCAAATTGTTCCGTGCTCAACTTTACCAAGCCTCTAACGTAATCTCCAGCAACGTGTCTAATAAAATGAGCCGTTTCCAAAATGTTAAACTTCTATTCGTGTGTAATATAACAACATATAAAAGCATATACATGACACTATGTCGGCATGGAAATAGCTGAATCAGATCTGGCATTTTCTTTCACACTTTGTTCCTGAAACTAAACTGTCGGTTTTGGCCCGCTAGTGTGGTGCCATTGAGAGGATGGGAGGGGCTGTAATGAGCGAGTGAGGACTGAACCAGCGTATTTGGGCTGAGAAGAGAGGAGGAGGTGGAAGGATTTCCTGCTGGACTGCTTGCTTTATCACTGGCAGAGTCACTTTCAGAACGTGTTTTGTTGTTTACGCCTCCTTGATGGTGGCCAATCTTCATTTTTTTTACAGCTGGGCCGTACACGGTATTTCAGAGGCAGTAGTCTAAAATTCTACCTTAGAAATAATCCAGATTCGTTATATTTATGAATTATAAAATCTTCATTTGGGGGCATCAACGATTCAGGCTGTTTTAGGGGTGTGTTGATGAATATTTAAATTAGCTGTGATGTCACATCTCCTGTCGCCTTCTGCTTGGAACATGAGAGAGGAGTTTTTTAACCTCTGATGTTTTTAACCTCTGATGCAATGCATGAATGTATTCTTCAAAACAAGATGCGGTGGTTAAAGTCATCCACGCACCGGATTGTTTGATCCAGTGAGTAGTAGCGCGTTTTAATTCTGAATTTCGAATCTTGTTTGCAGGCTCAGTACAAGCAACAGAACTCCAACACTGTGTTTTCTCAGCTGCCGGAGACGCAAGAAACAAACTTCGCGAAACAGATGACTGAGATCCTGAGCGACGTATGTCTTAGTGTGTTTGTGTGTTTGCGTGTTTGTGTCTTTGTGCGATCCTCAACCTGAATACGTAAGTTCTGCCGGGCAACATTCTATGTGAGAATGTTAAGCTTTTTGAAAGCTTTCTTTAGTAAGTACACTGTAAAAAAATCCAACTAATGAAGTGTTTACTGACGATAACAAAAGTTTACTCCTTTTTTTTTCTAAAGGTGTATCAGTTGTTTAATAATTTTTAGTTGACTCAATTTTGTTGGAAAAAGCACTTTACTAGGTAAATGAAGTGAAGTCAATGTTGAGTCGAGCTGTGTCAGAGTGATGCGTTGAGGCAATTAAAAAATGTTCGTTGAGTAAATTTTGGGGAAGACAAAATTGACTGGTTGTAGAATGTCTTACTTTTCACTTAAAGGAGACCTCATGAAAATCAAAACTTTGGCTCAGACTCGTTTGTGACTCATTTATGTGTGTGCAACTCCACCCCTAAAATAATCAAAATCCATCCAAGAGTTTTATTTTAATCACAACAAATATTTTATATTCTCTGAGAACGAGCCATTGTGAATTCCATGAATTACCATAAAGTCCACCCCTCCCCTTTTATTTATGGAGTATATGCACTGCAGATCTACCAAAACTTGTTTGCTGAAGACATTTTAAATGAGGGTCAGAACAAAGCAGGATTTGCGCTGAAGTTGAGACTGAATCTTGGATCTGTACCAACTCTTTGATTCAACTTCAGAACAAGTAATTGTAACATTTTAAATCAAATAAATAAATATCTACCAAAATGATCTCGCAATAGTAATCCTGAAAATGTTGGCAAACTTTTTGACTCCGATACTATTCAAAACTCTTACATGATATAAAATGAGGATCCTACTGTCATGCATTGCTCTTGAAGAGAAATATATATTACACATTTTTCTTAGTATTATTATATTGTTCTCGCGTGTTCCAGCGAACTTGTGTTACGAAAACTCGACTAACAGCTAAACACGCATCCGCGCACGCATCCCGAATCAGCTAGTTTTTAATGGAAGTTTTTATATATATATATATATATATATATATATAATTTTACAAAGTCATTCATAAATTTAAACTTGGATTGCTACAGACCTTAGATTTATACCAAAAGAAACAAATTAAATAGTTTTAAAAATGCCATCTAAGGTCTACTTTAACAATTGTTCGTTGAGTAAATATTTTTTAGAGTATAAGTATATATTTGTGTTTTTAGGTGCATTATCGCAGAGATGCTCGGGAGCTGAGTGAGAGTGTGTTTTCTCAGCTCTCAGAGACTCCTCACACTCAGTTCGTCAAAGAGCTGGCCCCTCTCATCAGTGAGGTACCTTCCACATACTCGCTTTTTTAAGCCTCAAATGATTGCTCTGCTGCTGTGATTGGATAATGATAATTGTAGTTAGCAATGAGTGGCTTTGCTTTGTTTTTTTCTCCGTAAACCCTTCATAAAGATCAAATATTCTAGAAGTAAGGTTGTATAAATAATAAACTCATGGATTACCAACGGTTACTTGTGTGATTGTAGAACAAATATAAGGAGGAGGGTAAGAAGCAGATGCAGAAGAGTCTTTACTCTAAGCTCCCGGAGACCAACGAAACTCAGCATGCTAAAGAACTCTCTCAGCTCTACAGCGAGGTATGGATACAGAGGACCACACGTTTACTCACATCTAGAGCTTCCTCAGGGTTCTCCTGTGTCTGCAGAAGGGTCGAAGAAATGTGTCTTCAGCAGAGCCCAGTCTGTACGCTCAAATGCCGCAGACTATCGAAACAGTCCTCGCCAAACAGGCATACCAGCAACAGAGCGATGTGAGTCTTTGTGTGTGTGCACTAAACAAGTTTGGTTATGTTGTAATCTGACTGTAAGTATCCGTGTAGAAGCTGTATAAAGAAAAGTTTAACTCAGAAAAAGGAAAATCAAGCTACACAAAGATGAAGGATTTGCCTGATGTGATACACGCCACCCAGGTCAACAAACATCAGAGCGAGGTAACGCATGCAGGCTTGTTCAGACGTGTGTAGACGTCCCCAAACGCTTGGGCAGATAGATCACCAGATCTCTATAAATTAATCAGAGCCCAGTAACTGATAGGGCATTCAACACAAAAATATTAATACCCTAAACTATTAAACTGAAACTGAAAAGAACACTTACAGGAATAATTTAAATATAGAAAATTTAGATGAATATAGAGAATTTAGATGAAGAGCACTCTAAAATCATGCATTCAAGCAATAAGCACAAAAGGGGCTTTTATCTATAAAAAATAGGTAATTAAATAGATGTATGGAATAAGGCACAAACAAGATTACGGGTGGGGTGGGGTGGGGGGGTAGTGCAGATGCGAGGCATAATAAAAGCCATGTCCTTCATAACTAATTAAAACACCATATGATAACAACCACCAGTTTTGTGAACCCATAAAGATAATACAACTCTGGACTCCAACATGGCACCAGTCATGTGGACCCATAAAGATACCATGACTGAGGGTGCTCAAACAAAACACCAGTCATGTGAACCCAGGATGACCACATGACTGTAGACTCTAACGAGACACCAGTCATGTAAACCCATAAATGCCACATGACTGGGGACTCAAACAAAACACTGGTCATGTGAACCCAGGATGACCACATGACTGTAGACTCAAACGAGACACCAGTCATGTAAACCCATAAATGCCACATGACTGGGGACTCAAACAAAACACTGGTCATGTGAACCCAGGATGACCACATGACTGTAGACTCAAACGAGACACCAGTTATGTAAACCCATAAATGCCACATGACTGGGGACTCAAACAAAACACTGGTCATGTGAACCCAGGATGACCACATGACTGTAGACTCAAACGAGACACCAGTCATGTAAACCCATAAATTCCACATGACTGGGGACTCAAACAAAACACTGGTCATGTGAACCCACAAACATGACGGGGACTCAAACAAGACAGCAGCCAAGTGGACCAGGATGCTAAAGACCTCAGCCCATTCAGGCACATGATCACTGTTGGTTTGTTCACACAACTGGGGACTCAAATAAGACACAAGTCATGTGAAACCAATAAAGAAAGTATGATTGTGGACCTAAACAAGACAGCAGTCATGTGAACCCATTAATATCACATGGCTGGGGACTCAAACAAGATAACAATCATGTGAACTCATGAAGATCACATGACTGGGGACTCAAACAAGAAACCAACCATGTGAAACCAACAAAGATCACATAATTGGTGTTTTGTTGTACTTTGCATGGTACTGCTACGTGTGTCTGCGTGCTTTCTCTAGGTTGAATACCGCAGAGGGAAAGAAGATCTCCATAAATATAGTGATGTGTCGGATCGACCTGACATCCTGAGTGCCACACATGCCTCCAAGCTTGCCAGTGATGTGAGACACGCTCAAACACACAAAACCAGATGCACTACTTTTCTGAGAAATAAAAAAAAAAATCACACTTTTTTTTTGCTCTGGTGAATGTTCACCTTGTTCTCTCAGGTGGGCTACAGGAATAAAGTGAATGCATTTGACGAGCGCTCAGTTCTGCATCGACCAGACATCCAGCAAGCTAAAGAAGCTGCCAAGCTTGCTAGTCAGGTGCCTTAAAGTGTGTGGTTGTGCGTTTGTATAGGGTCTGTATGTGTTGAAGTGTGTGTCTTCACTGGTTTATGTGTAGGTGGAATATAAGCAGCGGTTCGAAAAGGAGCTGAAACATCGGAAGCCACAGTTCAATCCCAGCGAGTGTGTGAGCTTCAGACACTCACAGGCTGCAGCCATTCTTGCCAGTCAGGTGATTATTTGTGGTATAAGCTCAAATCAGGGTCATTTTTACTGTCTGATGTTGGTTAGAATGTATGAAGATGATGTTGATGTCCAGCTTATGTGTTCACAGGTGAAGTACAACCAGAAAAGGTCTGAGCCCATCTCTGATTTACCAAACCTGCTCCATCTGGGTCATGTGCTACATGCCAGCAAACTCCAAAGCAATGTAAAATTGCAAAAAAAAGTCAATCACTCGATCCAGTTAATTTCTAATTTATAATAAGGCTCACAACTCATAGATAATATAGCTCTCGTGACTCAAAAAATCCCAGGGCTCTGACTAATGATTCAGTGCCCTGAGTCTTATGATTCAGTATCCTGACGAATGATTCAGTACACTGATTCTATTGATTCACTTCTCTTTCTCTCGTGGTTCACCTCCCTAAGCACCAACCATAAGTCTCTATATCTCATTATTTAGTAAGTCTTACTATCTGATATATGATTCGGTACCCCGACTACTCTCAGGATTCAACACCCTAAGTCTCTGACTCATATGATTCAGTACACCGATTCTAATGATTCAGTACTCTTACTCTCATGATTAAACACCCTAATTCTCTGACTCTCATGACTCAGTACACTGATTCTAATGATTCAATATCCTTAATCTAAAGATTCAGAACCCTAAATCTCAGTACCTGTCTCTAATGATTCACATCTTTTACTCTCGTGATTAAACACCCTAATTCTCTGACTTTCATGACTCAGTACACTAATTCTAATGATTCAATACCCTTACTCTAAAGATTCAGAACCCTAAATCTCAGTACCTGTCTCTAATGATTCACATCTTTTACTCTCGTGATTAAACACCCTAATTCTCTGACTCTCATGACTCAGTACCCTGGCTCTTATGATTCAGTATCTAGATTCAGATTAGCTAACGGTTCAGTAACTAGACTCCTGTTATTTGGTGTCCTGACTAATGATCACTAAAATTATTCTTGTGATTCAGGATATTGATACCATTGTTTGAAGAGTGAACAAGGAGCTCTAATTGTCTAACTGTGCATCAGGTCGAGTACAGGAAGCAGTACGAGGAGTCAAAAGGCCAGTATCGCGTGGCACTGGACACTCAAGAACAGCGCCACCACAAGGAGAATGCCACTCTGCACAGCCAGGTCTCACAAACGATCGTTTTCTCTTTATTTTGAGTGTTTGAGGGTTACATTTAAATCAAATCTCACTAAACAACTACCACAATTATTGCAAGGTAAATTAGAATAGGTGTTTGTTGGTGTTAAATATTGGTTTGTTTTTGTAGTTGTAGATTAAAAAGACCTGAGAGTAATTGTAAAAGATGCAAGGGTTATTGTGACTATGATCAGCTGATGGTGCCTGTGTTTTTGCAGGTGAAGTATAAAGAGGAGTTTGAGAAGAATCGAGGCCGCTCTCAGCTGGAGTTTCTGGAGACACAGTCGTACAAAGTGATGAAGGAGACGCAGAGGATGCAGAGCCAGGTAGAAAAGTGGTGATGCTTTCTAAAGATTTATATTTAGAAGTCTTAGATATTCTAGAACAGGGATGTCAAAGTCAAATATCGCAGAGGGCCGAAAACTAAACTTGGGCCGGACTGATTCAATGTTTATTAAAACATATTGAAATGGCTGCACTTAGCTTATTGAACTAAGATCTGTTATTAGTATGTATATTATTTAATGATTAGATTAATAAAGTAATGTTTTTCTCATGGCTCGGTCAGGAATCAAACACTTTCAAAAGGCAAATAGCAAAGAAATTAATGTCCTTCAAAGCAAAATATGTTCCTTAAAATCAAGATAAAGCAAATTGAATCCACTATAAACTGAAAATCCATCTATGATTCTACCAGTCACTGCTTTCAACTAGTAAAATGAGAGAAAAAAAAATCTAATCTGTTTTGAGTGGCTACTGTTGAATTGTGGGGAATGTAGTGTTGGTGCGTGCAAAACACTTGTGTGCAGCTGTGGCCCAGTTTCAATAGCAATTAAATATCATCCCAGGGGCCATAGAAAATACATACACAGACCGGTTCTGGACCCCCGGGCCTTGATTTTAACACATGAGTTGTAGAAGGTCAGTGCTCACATCAAATTTCTGATTCTTAATGACAAATCTCTGAAAATGCAACGTATTTCTGAGCTTCCATCTGATCCACAAGTCAAAGGGTCTTAAAAAAAAAGTCTAAAATTAAAAAACCCACAATTTAGGTCTGAAAAAGTATTGCATTCACTGTTTTAGGTCTTAAATCCTTTTTCACTGGTCTTATTGTTCTGATTTCCATATAAAGCTCATTTAACATGTGCTTTTTGCTGTTGCTTGCGTTGCTGGAGATTGAGGAAATGCAAACTGAAAACAAATAGCATTAAATCTCTCCAGAACTCGGAGTAAATATTTGAAACCAGAATAGATCAAATATTATTAACCAGATGTCGAATTGAGCTCTCAGGATTAACTCATAGTTTTCTTCTTAAAAGTGAGGCAATGCCTTTATCTAGACATTGCAAGTATATTTTATATAATAAACACATCTTGATAGAATGTCCAGTTTATAATTCCACGAGGAGAAGAAACCTGACTGGAGAAGATCTGAAAGAAGTCCACGCTAACACAAAAGAGCTAAAAAAGGTTTTACTAAGGACAGGCTTGTGCTGGGAATTGTAACTTAGTTTTAAAACAAGTTTTTATTGATCCTATGAGCTTTTAAATCGAAATATTAGCAAACATTTTAAAAGGGGATAGCCATGAAATTGTCATGTTGCGGTCAGGGCTTTAAAAAGAAAAGAAAGAAAGAAAGAGAAAAAAAGATTGAGAAAATGCTCCTAAATACAAACAAAAAAGTAAAAGTCATAGTCTGAGAAAATGTGCAGAAATGCGCAAAAACATAAAAGTCAGTTAGTTTGAGAAAACGCCTGTGAATACTCATAAATGACAAAAATCTTAAAAGTGATCGTTGGGTTGCCAGACATTGAGAAATTGCTCCTAATTGTTTTTTTTTTTTGTTACTGTTAGGATTGCAAGAGTTTGAGAAAACACTTAACACTCAACTTTGAAAAAGGCATGGTTAGGTTAGTTTGAGACAATCTTCGTAAAAGCCCAAAAAGAAGAAAGTGATGGTGAGGGTTTCAAACAATGTATTTGGAGCGTACTGTTTATTATGCACAAACATTGCGTGTGTGTTTTTGATGTTATGATAAAGGTGTTTTAATTTTAATTTAATTATGAAACCTGCAGAAGCCCTGCCAAGAGCTTCCAACTTCTAACAGATTTCAACATCACCAAATAATGCCAAAAGTGTCTTGAATATTAATTATGAAACTATTTGCAGAAGAAGTATCGGCAAGACTCCGACAAACATCTCCATCTGGAAGTAGATCAGACTCCAGAGTATCGAACTGCAAGACATGCCAGCGCGCTGATCAGCCAGGTAACACACGGCCTAAACCAAAGTGTGACTGAGGCTCACTCACAGACATGATGCAGGCTTCCTCTCCTCTCTCTGGAGCAGAAGGAGTACTGTAAGGACCTGGAGATGGAGGTGAAAGGGAAAGGCCTTACGAGTCTGGAGGACACGCCAGAGTTACTGAGAGCCAAACACGCCACAGAGATCCTCAGCGAGGTACACACGCTCACACACAGTACTCAGGGTAGGTTTCTGCTGCTGATGCTCACTCGTCTGTGTGTGTGTCTGTGTAGAAGATCTACCGCAGAGATCTGGAGAGTCTGAAGGGCTCCTGTTCTTCTGCGGCCGACACTCCAGAGATCCAGAGAGTGAAGGACAACCAGCGCAACATCAGCAGAGTACGAGACACACTCTCACGTGGGTACGGTTCTGAAAACACACTGTTAATATTCTGTGTTTGCTTAGCTGTTCTACACCTGGGACTCGAAGTTGATGAAGGGTCTTCAGTCGACCGTCACAGACACACCGGAGATCAGACTGGCACGAGATAATGCCAGGAACGTCAGCGAGGTGAGGATCCACACGCAGCAAGGCAGTTTGAAGCTTTACAAAGGAGTTAAATGGACAAAAAAAACAGATGCATAGCAGCCAAGCTGATCTTTAAGCTGCTTGGTGTGGCTAGAAGGTTTAGCTGATGTTTGAAACGTCTGTTTATTGCTTTCAAAATGTTCCAATATTCTTCTAGCAAGGCAAGTTTATTTGTAGAGCACATTTCGTACACCGGGCAATTCAAAGTGCTTTACATTGAAACAAAGAACAAAAAAGAAAGTATATTTAATAAAATCAAGCAAAAAAGCAAGTCATATTAAAAGCTGAAAATTAAGACATTAGAGTCTTTATCCTGGTTTTTAACGTGTGTTGGCACCCCTGATCTCCTCTGGAGCTGGTTCCTCTGTGGGTCGCAGGAGAACTAAAGGAGGATTCACTCTGAGTGGAATTAACCCGGGGGAGATCTCATTTATCTGATCTGAAGATCTCAGCTCTCTGTTTGGTGTGTATTCTCTGATCTTCTCTATTAGGTGTTTAGGTGCTAAGTTATGTTTGGACTTATATACGAGCAGCAGAACTTTAAAATCTATTCTGAAGGAGACCGGCAGCCAGTGTAGAGACTTCAGAACTGGAGAAATGTTTTCTGACTTTCTAGTTCTGAGAAGAGCATTACAGGAGTCCAGCTGCTGGAGAAAGCATGAATCAGTTTCTCTAAATCTCGTCTGGAAACAAAGCATCTGATTCTTGCGATGTTTCTAAGATGGTAATAAGCTGATTTGGTCGTTGCTTTGACATGGGATAGCAATTTAAGTTCATGAGGTTTTGGTCAAAACTGCGCAAACCTTGCCTCGAGGAGCACACCTGATAAGTGAGGGAAGGTTCCTCCCTTTATATAACACTCATTAACTGGCTTCTACACCTGGTGGCAGTCGTGAAATACACCCACCCATCTTACAACAGGTCAGAGATCAAGTGCAAAGATGAAACTTTAATAACTTTTATTATTAAAAATAAAGATAGTCAACTTCTGGTTTTGCACCAAAAAGCCCATTTCCGCCAGGGTGAAAAAAAGATGGCTTAAAAAGTCAGAAGTTTGACTCACGAAGTCAAATTTGGAGATAAAAAGTCCAGCTTTCAATTTTCGCTTGCTTACCTCTAGACGTCCACTCGAATACTAACCACTCAAAAAATTTTCTTTTTATTTCAAAATTTGCACTTTTTAAGTAAAATCTTCTACTTTTTAAAAGCCATATTATATTTTTTAACCTGGTGAAAAAGGGGCTTCCATATTTAGCATCTAGAGGAGAGGTTCTTCAGGTTCCTGACCTCAAAACCCAAACCCTAGTTTAGATGACGTCAACAATTGCCTGTCACAAAACGTGTTATTTCTTAATTGGACAAAACTGAATTTTTTTTTTAGACCACTTTGGCTTTCAGTAGTGCAACTCTTATCGAAGCGGCCGGAGTTTCTGTTGAGTCGTGTGTCGTGGCTCTTGCGGTGTACCGGGGGTAACCTCAAAACCAGCTCTCGACGCACGATGGTACGGTCACAATAAAATCAAACCGGCTTGCATTCCTGCTCGCTCCTCGTCAGGACATCGCTCTGTCGAGGCAGCGCAACATCTCACTCTGCCCACGAGTAAACACCAGCCATTTCCTTTCCCATACACATTTTTTCCTTTTGTTCTTAATAGTTTCTGCACAGATAATTGCACACATCGTCATGGCAACTCATTAGTTTTTAATGAGAATTCTCGAGTGAGCAACGCACATCATCCACTGTCATTTTTTTTCATGTCGCAGTTCTCAGGGTGACCAGAGTGATGTGCTGTATTTGGACAGACGGGTCGCATCTGAGCATCGGCTCGTAGAGTATGAGAACATGAATCATTTGCGTTGAACCCCTTCGATTTACGTTTTGAATAAAGAATTGCAGTGTCTACACAGCAATAAACAGTTCTTTGAAATATTTTGCTTCTATACGCTTTGCCTTCTTTCTAGGGTTAAACCTTTTTTTAAGTCGTAGCAATCTGGAGAAAGCAATTCATGCATGAATTCATTCAAGTTCCCACTTAGACTACTGTAATAGCCTCGATGCAGGGAATATACCTGCACACCGTCTTCACCGTCTACATCTAGTACAGAACGCTGCAGTCCACCTGCACTGGCTCAAGGCCACTTTTAGAATTCAGTATTAAACACGTATATTTGTTTTTGTGCAGTGATTGGTATTGCCCCATCTTATTTGTACAAGATTTTTAAGATAATTATTATATCATCGTAATATTGTCTTTTGATTGCTTGTAGTGCAACTTTAGTGTCTTTGGTTTTTAAATCCAGTGTCATTTAACTAATGTCCCTTTTAAACTGTAGATTTGCTTTTTGTGTTTTTTATTTATTTTGCAGCACAGAGGATTTGAGAGAAATGGAATTTTGATTTTCTGTGTGTACCACACACGTGGTAAAATTGGCAATTAACATAACTATCACTTTAAGGGATGACTATGACCAGAAATGTCAGAAAAGTCGAGTTTGCATACCAGGGACACGTTTAAGGGTGAATTCTTGTCTCAGAGGAAATAAGCATGAAATTATTAATTTTTTTTTTTATGATAATTTCTTGTATTCTTATACCTGATGCCTAGACGAAGTATCGAGAGAGTGTTGGATCTGGAACAGCAGTTGCTGACACTCCAGAGCTGCAGCGTGTTCGTAAAAACCAGCAGAACATCAGCTCCGTAAGTCTCTGAGATTGACAGCTCTCAATCGTTCTGTGTGATCCTAATCCATCATCTTTGTGTTGCTCTCCTGTAGGTCAAGTACAAAGCCGCTGTGGATCCAGTCAGTGTTGGTCTGACACCAGAGATGGAGAGGGTCAAACAGAACCAGCAGAACATCAGCTCCGTACGTCTCTGTGATTGACAGCTGTCAGTCTTGTCTGATAAAGCTTATCATCTTTGTGTTGCTCTCCTGTAGGTCAAGTACAAAGCCGCTGTGGATCCAGTCAGTGTTGGTCTGACACCAGAGATGGAGAGGGTCAAACAGAACCAGCAGAACATCAGCTCCGTACGTCTCTGTGATTGACAGCTGTCAGTCTTGTCCGATAAAGCTTATCATCTTTGTGTTGCTCTCCTGTAGGTCAAGTACAAAGCCGCTGTGGATCCAGTCAGTGTTGGTCTGACACCAGAGATGGAGAGGGTCAAACAGAACCAGCAGAACATCAGCTCCGTACGTCTCTGTGGTTGACAGCTGTCAGTCAATCTGTCTGATCCCTCCCATCATCTTCATCATCTTCTATCCTGTAGGTAAAATACAAGACGGCTCTCCTAGAGTTCAAAGGTCGCGGGTGTTCCACGTATGACACACCTGAAATGAGACGTGTTCGCAAATCCCAGGATGTCGTTTCCATGGTAGCATTACTGCAGCCCCGCTGCATTAACATCATTGCTGTGGTGACCAGTGACACTGCGCTAACGTTCACGTGTGTATTAGAAACAAACGCACTTTAACACACATTTCCTTTCTGATTGCATGAGTGTGCTCTTGTCTGGTTGTGTGTTGCGATGCTTGGTGCAAGTTCATGTGTGTGTGTGTGTGTGTCTCAGGCCAAGTATCACGAAGAGTTTGAGCGCTCTCGAGGCAGAGGAAGCGCTCATGTGCAAGGTGAAAATAATGGGACTCGTCTCCATGATGATCACACGGGAGGCGGTTGTCATGGCGTTCAGCCTCAGGTGGTGGAGATGGACCGCAGATCTGCAAGAGTCGGTGGTAAGTCCAGCTTTCTCTCTCATCTCCACTAAATCTCTCCCTCTCTCCTCTCTTTCTCACATCTCTTTCTCCTCTCTCTCTCTCTCTCCCCTCCATCTCCTCTACAGCTCCCCCTCCTCTTTTTCTCTCCTCTCTCCTTCTCCTCTCCATTTCACCTATATCCTCTCTTTCTCTTTCCCCTCTCTCCTGCTTCTCTTCTATCTCCTCTCTATCTACACTCTCTACTTCTCTTTCTCTTTCCCCTCTCTCCTCCTCCTCCTCTTCTATCTCCTCTCTCTCTCTCTATCTACACTCTCTACTTCTCTTTTCTCTCTATTCTTTCCCTTCTCTCCTCCTCCTCTTCTATCTCCTCTCTCTATCTACACTCTCTACTTCTCTTTTCTCTCTCTTCTTTCCCCTCTCTCCTCCTTCTCTTCTATGTCCTCTCTCTCTATCTACACTGTCTACTTCTCTATTCTTTCCCCTCTCCTCCTCCTCTTCGATCTCCCCTCTCTCTCTACACTCTCTACTTCTCTTTTCTCTCTCTTCTTTCCCCACTCTCCTCCTTCTCTTCTATGTCCTCTCTCTCTCTATCTACACTCTCTACTTCTCTTTTCTTTCCCCTCTCTCCTCCTTCTCTTCTATCTCCTCTCTATCTACACTCTCTACTTCTCTTTCTGTTTCCACTCTCTCCTCCTTCTCTTCTATCTCCTCTCTCTCTCTCTCTATCTACACTCTCTACTTCTCTTTTCTCTCTATTCTTTCCCCACTCTCCTCCTTCTCTTCTATGTCCTCTCTCTCTCTCTCTACACTCTCTACTTCTCTATTATTTCCCCTCTCCTCCTCCTCTTCAATCTCCCCTCTCTCTCTACACTCTCTACTTCTCTTTTCTCTCTCTTCTTTCCCCTCTCTCCTCCTCCTCTTCTATCTCCTCTCTCTCTATCTACACTCTCTACTTCTCTTTTCTCTCTATTCTTTCCCCACTCTCCTCCTTCTCTTCTATGTCCTCTCTCTCTCTCTATCTACACTCTCTACTTCTCTATTCTTTCCCCTCTCTCCTCCTTCTCTTCTATCTCCTCTCTCTCTATCTACACTCTCTACTTTTCTTTTCTCTCAATTCTTTCCCTTCTCTCCTCCTCCTCTTCTATCTCCTCTCTCTATCTACACTCTCTACTTCTCTTTTCTCTCTCTTCTTTCCCCTCTCTCCTCCTTCTCTTCTATGTCCTCTCTCTCTCTCTATCTACACTGTCTACTTCTCTATTCTTTCCCCTCTCCTCCTCCTCTTCGATCTCCCCTCTCTCTCTACACTCTCTACTTCTCTTTTCTCTCTCTTCTTTCCCCACTCTCCTCCTTCTCTTCTATGTCCTCTCTCTCTCTCTCTCTCTCTATCTACACTCTCTACTTCTCTATTCTTTCCCAACTCTCCTCCTCCTCTTCAATCTCCTCTCTCTATCTACACTCTCTACTTCTCTTTTCTCTCTCTTCTTTCCCCTCTCTCCTCCTTCTCTTCTATGTCCTCTCTCTCTCTCTATCTACACTGTCTACTTCTCTATTCTTTCCCCTCTCCTCCTCCTCTTCGATCTCCCCTCTCTCTCTACACTCTCTACTTCTCTTTTCTCTCTCTTCTTTCCCCACTCTCCTCCTTCTCTTCTATGTCCTCTCTCTCTCTCTCTCTCTCTATCTACACTCTCTACTTCTCTATTCTTTCCCAACTCTCCTCCTTCTCTTCTATCTCCTTTCTCTATCTACACTCTCTACTTGTCTTTTCTCTCTCCTCTCTCCCCTCTATTGCTACTCCTCTCTGCTTTCTCCTCTATATTTTTCTCCACTATCTTTCTTTCTCTCTCCTCTTTCTTGTTTATAGTGCCCTTTCTCTCTCTCTTTCTTTCGTTCTCTCTCTTCTCCCCTATATTTCTCTCCTCTCCCTCTCTCCATCTCCTGTCTCTCTATGTTAATGTGTAATAACATATAACATGTTTCGATTTTAAAAATGATTAAGGAATATAAATTATTATTTTATGTTTTTTTAGCTTTGTGTTGTTTTAAATGTCATTTTCCTTGATGGAGGAGTTGTTATTTGACCTCGGTGGAAGAAAATGGATGAGGGTTGGATGGCCTCTCTTTCTTTCTTTGTTTGTCTTGTACAATTTGGCCCTTGGGTAAAAATAATTGGGGACCCATGACATATGGCTTTGGCCTCCATGTGTTGATGTAGAGCTGAAGGTTTGGCGCACGGATCCCGGCTCCATCTTTGACTTTGATCCGGTCGAGGACAACATTCAATCCAGGAGCCTGCGGAGGGCCACCGGTACTGCTGAGTGTTTTCCTGTGTGTTTGTGTTCGTGTGCGAGTCCCTGGATTGATGGCTGTGTACTTTGTGTGTATTAGAGTGTGTGTCGCGGCAGTCAATGTGCAGTTCTCTGGCTTCAGAGCTCTGGGCCGAACGTAGCGTGTCTCTGTGCAGCTCAAATTCAGGTAAGGACTCTGATTACAAATGCACATCATATCATGTGTGTGTGTGTGTTAATATGTTCTCTGTGTGTCTTCAGCGCTGATCCAACATCAATCCCATCAGGCTCAGCGCCACCAGGGCTTTGGAGAGCATGCTCAGTCTTTATCAGCGGTGAGAGAACGTGAATGGCTCTCACTAAGAAGTTTCCTGCTCAATTCTTAGCATCATTAGCAGTTCTGTTACCGTCTCCATACGAGTCAGGTCAAGTGTGTGCTTCCCTGGGAATTATTACAGTATTGTGCTAAGGTCTCCTAACCCAATCTAAAAACACCTAGCTGAATTGAGAGTTGCACAGATGTTTGGATGGCCTCTCTGCAGGGGGCATTTTGCAAGCTTCACATCTCTGCTGTTTAATATTGATGCAGTGACACTCCTTGTACTTGGATGGTGCTCAGGGGTAGTGAGTCATTTTGAGGATTCATTCTTTTCCAGAATGAGTAACAACTGTGTTTGGAGACTGAATCGTTTACTTTGGTGCGAGTGGATTACTTTGTTAATAATCAGAAGACACAGGATTTACCAAGATGTGTGCATTTTGCTCTATTTTTGGGTCTTTGTCTTAAAAGTTTGCAAGAAGATTCGATTTTTTATCTCATATTAACAAGACTAAATAATGAATCCCCAAATTAACAAATATTCCATCCCTTCTCATGGGAAAACAGCTACAATGCGGCTGTTTTATAGTCTTTTTGGGCTTTGTGGAACAACTCTTAATGGTCGAACACTAACAAGAACGTTCATATAGTCGCCTTTCCTGATTTCTTCTCTTCATCAGGGTATTCTTCATCGCTGTTTCCTGTCGTGAGATCAATGCGAGAGTGTGTATGTGAACATAAATTCTGCACCGGCTTCTCTGCAGGGGGCCTTCACGCCCCTGTTGATACAATGAAGTCTTTATAGGACCTATCAAATAACTCTGGACACACTTACACCAACATAATACACTTTTCACTATTCATTCTCTTCCCTAAACTGCTATTGCTCTTTTCTGTCGTGAGTCAATGTGTGAGGGTTTGTATCGAGTGCCACCCAGTGTATCGTTTATGCATTGAAATTACTCTGAAATGTGATCATAGAGCTAGCTTTAATTGTTTGAGTACAAGATCACACACTGCGACAACCCAGATGACATAACAGAGCATACCTTTTTATCGCTTGTACCAATCCAACGGCCAGGTGTGTGAGCTAACTGAAGATTATTTGAGGTGCAAAGTACCCAAAAACTATTGGAACTTCCCCTCAGTTCCTCCTCAATTCAATGATTAAGCCTCAGACAGGAGCCCAAATTTGAGAAGAATCATCTTTATTGCCATGTGTGTGTGTGTGTGTGTGTGTGTGTGTGTGTGTGTGTGAGAGAGAGAGAATTTCTTGTGCAAGGAATTTCCTGTACTACAATGGAGCTGCAGTGCAATCAACATAAGCACAATACAAACCACATAAGTACAGTATCTTGCGACACAACTAACAAGCCATAACATAAAGCTTTGAGGTAGAATACTTTGAAGGATTGATGAAATGGAAATAGTTGAACTAAAGTTTATAAACTGTAGTGCGCTTAAATGCAAAATGCAGGAGATGAAATGTGCGAGAGCAAATTTTGATGAGAAACAGAATTGATTAAACAGAAGCGAATGCAGTATTTCAGATCCCTGGAGCCACACAAGGCCAATCAACAAAAGGAAATACAAGCAATTATTTGTGTTCGTAACCAACTTCCTCCCGCTGGCGTATTTCTTTTACGATCGAACAATATCTGGTGCTCCCTGCAAAGAATGAGAGCAGATTCGAGTAGATTTACCATTCTCAGGTGTAGAATTTTGTTGCTGACACAAACTCTCCATCCACGGTTCGTCCTAGAGCACAGATAGCCACTTCAGCATTCCAGCCAATCCTCCTCCGTCTAAGCCCTCATGATGTTTCCTGCAAATACACCATATTCTCTGTTCAGTTCAAGTGTGAGAGAAGGACCTTACCATTCATTTCAAAGCCCTGGTTTCCACCTGAGCTCTCTTGCAAAGGGACATCTCACTCAATCAGCCCTCAAAAGGGTTTGTCTCTCTCATCACACACTGTTTCTCTAGGTTAGTTTATCAGTGCACGTAGATAATGCTGTTAGGCAGAGAGAACATCCACTTAGAGGAGAGAAATACACACCCACTTCACAGAAGGAATTGTTCTGTCAATTCACTTGATTAAAATGTTGATTATAAAGAAATCAACAACGTCAACCCCATTCAAATCCATCACCTTTTTTAGTGATTCCCATTATTCATCTCATACTTTTTTAACAAATGTATTAAGATAATCATCAGTACTTCTATTCCCACAGAGACAACTGAAAGACTATATTCCTTCAAAACAAATTGTTTATCAGAGATTAGCACAGTAGTGTTGATTAACATTTATTATATTATGTAATCGGAGTAATGTTTTTTTAATAATCTTTATCAAATCTGCCTGTAATCTTGTGTCTCCCGCAGCAGCAGAGAGTGTATCGAGCTCTTTATGATTATGCAGCTCAAGATCTAGATGAGGTTTCCTTCAGCGATGGAGATGTTATTGTAAACACGACTTCGATCGACGAGGGCTGGATCTATGGCACTGTTCAACGCACTGGAGACTCAGGGATGCTACCTGCTAACTATCTGCACTGCTACACCTGAGCTCACTCATGCTAACTGTACCCATCCGAGCTTTTACTTTGAGTTGGGTAATTGATCAATCTCTTAAAAGTTTGCGCCAGATGTGCGGTGTGCCATTCGGTTCTTTCAAGGACAAAGGTGAATTTTTCAATTCATTGATGTGCTAGCACTATTGTTTGAGGATGGTGTATAAAAAAATCTAATGTTAAAGCTGAGCACTTAAGTACCTTAAACACATGTTTTTTTGTTATTAAAATAGAATTTGTGTGGATTTTTTTGTGGTTCAGAAAAGTTTGTAATACTAATATAAGTAACAGAAATATTGTTACTTGTATGAGCTAATTACTTCATGAAATGATGGGTATTTTTATTTATAAACAATATACCATTTTTAGCAATTGGAAAATAGTTGAAGTAATTTCATTTAGTTTATTTCTGAAATAAGATATATCACTAATCACTTGTTAACACACGCACGCGGAGACATAATAATGAATAGGGTGTAAGTGGGCAATATTTAAACAATATTAGGAGAAATACATGAAAAGACGAGAAAAAAGTTACTTAAATTGAAACTAAAACTATGTTGTCAATGCGCTTTAGTTTAATCAACAATTGAAACGAATTAGATTAAGGTTGAATTGTGTCATACACAGGTTTTTGTGTGTTTCGATTGCACTGTTTCAGTTATTTTGACTCCATTCATTTTCTTTAATGACATTGTGAATAAAGTATAATATATAACCAGTGTGCCTCTGTGATTTATAAGGGCGTGTGTGTATTTAATGAAAATGTAAGTCCTTAAATAGGATAAATCGTGCGTGCGTCCGAGTCTGTCTAATCAAATAGCCGCTTACTCTGCGCATGCTCACTATCCTAGTGAGTTGTTTCCGGTGAGTGCCTCACCCGAACATGACTGATTTAAAAAACGGTAAATTCTTCATGTCAGATGTGAAGCTATTAAACTTTAGACAATGTCCTGACAATTAAAATCATACATTTGCATGCTTGAATGTACTTTTATACCTAAATATATTGAATAATTAATCCGCAAGCTAATGTAACATTGGTCTGATTCGTTGAAAAGATATTAGCAAAATAACGGCCGTCACGTGACACCAACTGTCATTAACTGTTAAATATATATTCGACTAAATTAGCCAAAGGAGCAGATAAATCATAAAATATATTAAACTGTAAAGGAAAGTACACGAAAATAAATAAAACGTTTAGTGAATCATTTTGTTTCGGTTTTGACACGTGTCCTTGTGTCATGACGTCACTCGTAGCCCGGATGAGGCACATGCGCAGACTTGGATCTGCCACTTCGCGCAGGTTCTGTAGTGCAGACGTGTTCCTTTCGCGTTTATTCTCTCTTAATTACCGTTTTTTGTTCGGTAATATTGATAATAATAATCCGACTCCAAGATGAGACTCTTGCAGAAGTTGCTGCTGCTACTTTTATTAGCGTTTCCGGCTACTCTAATGCTGAAAGGTGAGTTTATTCAAAGGTTTCCAGCAGGCCGCAGATTTCTAAATTTACCACTATATCCAGAAACATGTGTGTGTCTGCTATTTTCTGTTGTTGTTTTTTTCTATCTGTGTAATAATTAAAATGTGTTTGTTATTTATTAGGAGAGGTGTTAAGTTTGTACTTGAGTCCGGCAGTTTTTAAGTGTTTGTGACTGACACTAAGTGTATATTTAGTTAATATTCAATGTTTTGTGTGAGTTTTACTTATCTTTGTGAACATTCAACATGTGTATAGTAGTGTATGAGCTTCTGAGTCCACGTGTGTTGGTCTGTGTGTGACGTGTCCTTGGAGGCTCCCCAGGATCTCCTCAAACCCTCTTTAATTAAGATTAAATCCAGATTATTCTGAACTAGTGTCATATTAATGGTTCAGTTATCTTGATATCAGGGAACCTTTTGAGTACAAAAGTGATTAGTTTTTATTTAGACCTCCAATTATTCTGCTCCAGTGTTTACGATCAGTGTGTTTAACCCCTGAACTGCTAACAAATAACACACTGGTGTGTTATAAACTGCTTTTTACACCAGTCTGAACTGAAGCTGTTGAGCTTGGTTCTCTTCTCGGAGATGATTCTGCAGCAGGACTGGTTTGTGTGACCTCCTGACCTGATCACATCTGAAGGAACATGCTCACTCTCTGTTTATGTTTTATTACATTAAGGTGAAGGGATGGCTAATGAAATATGTGTTCTCCACAGTAGAAACCTGTTTAGTAGATGACATGGATGGCTCCTCAATCTCATGTAGTCATGTTTGTCCTTCTCTGTTTAAGCTCCAGTAGTCTCTGCTCAAGATGCCACTGAGGAAGAGGAAGCCGGTGATGAAGATGCTGCGGAGGATGTGATGGATGAGGATGACGAGGCTGAAGTAGAAGATGATGAAAATACAGAATTAGTAAGAGAGAAACCTAATCAGCTGCATGGATAAATAACTATCCAGCAGCTTGGAGAAAGAAGTAATTGTAGGGTTGCCAGTCTAGGAGATTGTGTATTAATGCTCAGAAACATGAAAGTCATGGTTAGGGTTGCCAGAGATTGAGAAAATGTGTATTGATGCTCAGAAACATGAGTCATGGTTAGGGTTGCCAGAGTTTGAGAAAATGTGTATTGATGCTCAGAAACATGAAAGTCATGGTTAGGGTTGCCAGAGATTGAGAAAACACTTACTAATGTGCAAAAATTAAAGTCATAGTTAGGTATTATTGTTCTAAAGAGATTGTTAAGCCTACCAGAGTTTGAAAAATCTTTGTAAGTCCTCAGAAAACACAAAAATGTAATTTTACAGGGCTGTAATTTTAGAAAAGGCTCATAAACACTCAAAAGTGCTAAAAAATGGAAAGGTGATTATTGGGTGACCAGATATTGACGAAAGACTCATAAATGTTAAAAAATGTAATTGTGATTTTAAGGGTTGCTATGCTTTTGAGCATTTATGCATATTTTCCCAAAGTGATTGTTAGGGTTGCCAGAGTTAAAATGAGAAAATGGTCGTTGACACTCAAAAAAATCAAAGGGATAGTTAAGGTTTCAAAGAATATATTTGAAGAATGTTGCTTGTTATGTAGAAAAAGTTTTGTTTGTGTTATTTATGTTATGAAATAGGGTTTTAAACTGTCTTAAATTTGATTTTATGACACCTACAGAAACACTTTGTCTTATGTTACAGCATTTCTGCTGATGAATGGGTGCTTTAAATCAACCTATAATGGCAAGAATGATCTGAAAGTGGAGCAGAATGAGGGAAAAGAAGTTTAATGAGGGAAAAGACGTTTAAAATCAGGAGTAACATGGGTATCTTTTTTGAGACCCGTATAGCCAGACGACGAATGATTGCATTATTCTCGAGTTCATCAGTGCTGTAGAGTGTGGCTGATTACTCTTTCTCTGTGTTAGACGGAAGAGAAGGAAGATGAAGAAGAGGAAGCTCCACTGGGAGAGATGAAGGCTTCACCCAATGCTGACACCACCATCCTCTTCGTCAAAGGAGAAGGTGACCAATCAGCTCCATCACATGTCTTCGAGTCGTTTCTTTTACATCGATTCACTGAATAATCGACTGATGTTTGGTTTTCAGATTTCCCAGCGAACGAGGTGGTGAAGTTCCTACTGGGCTTCAGTAACAGCGGCTCTGAGGACTTTGTGGTGGAGTCGCTGGACGCCTCCTTCCGCTACCCTCAGGACTTTCAGTTCTACATCCAGAACTTCACCGCGCTCCCGCTGAACACCCTCGTCCCGCCACAGAAGCAGGCCACCTTCGAGTACTCCTTCATCCCCGCGGAGCCCATGGGAGGGAGACCCTTCGGCTTGGTCATCAACCTGCACTACAGGGACAACAGCGTGAGTCTGGGATTGATGGTTTTGGACTACAGCTAAGAATCTAGATTAGAGCAGCATGCGTATATTCTAAACTATCTAGAGAAGATCAGTTGGAAATAGGTGTGGATGATATGGGTTAAAATTCATATCAGGATATTTTCCACTGTCAAGAAGATATCGGTATAATATTGCGATTTAACGGGAAAAAGTGTACGTCACATTTTAGTAGACTTTAATAACATTAGAAGCATTAGAATATTTAAAGGGCGAGATATGACAAATATTTTTGTTGATTTCTACCATGTTTACTTGCTGATGTTTCACCTCAAACTGCACTCGGTGTTTAATTCTGAGGTGTTCTCGTGTAGATTAGTTGTGAAGCTGCTAGAACCTGAGAGAAAATCTTCATGAGGAACCCTCAGTAATAGCTTATACTTAACGGTGAATGTGACTGTTTAGAATAATAGAATATGGCCTTTATTGGTCAATACACTGTTAGATGCAGCGAAATTGGACCCCTCCGATCGAGATATAGACGTCACGTTACAGAGGGGCAGAAAGGGTCAGTGAGGTAGCAAATGAAATAAGGAAATATACAACAGGAAAGATGGCTGAAAAAAACATGCCCCTCGCACTCTGTACTTCGGTCAGAGCAGTGTGAGATCAGGGGGGGGGGGGGACATAGTAACAAACACATTTTATGTAGACATAACATCACATCATCATGGGAATAGGGGAAGTAGAGATAGATTCAGTCACAAGCAGGCAGCTTCCGGACTCGGAGCTGTGGGAGCGCTCTCTACGAACCCTGCCTGCTCAGACTGGGGCGAAAGCACAGAAGGTGGTAGTGTCCTTCAGGAGGGGTTCAGAGCTTCTCGTTATCTTGTTCTCCGGGAGAACGCTTCACACTTTCTCCGTCATGATTTGAACAATACATATATTTGTTTCCCTCCCGCGGTTTTTACTCACCACTCCAGGCTTCTACTTAATTTCCCGCTCTCTCAGTTTGCTGGAACTAAACCAGAACACTTAAAAAACAGACTGTAGGTCTTTAATGTACATATTTTCACCGATAACCCGAGTCTTGACTTCTTCTTGTCTAAACATCAAATAAATTCAGTGTGCACAATCGAAACATCAAGCGGAATTTATGAAATGTATGAATGTGATTGTATCCACGGTGTTGCAAAATCCACATCATACACAATACCGGTGTTCACTTTCATACCGGTAAAGCGCCCACCCCTAGTTGAAAATAATTTTTATGCTCTGTTTTGATTCATCTTCGTTATCTGGGTTTTTACAGATGGTGGTCAGTACGTGCTAAACAAATGTTCATGATGTGAAATGGGGCTGTGCGATATATCTACCCTTGCGTGAACAGGTTCATAATGGATAGTTAAGAGGTTAAGCTCTGTTTTCCCTTTTTTTTTTAATAAATGTCATGCTCTTTTCTTAGGGAGACACCATTGGTCTCCAGAAAATGGCCAGCAACCACCCTGACCTGAGTTTTACTTATTATCGCATATCTTCATCGGGTTCGGAGCAGTCTAAGTTTGTGAGCTGTCCGAGCTTCTTTGATGTTGTTCTAATTGTTTGTTGTGTTGTGTGTTTCAGGGAAACGTGTTCCAGGATGCCGTCTTCAACCAGACCGTGACCATCACTGAGAAGGAGGACGGCTTGGATGGAGAGACGTACGTCTGCTTCCGCTTGTGTTTGTCTGCGTGAGAGCGGACAAGAGACTCCTTTATGTTCAGGGTTCTGCAGCTTTTTTATTTTGACCAGTATTTCTTCGCTATCGGGTTTGAGACCCTGTTCTAAGAGTGTATTATTAGAAAGGAACAAACATAGCTTGCTCTGTGACCGTGAAGTTTTGTAGCTCCGTCATTCTGGTTTACTTCTACATTTGTGTCAGAACTGCGTTCGGGGAAAAGCCTTCTTTATGTCCGTTTTTAACTGTTGGGTTATTATTAATTTTGTGGTATTTAGTTTTGACTGATGTCCATATAAAACTCATTTGACGTGTTTTGATGTTATGATATTAGATTTTTTAAGGGTCGTAAAAGTTCTTAAATTTGGCCTTATGAACCCTGCAGCCTTTTTAAGCCACGTTTCTCTTCTCATGAGAGGCTTCTGCTAGAAAGCCAGATATTCAAGCTCTGTCATTTAGAAGGCAACAGATTTATTGGTACTTATGTCAAAGAATTTAAAAACAAGTATTCACTGTCAGAGATGGGAAATAAAGTAAAAAAAAAAAAGTAAATTTTTTTTTTAAAATTTGCTTTTAGCTTGGCTTTTTACTTGAGATGCACCAAATATTGGGCCTCTGAACATTTTCGGGCACAAAATAAGTCCATTTTCCGTTTAGTCAATGTCATTTTGCACAGAATAAAAACCCCAAACAGAAATCTCTACCCACAAATTCTCCGGTGTGGAGGTATATTTGAGAAAGACCAATGAGTATTGACTTGCAAGATATTGAAATGAGTAAAACCCTACCCCTCTCTCTGCAGGATCTTCATGTACGTGTTCCTGTCTGGTCTCGGGCTGCTGGTGGTCATCGGTCTGCATCAGCTGCTCGAGTCCCGCAAGGTGAGGCCCGCACACAGACAGACATAACCGGGATCATGTTCCTGTAGGCCATTCAGTAACTTTAACTCGCCCTTGTATTTGTGGTTCTGGAATGTCCACACAGATCAGTTTTACATGTGAAAAATTAAAACTAAGAAATTATACTTCCTATTGAATTTGCTTCAAGCATTTTTCCCTTTTAATGTTGCGTGTGTGTGTGTATGCGCGCAGAGGAGGCGACCTGCAGCTAAGGTGGAGATGGGAACGTCCAATCACGGAGACGTGGACATGAGCTGGATCCCTCAGGAGACGCTCAACCAGATCAGTGAGTCTCAGCCAATCACAAGGCAGCATACTCAGGGGCGCGAACAATCATAGAGCCGTGCATTTTTATGCATTAAGGTCCGTTCCATTACAAGAAAGAAACCCATTTTATCAGTGTGTGTTGGTGATGTGATCTCCCTCCTGAGCTAGAGGAGAATGAAGCGGTTTCTTGAGGCAGTGTTCTTCTCGTTCTCTCGTTCACTCACTCCTGTGTTTGTTTCTCTTCCTCCTCTGCTTCAGTGGCCAGTCGGAGAGGTGAGTCTGGTTGCATGCTCTCTTTCCTGACACTCTTCTTGTTCTTCTTTTTTCCGTCTGTGTTTCTGATCATGTGATTGATCACGTGACCAGTGTTTGTGTGCAATGCTGTGTTTATTTACTTATAAATGTAATTTTATAGAAATGATTGTTTGTGTTGGCATTTTAGACCTAGCCTCCAGCATCAGCCTAATATTAAAAAGTTAAAGAGCTCTTACATGGATCATTAAAATGATATGTGGTATAAAACAGGGTGTAGTTGGTGGAAGTGCTTTGTTTATCTATCTTTCTTTTGAAGACAGGGTTTCCACTGGGTCTTAAAATGTCTAAAATTTAAATGTCTTTATTTTAGGCTTAAAAAAATCTCTAGTGAATTTTAAACTATTTTTCTGAGGTTCATGTAAAGCTCATTTACTTGTGTTTGTGTTGATGTTTGCGGTTGCCATGCAGAGAGAAATTTGAAAATGAATGTGTTGCCAGAGTTGTTCTTAAATCTTCAAAAAAAGTGATGTTTAGCGGTACCATATTTTGAGAAAAGACTCATAGACACTCAAGATCATAAAAGTAATAAACAGGTTTCCCAGATATTAACTTAATTCATAAAATTTTTTTGATTATCTAGATGTGATTGTTAGGGTTGCCACAGATTGAGTTAAAATTCATGAGTAATAAAGGATATTTTCCACTGTACAGAAGATATTGGTATTATATTGCGATATAACAGGAAAAATTGGACGTTACATTTTAGTAGACCTTAATAACATTAGAAGCTAATTTAGCATTTTAACCTTATTTAACGTGAGATTAGACAGAGAACTGAAAACTGTTTTTGCCACGTTTACTTAGCATGAGGAAGGCCTGCAGGAACTAAATTAAACTAGAGGCTGGCATAGATTAATTTTTTAATCTAGGTTAATACCGCTGTAATATTTAAATGAATCTAGATTAAAATGCCTCTTTTGAATTCTTCCAAATGCTTTCAGAACGTGTGCTATACCCAGAAAAACAACAAAACGTTTCTCAAGCCAGGGGGCGCTGTAGACCAGGGGCTCATCTCTTGTTTCCTAAATGAATCCCAAACTGCTTGAGAAAGCTGTTCTACAATCAGAATTGGTGATGAAAATGAATTATGTTTAATACGAGGTACTTGTGTTCACTAACTTCTTATTGAGTTAAGCATGAATTGTACATTTTTGGCCTACAAAGGAGGTCGTGATGAACTGTTAAATGAAATGAAATCACTATTGTGTGCTTGCCCATTTTATAAAGGTCATGTAGTTGCTGTCAATTCAAACAATTACAATTGACAAGCCAGCAAACACAAACAATATCGTTTCGTTTTTTGTTTTTCCTGCAAATGTGGCTTCTGCTCACTTTCTCCGCCTTGTTTTAAACAAGTTTTTTCTCCCGCGGTTTTTACTCACCGCTCCAGGCTGTGTTCTTACTTCATTTCTCGCTTTCCCAGTTTGCTGGAACTGAACCTGAACACTTGCAGAACAGACTGTACGTCTTTAATTTACACATTTTCACCGATAACGCAAGTCTTTTTCATTGACTGTATATATAGAGACAGAGACAGACCAAGTGCAGACTGCGGAGGGCTCTCCTCTGGATTGGCGCCCCGGCGGCCGCCTGCACAGCTCGTCAAATGTTGCCAGCTTAGCAACTCTCTCGCTGGATTTAGTGACTCTTCAGATCGCCTAGCGACTTTTTTACAGTCCAGCGAATAGTGACGAATGTAGCATTTTTTGCTGTTTCTGGTGGCTTTTAGCAACTTCACGGTAAAAGGCTGCTCCTGACATGAGTGTATGTGTGTGCTTTCTCTTTCAGATAAAGCGTCCCCAAGAAGATCTCCACGTAAGAGAACTCAGAAGCGCTCGGCCGGATCAGACGAGTGAAGAAGCCTCTCTCTCGCACACACACACACACACACACGCACTGCAGAACAGAATCGGAGCCGGAGGTGATGTGTTGCCAACAGAGACTGATTCGCACTCAACAAATACATACATACATACATATATACATACATACACACTCACACACCATGATCATGGGATCATGCGTGACATCGCTGTATTGCGCGTTCGTTTCGTGGATGAACTGTCTCTCAGAGCTGGCTCCAGTCACAGCGCGCTGACGCTGAATTAACGTCACGTCTGCAGCCGCTGCTCACCTGACCGGCCTCTGTCCCAGAACACGCGCTCTCTTTTTTGTTTTTATCTTCTTTGTTAATTTTGTTTGTTTTTGATGACTTTGTTTTCAATCAGAATGATTATAAAGTGAAGAGTGTGGAACGAGCCTTGATGTACAGATTAAGAAAATAAAAATGAACCGAACAAACGTCTGTTTTATGCGTCTTTCTCCAGGTTTTATTTAAAGCTACCGTATCGCGTAAACTCGACTCGTGTTCTTCACTCGTCAAAAACATGCTCGAGTCACATTTTTATTGGTTAATGCATTTTGGTGTAATCCTATTTTATTTTTCTGGGAGCTGAAAACAACTCAATGGCCAAAGCCACGCCCACTAACCAATCAGATGACGCACTAATGCAGCTCATTTCAATGAAGAACATACCCGGAAGTGAACCATAGAACTGCGACGATAAACAATGAAAAGAAATGTTGGATGTTGCCGGCCAAAGGTGTTTGAAAAAATGATTATATTCTTAGAAAATAGGTGGATTTTTTTTTGTGTGCAAACAAACAAAACCCAGCAGAAGTTGTGGTGAGAGGAACAGGGGGTATACATCTTTTTGAGAAGAATCAAAGTCATTGTTTACTATAAATACTGTCTTTTGAAGGTTATTAAGGATGCTGTGATAATCTAGAGGGTCAAATATTTGAAATAAGTGATCTCTACTTCCCCTAGTGATTTACATCACATGGCACCTTCAACTTTCACGAAAGTTCATCTGATGAGGAGGTTAATCTTTTCCATGTTTGCATTTTAAATGTCAGGTTTTATCTCCTCTGGCTGCTTGAAAGCTTCCTCCAGTCAGATCAGTGATTAAAACAATCTTTCTCGCTCTTATCGCACATGAAGAGCCTCATTAATCATCATCATTTATGTGACGCTCATGATTGCAGTCAAACACTCCTTTTCTTTCATAACTGGTCTGTTTTTCCATCATGGTACAATTCGGTTATTCATTGGTGGTTTATGTTTAAACAATCATCAAGAAAGGAACGTACAGATGGAAACAAATAACATGAAATCTCTCCAGAGCTCGGAGTAAATCAAACCATTTTAGGAACCAGAAGAAATTAAATATTATTAAACCGATGTTGGATTGAGCGCTCAAGAATAACTCATCGTTTTCTTCTTAAAAATGAGGCAATTCCTTTATCTAGACATTGCAAATATCTTTTGTCTAATAAACACAACTTGATAGAAGATTTTTATTGATCCTATGAGCTTTTAAATCAAAATATTAACAAAAAATTAAATACGAGTGTTCTAGAAACATAAACGCTGGTCAGAGGGTTGACCAGAGAAGTTCTTGTTCAGACACTGTTAACCTGACGCTCAGTGAAGCAGTAGTTTTTAGCCTGGCTCTAAACGAGAAGGGTGTTTTTATCCTCAGCTCTTCTGGAAGCTGCTTCCAGCTGCGGGCAGCATAGTAACTGAAAGCAGACTCGTGCCATGGTCACACTCTGACGATTCCAATGTGATGACATGCAGCCTTGAGAGTCCAGGGTTAGGATACGAGTGAGCTCTGATGATGCTGAAAGGATCTCAGGTGGGCTCAGGGGGCATCGCCCCATTTGGAGTAAACCTGTTAGCTAGTTCCACCTAGTTTGGCGAGTGAGTAAAAAAAACATAAATCCATGTAGATGAATTTGGATAATGTGTGTTCCTTTTCAAGAAAGATTTGACCAACCAACAGATCGGTTATCAATCTTGTGACCAAAATAAACTTCTGAATTTTTTCTTCTTTTTTTTTTATGGTGTTCTGTGTTTGGAATGCTATGTGGGGAACGCATAAGTCATATACAATGCAAGTTTTTTTAATACGACACATCATTGATTATAGTTCATTAACACAAATCAATGATTATAGTTTTTTTATTGAATTATAGTTCATTAACACAACTAAATTATCAAATAAAATATAAGTTATAGACCCTTTTACTGTTTGTAATTAAACGTTTTGAGATTTCAGCGAATGCGAGTGGATTGTTGATCAAATATTTGTTATATTTAAAAAATATATATTTTAGAGCAAGCATAAATGCAAACGTCAGACATTGCTGGGATACAGGGTTATGTTACTTATGTTTCCAAAAGTTGCGTGCAACTAAATTGAGACAATCTTTTTATGCTCCAACTTTTCATTTGGTTTCGCGGAGAAAGCAGACGGCGCCATTTTAAGAACTTAATTGTTGGATTGAAAACGTATGTTTATGGCAGTGAACAGAATTAATAGTTATATTATAGATAATAATATTACAATAAATTCAAGGCCAGATTTTTTTTTTCAATGTCATAACAAATGTGATAAAGTGGTATAAAGTAGTTTTTAGTATAAAAACGACAAAATTATTTTAGTAGTATTTTTTTAAAGCCAAAACTTAGTAATTCTTTTTAATAATTAATATTTTTAGTAATATTGTTTCAATGCCAACCCTTTCTATATTTAATGTTTGTTTTAAGTAAATGTTTTAGTAGTATTTTATTCCAAGGGCAAAACTTTTTATTTTATTATTAATCTTACGTAACAAACATTTTTAGTAGCATTTTTTTATACAAAAACTTTTTCTTTATTTATTTTCAATACCAAATGATTTAGTTGTTAATTGTTCAATGCCAAAACCTTTTCATATATTTATTTTTTTCAATAACGAATAATTGTAGTAATTTGTCAAACCAGCTTTCAGTATTTTAATATTTTATTACCAAATCTTTTGTTAAAATGTTTTCCAATGCCAAAACTTTTTTCTTTATTATATATATTTTCAATAACAAAAATTTGTAACAGTCTTTTTTTATGCCAAAACCTTTTTTTATTATATATTTTAAAAGCAAATCTTTGTTAGTAGTTTTTTTTTCAAGGTCAAAAAACACACTCTGGACACATTATGAGATTTATTTTTTATAATTAATGAAACTAATGAATTAATGATACAAAAATGACATGGGGGTGGGGGAGGGGGGTAGAGAGCGAGAGAGAATTTTGACCTACAAAACACTTTTATTTTGTAAACAATGTAAAAAAAAATAGCAAACAAACAAAAAACAATTACATATAATTAACCCTAAAAATTACCAGTTAAAAACTACATTACCAGAATCGCACACAGTCACCAAAGCACCCCCAACACCCCATTTCAATTTCAAATAAGGTACATTATTAGTATGTACATAATACGCATATTCAATTTGTACTCTTGACTCCATTACTGACTTAAAAACACTGCTTTTTTTTACAATGACAAGTTTAGCCTGCCCTATTAAAAAATTCACAAGCGTACACTTTTGTTACCATGACCTCTTATATCTGCAACCCATAATAAATAGACTGTTAGTCAAAGTAATTTTTTCCAGTATATTAAATAGAGATTTTTAGAGAGAGAGAGAGAGAGGACTTGTATCACTCCGCCGTGACTCATCTCGCTGGAAGCTGAAGCGTTTCATAAGCTGCGTCCTCAGAGTGAATGATTGAGCTGAAGTGACTTGTTCCCGACCCGACTCTTATCAGCGAGCCATGACCTCAGGGCAGCCGTGAGGGTTTATAAGTGAGCTCAGGGTGCGAGATCATCCACCGATCGTGATGGGCTCGCTCCTGCTGCTCCTCATCCTCCTCCTCAGCGCGCCGACCCTGACCTGCGCTCAGCCGAGGCCCTGCGGTGAGTCCCTCACTTCAAGAGTGTTTGAATGAATCCTGACAGGTTCTGTTCTCCGCAGAGGCGCCGGCGCAGTATGTGGGCAGCATGTCGATGGTACGCTCATGCGTGTTGTTTTATTGATTGATTGATTGATTGATTGATGGATTGATTGATGTGACTCTGCTCCTCCAGGCAGCGGCTGATGGACTCGTCACATCTGCAGCCACATACTCCTATGATGCGCATGCGCAGCACATCCGCTTCAGGAACTACATGACCGTCTTCAACGAGACCATCCTGATGGACCTTCTCATGCACTTTGATCAGGTTATACCACTTTTACCAGAATAAAAAAGCAACATCATACACTCGAAGATGAAAGAGTCGAGTCAATGTGCGATCATATATTATTAGTTCTTAATAGGCTGAAAGTATAATTCTTTAAAAATTCCACAAACTTTTTGCAACTCTCTAAATTGATTTGCTTTCTTCAAACCTCCAGGTTTGAATTTTTCTTGAGTTCTTGAAGACACTATGCAGATGGCACATGTCATTTAACAATGTATTTTAGTAGAGACAACCTTTAAATTCTTCGCTGAACAAGTGAAGATAATAAAAAACTTTTTTCCTCATCTGTCTTTATTTTCTTCCTGCTTTGGTTTATTGATGAGTTTATACAACTTCTATTATGAGCGAGCTGAGATAGACTTTGACTGTGTTACAAATCTCATATTGTCTCTCCGTTCTGTAAGTCGCTTTGGACAAAAGCGTCTGCTAAATGCTTAAATGTAAACGTATAACAATAGCCAGCAGGTGTTTGGGATATAAAGGTACCTGTTCAATTAAAATAAATATTTTTTTTTAATCCAGAATGTGACATGCAATCAACAACTTGACGTAATCATGTCTTCAGTAGAAGTTAAGTTTACTTTTTTCACTCAGTCACTGTTTGATTAGCTTTTTTAGGATGTGGAGAACATATGGCGCCATTTTGAGGACTTTTTTTTGTTACACCGAAAAGTTCTGTTTATGGCACTAAACAAAACTAAAAGATTTCATATTTAGTTGTACGTTATTTGTATGTACATTTTTATTTCAATGTATTTTTTTTCAGTATCAAAATCTTTTTTTAGTATTAAATTTTCTTAAATGTCCAAAAATTTGTCTTAAATGTATTTTTTCAATGCCAATTTTTTTTGTAAAGCTGACAATGCTGCACTTTTTTTATTAATTTTTTTATCCAATACCAAATCTTTTTTATTTATTTTTTTGGTCAAAACCTTTTTTTATCTGTGCCATGAGACACAAGCCCCCAAAATATCAGAATATCATAAACAGTTTTCAGAGGAGCAACGAAGCCATAACAGATCTGTAATGACGTAGGTTGATATGGATGGAGTGTTGCAAGCCGCACCCGCACCCTTCAGTCCTGCTAACGTCTGCTTTTGTCTCACTGATGTTTTAAAATGAGTGACGGTGGTTCTGCGTCTCCTCAGGGCGTCCTCTACGAGATTGACTACTCCCGTCTCTCCTGCCAGCGGAAGCTCCTGGAGTCCTCCTTCCACCCGACCCGTGTCCCCGCTGACGCCATCTTCATGAGTCAGGTGATCCTGGGCACCTCCTCTGTGCCAGGGCTCGGCCTCCTGACCACCTCCTGGGTCGGAGAGATTCCCGAGATCAAGGGTACGACCTCTTTTTTCTACTCAAGTATAAGGAATATGAATGCTGGCTTCCGATTGGCTAAAAAGAGGAAACACATTGAAATTTTGAATGTTTATCTAGTTCTAGAACAGAGAAGGTCCTGCAAATTATCATGGAACACACCTGATTGCACTAGCTGAGCATCCGTTGAGTTGTTTGAAGCTGCTGGTGTGTGTTTTGAAACAGGCTCCTGGGATGTCTTCACAAACCCTTGTTTTAGAAGGTTCTACTCTTAGCCCCGTCCACACGTACCCGGTTTTTTTTTTAACTTTTTTTTTCTTACCTCATTTACAAAATAAATGTGTACACACGAGCAGGGGTAGAAAAAAACTGCGTCAACACAAAACTGGGTGAAACGCTGCAGAGAGTTTGTCTTAACACTAGAGGGCAGCAGACTCCTCGCCCATTGAAGTTAAATCAACCAATCAGAAGCTTCTTTCTGCTCCGAGCTGAGACTCTTCACAGTTCAGCGCTTTCTTTTAATGGCTGGGAAATACAGCTCACACAAAGATAAGAATAATCTTTGAACGAAAATTCTCTCTCCAGTCTTTACCAACAACTGTTTCACTCTCAAAATGTTCTCGTTTATCTGAGGCTCAAACGGTAGTTTTTGAGAACTGGTGTTTTTTATGTTTGTACGAGGTGAGCACGTCTGCAGCAATAACACATTCGACGTGTCTGTTCTGTGATTAATCACGTTACTTAACATGTCGTGTGCTCGTGTAGTCCTGAACATCTCAGAAGATCTGCTTTAGCTCTGAGGGCCTGAGAACGAACTCTCGCTCCATCTCCATTAACCATCTGGAGCTCTGAGCAAATGCTGCTGCATCAGTTAAAGAGCTCATATAACGCCTTCAGACTCCGCCTGAACCAGGATTTGCGCGGTTATCGTGTCCACACGGAAACGATTCAGTAGCGTTTCCAAAAAACATCACTGTGGCCAGCGTTTTCCAATTAACTCAGTTACAGTGAAAACACTGCCCCGGTGACGTGTGAACGCTCCCCGTAACCACGTTAAAAAAGCCGTGTACATGTGGACAGGGCCTCAAACGTGCGATCTGATTGGGTTCAGGGAGTGTTTCCTCTCACGGCAGCACCGTTACGTTAATCCACTCAGGTCCCGTTTTGTCTGCTGGAGGAATTACGAGCTGTTCCTCACAGAGTGCTTTATGAAAGGGTGATGTTTGACTGTGTATGATGTGTGTTTCAGCGGAGTACTTGCTAACCTTCTCCGAGTTCACCTGCCTGCCAATCAGTGCTTCTGTGTTCACCCCCAAAACCGGATGGATGACCATCAGGTAGAGGCCTGCTTTTTCTCAGCTATTGAACCGAACCCTGCACTGTGTCACTCAAAGCTGAAGGTGATGAGGTTTGTTAGTCATGTGTGACTGCTATACAGGTTCCTCCGTGTGCTTGAAGGTCATGTATCCGCTTCAATGTTAATGCTGTTCTTCATTAAGGGTCTAAAGGTACTGAAATTTTGACTTTAGGGCTTGAAAATATCAGATAGATCTCTGTGACCAACAAATAGAGACAATGGGAACACTCATCAGGGTTGCCAGAGATTGTCAAAATGTGCAATGACACTCAAAATAAAAAAAGTGATTGTTTTGGGTTGCCAGAAGAAGAAGAAGAAGAATGCTCATAAACTCTCAACTTTGTAAAAGATATGGATAGGGTTGCCAGAGTTTGAGAAAACCTTCGTAAATTCTCAAAATCAACCAGTATGCTTCAAATACATTGTTTAACCACTAACCATCACGTAAATTATGCTCAAAGAATTTTGTATGTGTTTTTGAAATGATATAGGTCTTAAATTTGATTCTAAATGTGCTTAAAAAGGCTTTTAAATTTGACTATCAAATCTGCAGAAACCCTGATGAGAAATGAGAAACAAGTAGCGGCGTGTAATCTGGAAAACATTGTAAATGATCTCATTCGTGTTAAGCATTTTCCACTAGCTGCTCTGCTTTGTTCCTGTTTTCACCCTTTTCTCCGCAGCTTTAAATTCAACACATTTTCTTTCATCGTTTAGCTTCTACAACCATCTGCTGGGGGTCAATAATCCACGAGACTTCATCCCACCGGTCTTCTGTCCTACATCAGTGCAGAAGAAGGAGGAGGAAAACCCACCGAAGACCAACTTCCTGAAAGCCCTTCGCCTCATCCCCTGAAGATGAGAGACCCCGGGAGACGAGCGTCGATGGCTCCTGTCGGTTAAACTCAGAGAACACTCTGCTATCGAAGCCACCCTAATCAATCACTAATAAAATCATGCATCAAACAAAGATGAGTGCTTCACAACTCTTCTGTTCTTCTGAGCACTTTGGGCTTTTTTTGGGAAAAAAGTTTTTCTCCATCTCCGCCGGAGGTGTTTTAAATCTGTTCAGCGCTTCTCTAGTTCTGCCAATCGCAGTTCTAGCATAGCGTAGCATAGATCACTGCCTCTGATAAAATCTGAAGCTTTTCAGTTGATCTTTAAATGTTTTTTTTATTTAGACCTCTAGCGTTACATTGTGTGGTTAGATCTGCAGAAAAAAACATTCACATGAATTACTGATATCATCCCTGATGAATTTGTAAACAATGTTTATGATCTAGAGCCTAAAGTATTTTTAAGCATGTAACAATATGAAGTTTTGGGCAGGGGCATTTTATTTGTATGGTGCATTCTCATACACCTTGGTACTAACCCTAGAGAACAAAAACAGATCAGAGATTAAAATGGGTCAAAAATCAAATCTAAATTCATATAAAAAGAAAAACAGAAGTTTAAAGCACAGAGAAGAGCTTAGTCTGTAAACGCATATTTAAGTAGCTGAGTTTTAGTCTGGATTTAAATGTGACTAAAGTTTTAGCTCCTCTAATCTCTTCTGGAAGCTGGTTCCAGCTGCGGGCAGCATAGTAACTGAAAGCAGACCCTCCCTGTTTGGACGAGCCCGCTCTAGTTCTAACTGATCTGAAGTCACTGATCTGTAAGCTCTGTTGGGTTCTGTTATGTGTTCCGGTGCTGAGCTGTTTAGTGATGTAGACGAGCAGCGGCACTTTAAAGATAGAACTGTTAAAAGAAGCTTTTAACCACTGTTTGATTGTTTAAACCAGGCATCCCCAAACTTTTTCCAGTGAGGGCCACATCACTTTTCCCTTCTCTAGCGAGGGCCAGAGGATAAAAATGCTTATACTTATATTTTCAGCAAAACTTCACTTGCATAACCTTCATTCATTCCTTCTTTCACTCTCGCATTCATTCTATCACTTTCTTTCATTCACTCTCATTCATTCATTTTCTTGTTCTTTCGTTCATTCATTCATTTATTTTCTCACTTTCTTTCTTTCTCTCATTCATTTTCTCTCTCTTTTTCCTTTCTTTCTGCCTTGACGGCTGTTTGTTGACTCCATTTTTCCAGTCATTCTTTCACTTTTGCTGATTTATTTTCTGTTTTAGCTCTGCTGGAGGCATCAGATATTGAGAGTATGACTCTCAAAGAAAGAGAGAGAAAAAAGAAGGTTTGCAGCATAAATGTAAGTCACAGAAGAAGCCAAACTTGCCTTAAATGAAAGATAAAGTGAGAGAATGAATGAAAGAAAAAGTGAGAGAATGAATGAATGAAAGAGCGAGAAAATGAATGAATGAATGAAAGAGCGAGAAAATCAATGAATGAATGAAAGAGCGAGAAAATTAATGAATGAATGAAAGAGCGAGAAATTTAATGAATGAGAGAGAGAGAGAGAGAGAGAGAGAGAGAGAATGAGAAAGAAAGAAAGGGGCGTGTCCTCGTGGCGCCGGGTCTCTACAGCAGCAGGGGGAGCAGCGGGAGCAGCAGCAGCGCCTCCTCTTCGGTTCAGTTCGGTTCGGCTCGAGCCATCATTCGGGATTTCCGAGCGCAGAGCTCTTCCTCAAGCAGCTGCTCGTCTCTCGGTGAGTGTTTGCGCTCGTTTCTGCGAGGTTTTCTGGGGACGCGGGCTCTTCTGCGCGCGCAACAAGTCTTCTAAATATGTTTTTTTTAGAATCTTGCGCATCAGAAGTTTGAGTTGTTTTGATACTGTCTGTAGTTTGGTGTGTGTTTCTGTCAGTGTTTTGTGTTGTACTCATATCCGAGAAACGGTTTTGTGACTGTTGCCTCTTTGTGTGCTTTGCTTAATGAAGCGTTGTTCGTTTTAGTGACATTTGGTGTGTTGTTTGTTTACAATGCGTTGTTAAGTGCTGTGTTATTAATTCCTGAAGTTCCTTCCACTCTGTTCTGTGTTGTTTGTGTTGTGTGTATGTGACGAACACGTGCTCGCTGCTTCCGGTCATTACGTTCGGCTGGGTTCAAACGACGCCGCTCCGTCTGAAGATGCCGCCCTCTTCTCTTTGATGTTCTCACTCGGGTGTGTTCGTGCAGGTTCGGCTCTGGTCGGGATGCCTCTTCCGTCCTTGTTTTCAGGGCTCCTCCTCTTCTCAAGCCTCTCTCTCGTTCTGGCCTGTAACAAAGCGTTGTGCGCCAGTGACGTCAGCAAGTGTCTAATTCAGGTAAGAGTCTCAGCTATTGACTGCAAACAACGTTGAAGTAGTGTTGATGACGTCAGCTTTAGGTTTTTTGGCAAAGTTAAAAAAAAAGGCTCAGAGTTATCGAAAATGCATCCACATGAGCAGGACACGGCTGTAGTGAAGTGAAAGTGAGCAGTTGGCTAGATCTGGAGTGTGTGCTCTGCATGTTACCCATCCCGGTGAACTCACACACTCACACACACAGCAGTGAACAAACACATTGTGAGCACTCATTCGGAGCAGTGGGGGCCATGGCTGCGGGGCCCGGGGAGCAGTCGGGGAACTGGGGAGCTCGCTCAAGGGCTCCACAGCTGTGGTTGTTGAAGATGGAGAGCGAGTGTTTCATCACTCACTCCACCTTCAACTCGGTGGATCTGGGAATCGAACCTGCGACCTTCAGATCACAAGTCGATCTACTTATCCACCGGACCATAACTGGTGAGTTTTTGAGCGTCCTGTTGAGCTGAGAGACTGGAGGCTCTCGTCTGCCCAAATTTACATCAAACATTGGATCTTCTCACTCCTCCACAAACATCCTTCTCCAGCCGTGTTGATCTGTGTATAAACAGTGAATGAGTCGAGGAGTTTTTACGTCACGTCGAGCACAGACAACTTCCTCTTTTGATCCACATGATCTGCCCATATCTCCACAGGACCGTTTCACAGACTCCCTCTGGAAGCGCTTTCGGAAACGGTTCATGGAAACAAAAGAACTGCTTCCACACTCGCTACAATCAACCGTTACTAGAGCCAAGTGTTCCTGAAAACGGAATACAGAAGCCAGTCTGAAAGGCCCCTTACGTTTGACCTGATGAAACCTGTAGAACCCCGAGCTGAGTGCGGTATGTTGTTCTGAAGCGCTGTGTTTGTGTGTTTCAGGAGCTGTGTCAGTGCCGGCCCGCCGATGGAAACTGCACCTGCTGTAAGGAGTGCATGCTGTGTTTGAGCTCTCTCTGGGAGGAGTGCTGTGACTGTGTGGGTGAGGAACGTCAGGCTGGACTGAACTTTTATTTATGACGTTGTTTATCTATAACAGATGTACACTAATGGGCGATTGGGAGTTTTTACTCCCGGCGTGCTTTTACATGTCCTTCGGGTCCCTGTTTATGCTCCGTCAGCAGATTTCTTCTGTTTCTTGTAAACTGGTTTCTGTTATCAGTTTAATGTCTAAAATAGCTTGTGAGAAACCTGATCTATTTGCCTAATAATCCAATTTTTCTTTTAATATAAAAACCTTTAAACAGCTGTCTGTGTCTCTTTTTTCTCTCTCTCTCTCTGCATCTCTCTTGCTCTCTCACTCATTGCTCTGCCTCGATCTCTCTACTTTCTCTCTCTCTCTCTCTCGCTCTATCACTCATTGCTCTATCTCTCTCTTTTCATTGTTTATGTCTTATCTCTCTCCTTTCTTCTCTGTTGCTCTTTCTGATTGTTCTTTCTCTCTCTTTATCTCTGTCGCTCTACTCACCTCTTGCTCTTTTTCTGTCATTGCTCTTCTCTTCTCTCCTTATCTCTCATTTCTCTTCTCTCTCTTGCTCTCTCACTTAATGCTCTGCCTCTATCTCTCTTCTCTCTCTCTTGCTCTGTCACTCTTTCTCTGCCTGTCTCTTGCTCTTTCACTCATTGCTCTTCCCCAATCTCTGTCTCTCTCTCTTGCTCTATCCCCCATTGCTCTTCCTCTCTATCTATTCATCTCTCTCATCATTTTATCTCTTTCTCCTCTCACTCGCTATCTCTCATCTCTTCTTTCTCTTTCTCATTGCTCTCATCTCTCTTTATCCCTTATCTCTCTCTCCTTTCTCCTGTTGCTCTTTCTGATTGTTCTTTCTCTCTCTTTATCTCTGTCGCTCTTTTCACCTCTTGCTCTTTTTCGATCATTGCTCTTCTCCTCTCTACTTATCTCTCTCATTGTTTTTTATCCCCATCTCCTATCTCTCTCTCTCTCATCCCTCTCTTCTCTCTCTCTCAGGGATGTGCAACCCAAGAAGTGGCAGCGAGTCTCCGGCGACGGCTATGAGCACCGTGGAGGAACTGCTGCGGCCGATCCCATCTCTCTTCCGTGCGCTGACGGAGGGAGAGCCGCCGGTGAGCATGATGGTGATGTCATTTCCTGTCTCGGAGGAGCTGAGCTTCAGACACACACTGCTAGCATACACACACCCGACCGAGGGAGTCATGGGGAGCCCTGAGGGAGTCATGGGGAGCCCGGGGAGCGAGGAGGAGATGGAGGACACCCACTCCCACGTGCTGCAAAACGCTTCGATCTCGCTGGCGGGAAACAGCATCCACAGCAGCTACGACACTCAAGGTGAGGAGATGCTCGGGTCAGGGCCTTTCCTCTAGAGGGCGCCCACGCTGAGAGAGCCCACGCTGGTCAAACAGTTCGGGTTTGACTTCAGATTGATGCATCTCGCCATTATCTCACACTTTACCTCACTTACTTACAATGTTCTTCTGCGGGCAAACAGGAAACTCCCAGTTATGCAAATATTAACCACATATATTGAGGGCTGGCCGATAATCCGATATCGATAATTATCATCAATGTACATTTTTGTCGATAAGATGATATTGAGAGGTCGCTTGACCAGCGCGTTTCTAATTCTTCCATGTGAGGGATAATTTTTCCTTGTTCATCTCAGCTCGAGAGTTGTGTGAGGCAACATACACGCACTATTCATGCTCAGAGATTAAAATTGCTGCACTTCTATCATTTCAAAATTGTTTGGCATGTTTTTTTGTAGTTTTTTAATAAAAGTACAGACATACACAAATGATAAATAACATAAAATACAGATACACAATATAGATAAGCTCTATACATTCATTCAGTGTGGCGGCACGAGAGGAAAGATACATTCTTAGCGACGTTCCATCGACTTGTTGTATTCTAGGAACAACTTTTGAGTTGTTTTTGTTTTTAAGCAACTGGACAGAGGACAAAGAGCCAATGTCTGATAAGAAATAACTGAAAGAGACCTAGAAAACTTTTACTTGTGTAAGAAGTATTTAATATATAGAATAAAAAATGTTACAATATAGTAATGCTCGAGGGGGAGGGGGAAGAGGGGGGGCAGGGTATTTAAGGTGGCTTGATTTGAAGAGATGTATGAATGTGTATCATAATAATTCTTTTATTTTGGCACATTCATTTTTAAACCCTCTCTTTTTTCTTACAATTTCTGAGTTTCTCTTATAGAGTAGAAGATATTTCAAGCTTTAACCTGATCATAAATTTTACCATAAGCTTATCATAAAAGATCATAAATTTACCATAAGCTTGAAGCTTTGCATGAATACTTTATGTTGTAGAGGAGAAAAGCATGATTATTCGAGACATGGAGCATCACCTGATCAAAAAATTACAAGAGAGGGCTTCTTGGGGCAAACTGTGCCCCGTGAAAATCCCTGAACAGGAAACTCTGAGTTATGCAAATATTAAACACAAATAAAACATTTGTCTTAGAATGAATTTAGGTTTGCCGATTGTGTGCTGTGCTTATGTCAGAGTGTACAACTAAAAGATTCGCTTTCAAAACGACTCGTTTTAGCGACTCCTAATCAAATGATTAATAAAAACACTAACTTGATATACAGCTCTCTACGATTCAAAACTGCAGCAGGGTGTTCCCCAACTTAAGCAGGGTCCAGCTGGGTGTTCGTCGAAATGGTTAAAAGTAGTTTTGTTTTTATGTCTGTGTAAGTTTAGTTTCTGGTTTGAATTCCCTGAACCGGTTCAGAGTGAACTTCCTCCTTCATTAGCTCTGTTTCTTCCTCCTCGTTTAAAGCTGTTGAGTTCTGATCTTTGACTCTGGTAGCTGTGAAACCGAGGAGTGCTGGTCTTAAGCGTGTTCTGGTCTGGCTGTGATGACCAGTGAAATCTCTAATCTGACGAAGCTTGTTAAACTGTATTGGACGCTCTCTGACGCATTCCTCATGCTTGATCATCAGGAACATTGGTTCGCTCAGATCGCCTCATTAGTTTCTCATCCCGGTTCTGAACTCGCGCCCTCGAGTCGAGGCAGTAATGAGGCACCCAGCGGAGAGCAGGTGATGAACACAGCACGGCTGAACCCTCTCTCTCTCTCTTCCAGATAAGATGTGTACGGTGGTGTACTTTGATGAGTGCCTGTCCATCCGTCAGTGCAAGTTCTACTGCGAGTCCATGGGAGGATCCAAGTACCGCTGGTTCCACAATGCTTGCTGCCAGTGCATCGGGCCGGAGTGTCTGGATTATGGGAGTAAATCGGTTCAGTGTGTAAACTGCCTTATATAGCAGAGAGAGGGATGTTCCTTGCACGTGTTAGACTCTTGTAAATAGCTGTATTCTTGTGTAGACAGTGGGCTGATCTGACTGTACAGAGCAGAAACCAGTGCTGTTGGTGAGTGTGTAATGATGCGGATGCTGGTGAGCACTAGTGTATAGTGTATTTTAATAAAGGATCTTTTTTTTTAGCTGTGTGGCATGTTTATTTCATGGCTTGAGGATGACAAGACACTTTTTTGATGAAATCCATCCATCCATCCATCTTCATGTCGGCTTTCTTCCCTTTTGCGGTCGCCACAGCAGACAGAACCGCCAACTCTCTGGCATATGTTTTACGTGGCGGATGCCCTTCCAGCCACAACCCATCGCTGGGAAACGTTCACACACACTCATTCACACTTTGGACAATCATTCTTACTCAATTCTCTTATACCGCATGTCTTTGGACTTGTGGAGGAAACCGGAGCACCCGGAGAAAACCCACGCGATCACGAGGAGAACATGAGAACTCCACACAGAAATGCCAACTGACCCAGCTGAGGCTCGAAACCAGCGACCTTCTTGCTGTGAGATGACCGTGCGACCCACTGCGCCACCTTGTTGATGAAATCCACTATTATTTAAAAAGAATATTTTTACAAATGGAAAGGGCTGCACAAAAAAGGGTTTTTGCAGGATCTTAAAAAGTCTTATATAAAAAAAAACTAATTTTAAGCCTTAAAAAGTCCTAAATTCACTGTTGTAGATCTTATCTATCTGATGTCCAAGTAAAACTTAGTTAATGTGTTTTTTTGTTGCTTAGAGGTTGCCAGATGTTGAGAAAAATATCCTAAATACTAATAATAGTGTACAAACGAGAAATCATAAGTTTGAAAAGAAAAAAAAACTCAAAAACATTAAAGTTTAGCGGTGTCTAAGTTTGAGAAAACGATCTTATACATTCAACATCTTAAAAGAAATAACGGTTGCCAGAGTTTGAGAAAACACTTGTGAACACTCGCATTACATTGAGATAAAACTCATAAATGTAAAATAAAAAGTGCATATGTGATTGTTGGAGTTGCTAGAGTTAAAGAAAATGTTCATAGTCAAAAACGTTAAAAGGATGGCTAGAGTTTAAAACACTGTATTTGAAGGATACTGTTTATATCTTTAAATGTTTTTAGGTGTTTGTAATGTTAATATATAGTGTTTCAATTTGATTATTAACTGCCTTAAAGAAAGAAAGACTAAAATATTTGATTATTATTATTACTATCTGTAGCGGATGATTGACGCCATCAGAACTTCTATCAGAAACTACTGTATTTGTTAAAAGCGAAGCTAGTGTTAGGAGATCTAAATATAAGTTAAACGCAGATAATCGAGCCTCTCTTTCCGCGGGATTGTGTTCCGCAGCTGTCTCTGATTGCGCTTCTAGCGGAAGTGTCCGTGCGAGTCTCACTGCGCATGCTCAGTGGCTCCAGCTGTAAAAGTTTTGTGGCGGAGTTTGTCTCTCTTTAACGGTTTACGGTGATTATCACGAGGTTTCGCTCGGGATGAGCGCATCCACGGTGTCCGCTGTGAGCGTCTGTGTGTCGTCGGTTGGCAGAAGTTCGTCGCCGGTGCTCAGCCCGATGCTCTGGCTGCGGATCTGCGAGGACGGGGACCTGGAGCGCGCGCGCCGCGTTCTCGAGTCACCGGGTGGCTCCGGGTTTGTGGACGTTTGTGACGAGGTGGGAAACACCGGTTTGATGTTTGCTGCCGCCGGAGGCCACGAGCCAATAGCACGCCTCTTGCTGCGGAAGGGTGCATCGGTGGATCGGAAGAACCACTACGGCTGGACAGCACTGATGCAGGCTGCGAGGTCCGCTCACATCCGCAGTTCAACCAGCTGCCACAGTCACCGCGTGCACAACATCTGTCTTCACTCCACTTTCAATGTGTTTTCGTTCTAGAATTCACTCCGCTTTCTCTGTGTTTTCGTTCTAGGATTAACTCCGCTTTCTCTGTGTTTTCGTTCTAGGATTAACTCCGCTTTCTCTGTGTTTTCGTTCTTGGATTCACTCCGCTTTCTCTGTGTTTTCGTTCTAGGATTCACTCCGCTTTCTCTGTGTTTTCGTTCTAGGATTCACTCCGCTTTCTCTGTGTTTTTGTTCTAGGATTAACTCCGCTTTCTCTGTGTTTTCGTTCTAGGATTAACTCCGCTTTCTCTGTGTTTTCGTTCTTGGATTCACTCCGCTTTCTCTGTGTTTTCGTTCTTGGATTCACTCCGCTTTCTCTGTGTTTTAATTCTAGGATACACTCCGCTTTCTCTGTGTTTTCGTTCTAGGATTAACTCCGCTTTCTCTGTGTTTTCGTTCTTGGATTCACTCCGCTTTCTCTGTGTTTTCGTTCTTGGATTCACTCCGCTTTCTCTGTGTTTTCATTCTAGGATACACTCCGCTTTCTCTGTGTTTTCGTTCTAGGATTGACTCCGCTTTCACTGTGTTTTTCGTTCTTGGATTCACTCCGCTTTCTCTGTGTTTTCGTTCTAGGATTGACTCCGCTTTCTCTGTGTTTTCGTTCTAGGATTGACTCCGCTTTCACTGTGTTTTTTTTCTAGGATTAACGCCTCTTTCTCTGTGTTTTCGTTCTAGGATTAACTCGCGTTCACTGTGTTTTTCGTTCTTGGATTAACTCCGCTTTCTCTGTGTTTTCGTCTTGGATTCACTCCGCTTTCTCTGTGTTTTCATTCTAGGATACACTCCGCTTTCTGTGTTTTCGTTCTAGGATTGACTCCGCTTTCTCTGTGTTTTTCGTTCTTGGATTCACTCCGCTTTCTCTGTGTTTTCGTTCTAGGATTGACTCCGCTTTCACTGTGTTTTTCGTTCTTGGATTCACTCCGCTTTCTCTGTGTTTTCGTTCTAGGATTGACTCCGCTTTCTCTGTGTTTTCGTTCTAGGATTAACTCGCGTTCACTGTGTTTTTCGTTCTCGGATTCACTCCGCTTTCTATGTGTTTTCGTTCTAGGATTAACTCCGCTTTTACTGTGTTTTTCGTTCTAGGATTCACTCCACTTTCTATGTGTTTTCGTTCTAGGATTAACTCCGCTTTTACTGTGTTTTTCGTTCTAGGATTCACTCCACTTTCTCTGTGTTTTCGTTCTAGGATTGACTCCGCTTTCTCTGTGTTTTCGTTCTTGGATTCACTCCGCTTTCTCTGTGTTTTCGTTCTTGGATTCACTCCGCTTTCTCTGTGTTTTCATTCTAGGATACACTCCGCTTTCTCTGTGTTTTCGTTCTAGGATTGACTCCGCTTTCACTGTGTTTTTCGTTCTTGGATTCACTCCGCTTTCTCTGTGTTTTCGTTCTAGGATTGACTCCGCTTTCTCTGTGTTTTCGTTCTAGGATTGACTCCGCTTTCACTGTGTTTTTTTTCTAGGATTAACGCCTCTTTCTCTGTGTTTTCGTTCTAGGATTAACTCGCGTTCACTGTGTTTTTCGTTCTTGGATTAACTCCGCTTTCTCTGTGTTTTCGTTCTTGGATTCACTCCGCTTTCTCTGTGTTTTCATTCTAGGATACACTCCGCTTTCTCTGTGTTTTCGTTCTAGGATTGACTCCGCTTTCACTGTGTTTTTCGTTCTTGGATTCACTCCGCTTTCTCTGTGTTTTCGTTCTAGGATTGACTCCGCTTTCACTGTGTTTTTCGTTCTTGGATTCACTCCGCTTTCTCTGTGTTTTCGTTCTAGGATTGACTCCGCTTTCTCTGTGTTTTCGTTCTAGGATTAACTCGCGTTCACTGTGTTTTTCGTTCTCGGATTCACTCCGCTTTCTATGTGTTTTCGTTCTAGGATTAACTCCGCTTTTACTGTGTTTTTCGTTCTAGGATTCACTCCACTTTCTATGTGTTTTCGTTCTAGGATTAACTCCGCTTTTACTGTGTTTTTCGTTCTAGGATTCACTCCACTTTCTCTGTGTTTTCGTTCTAGGATTGACTCCGCTTTCTCTGTGTTTTCGTTCTTGGATTCACTCCGCTTTCTCTGTGTTTTCGTTCTAGGATTGACTCCGCTTTCACTGTGTTTTTCGTTCTTGGATTCACTCCGCTTTCTCTGTGTTTTCGTTCTAGGATTGACTCCTCTTTCACTGTGTTTTTCGTTCTTGGATTCACTCCGCTTTCACTGTGTTTTTCGTTCTTGGATTCACTCTGCTTTCTCTGTGTTTTCGTTCAAGGATTGACTCCGCTTTCACTGTGTTTTTCGTTCTTGGATTAACTCCGCTTTCTCTGGGTTTTCGTTCTAGGATTGACTCCGCTTTCACTGTGTTTTTCGTTCTTGGATTCACTCCGCTTTCACTGTGTTTTTCGTTCTTGGATTCACTCCGCTTTCACTGTGTTTTTCGTTCTAGGATTCACTCTGCTTTCTCTGTGTTCTCGTCCTTGGATTCACTTCGCTTTCAGTGTGTTTTTGTTCTAGGATTCACTCTGCTTTCTCTGTGTTTTTCTTGTTTGATTCACTCCGCTTTCTCTGTGCTTCGCTTTACTTTCTCTGTGTTTTTGTTCTGGGTTTCTCTTGCTTTCTCTGTGTGTTTCTTGTTGGATTCACTCCGCTTTCTCTGTGTTTCGCTTTGCTTTCTCTGTGTTTTTGTTCTGGGTTTCTCTCCGCTTTCTGTGTTTCGCTTTACTTTCTCTGTGTTTTTGTTCTGGGTTTCTCTCTGCTTTCTCTGTGTTTTTCTGTGGATTCACTCCGCTTTCTCTGTGTTTCGCTTGCTTTCTCTGTGTTTTTGTTCTGGGTTTCTCCGTTTTCTCTGGTTTGCTTGCTTTGTGTTTTTGTTCTGGGTTTCTCCGCTTTCTCTGTGTTTCGCTTGCTTTCTTGTGTTTTTGTTCTGGGTTTCTCTCGGCTTTCTCTGTGTTTTCTTCCTTGGATTCACTCCGCTTTCGCTGTGTTTTTGTTCTGGGTTGCTCTCTGCTTTCTCTGTGTTTTTCTTCTGGATTTCTCTCTGCTTTCTCTGTGTTTTCTTCCTTGGATTCACTCTGCTTTCTCCGTGTTGTTATTCTGGGTTACACACCGCTTTCTCTGTGTTTTTGTTCTGGGTTTCACTCCGCTTTCTCTGTGTTTTTGTTCTGGGTTTCACTCCGCTTTCTCTGTGTTTTCGTTCTTGGATTCACTCCACTTTCTCAGTGTTGTGGGGTTACACACCGCTTTCTCTGTGTTTTTGTTCTGGGTTTCACTCCGCTTTCTCTGTGTTTTTGTTCTGGTTTTCTCCCTGCTTTCTCTGTGTTTTTGCTTTGCTTTCTCTGTGTTTTTCTTCTGGATTTCCCCCCGCTTTCTCTGTGTTTTCTTCCTTGGATTCACTCTGCTTTCTCTGTGTTGTTGTTCTGGGTTACACACCGCTGTCGCTGTGTTTTTGTTCTGGGTTTCACTCCGCTTTCTCTGTGTTTTCTTCCTTGGATTCACTCCGCTTTCTCTGTGTTTTCGCTTTGCTTTCTCTGTGTTTTTGTTCTGGGTTTCTCTCTGCTTTCTCTGTGTGTTTCTTGTTGGATTCACTCCGCTTTCTCTGTGTTTTTGCTTTGCTTTCGCTGTGTTTTTCTTCTGGATTTCTCTCCGCCTTCTCTGTGTTTTCTTCCTTGAATTCACTTTGCTTTCTCTGTGTTTTCGCTTTGCTTTCTCCTCTTTCTTCTGGATTTTTCTGTGTTTTCGTTCTTGGATTCACTCCGCTTTCTCCGTGTTGTGGGTTACACACCGCTTTCTCTGTGTTTTTGTTCTGGGTTTCACTCCGCTTTCACTGTGTTTTTTGTTCTTGGATTCACTCCGCTTTCACTGTGTTTTTCGTTCTAGGATTCACTCTGCTTTCTCTGTGTTCTCGTCCTTGGATTCACTTCGCTTTCAGTGTGTTTTTGTTCTAGGATTCACTCTGCTTTCTCTGTGTTTTTCTTGTTTGATTCACTCCGCTTTCTCTGTGCTTCGCTTTACTTTCTCTGTGTTTTTGTTCTGGGTTTCTCTTGCTTTCTCTGTGTGTTTCTTGTTGGATTCACTCCGCTTTCTCTGTGTTTGCTTTGCTTTCTCTGTGTTTTTGTTCTGGGTTTCTCTCCGCTTTCTGTGTTTCGCTTTACTTTCTCTGTGTTTTTGTTCTGGGTTTCTCTCTGCTTTCTCTGTGTGTTTCTTGTTGGATTCACTCCGCTTTCTCTGTGTTTCGCTTTGCTTTCTCTGTGTTTTTGTTCTGGGTTTCTCCGTTTTCTCTGTGTTTTGCTTTGCTTTCTCTGTGTTTTTGTTCTGGGTTTCTCCGCTTTCTCTGTGTTTCGCTTTGCTTTCTCTGTGTTTTTGTTCTGGGTTTCTCCGCTTTCTCTGTGTTTCGCTTTGCTTTCTCTGTGTTTTTGTTCTGGGTTTCTCTCGGCTTTCTCTGTGTTTTCTTCCTTGGATTCACTCCGCTTTCGCTGTGTTTTTGTTCTGGGTTGCTCTCTGCTTTCTCTGTGTTTTTCTTCTGGATTTCTCTCTGCTTTCTCTGTGTTTTCTTCCTTGGATTCACTCTGCTTTCTCCGTGTTGTTATTCTGGGTTACACACCGCTTTCTCTGTGTTTTTGTTCTGGGTTTCACTCCGCTTTCTCTGTGTTTTTGTTCTGGGTTTCACTCCGCTTTCTCTGTGTTTTCGTTCTTGGATTCACTCCGCTTTCTCCGTGTTGTGGGTTACACACCGCTTTCTCTGTGTTTTTGTTCTGGGTTTCACTCCGCTTTCTCTGTGTTTTTGTTCTGGTTTTCTCCCTGCTTTCTCTGTGTTTTTGCTTTGCTTTCTCTGTGTTTTTCTTCTGGATTTCCCCCCGCTTTCTCTGTGTTTTCTTCCTTGGATTCACTCTGCTTTCTCTGTGTTGTTGTTCTGGGTTACACACCGCTGTCGCTGTGTTTTTGTTCTGGGTTTCACTCCGCTTTCTCTGTGTTTCTTCCTTGGATTCACTCTGCTTTCTCTGTGTTTTTGCTTTGCTTTCGCTGTGTTTTTCTTCTGGATTTCTCTCCGCTTTCTCTGTGTTTTCTTCCTTGGATTCACTCTGCTTTCTCTGTGTTTTTGCTTTGCTTTCGCTGTGTTTTTCTTCTGGATTTCTCTCCGCCTTCTCTGTGTTTTCTTCCTTGAATTCACTTTGCTTTCTCTGTGTTTTCGCTTTGCTTTCTCCTCTTTCTTCTGGATTTTTCTGTGTTTTCGTTCTTGGATTCACTCCGCTTTCTCCGTGTTGTGGGTTACACACCGCTTTCTCTGTGTTTTTGTTCTGGGTTTCACTCCGCTTTCTCTGTGTTTTTGTTCTGGGTTTCTCCCTGCTTTCTCTGTGTTTTTGCTTTGCTTTCTCTGTGTTTTCGTTCTTGGATTCACTCCGCTTTCTCCGTGTTGTGGGTTACACACCGCTTTCTCTGTGTTTTTGTTCTGGATTTCTCCCCGCTTTCTCTGTGTTTTCTTCCTTGGATTCACTCTGCTTTCTCTGTGTTGTTGTTCTGGGTTACACACCGCTGTCGCTGTGTTTTTGTTCTGGGTTTCACTCCGCTTTCTCTGTGTTTTCTTCCTTGGATTCACTCTGCTTTCTCTGTGTTTTTGCTTTGCTTTCTCTGTGTTTTTCTTCTGGATTTCTCTCCGCTTTCTCTGTGTTTTCTTCCTTGGATTCACTCTGCTTTCTCTGTGTTTTTGCTTTGCTTTCGCTGTGTTTTTCTTCTGGATTTCTCTCCGCCTTCTCTGTGTTTTCTTCCTTGGATTCACTTTGCTTTCTCTGTGTTTTCGCTTTGCTTTCTCCTCTTTCTTCTGGATTTTTCTGTGTTTTTGTTCTTGGTTTCACTCCGCTTTCGCTGTGTTTTTGTTCTGGGTTTCTCTCCACTTTCTCTGTGTTTTTGCTTTGCTTTCGCTGTGTTTTTCTTCTGGATTTCTCTCCGCTTTCTCTGTGTTTTCTTCCTTGGATTCACTTCGCTTTCTCTGTGTTTTCGCTTTGCTTTGTCCTCATTCTTCTGGATTTTTCGGTGTTTTCGTTCTTGGATTTACTCCGCTTTCTCCGTGTTGTTATTCTGGGTTACACACCGCTTTCTCTGTGTTTTTGTTCTGGGTTTCATTCTGATCTTCAGTGTTCATTTTTGGATGACTCCCTAGTTAAACTCCCTGGTTTTGATGTTAATCACATCTCTTTCTCAGGGCGGCTCAACTTGGCGTAGCCCGGCTCCTCCTGGATGCAGGAGCAGATGTGAACGCTCTCAATCGTCTCGGAGTAAGTGTGCTGAGTGTTTGTGTACGAGGGGGCCAAATGGAGTTGGCCGAGCTGCTTTTGGAGAGTGGGGCCCGGGTAGACGGGTGTGGTACGGACACTGACTCCACCCCTGTGAGTCTCCCTCCACTGCCCCCCCTCCTGGCTGCAGCCTTGCCGCCTCCTCGCCCCTCTGGGTTGGAACTGCTGCTAGAGTGGGGCTCTGGTGTGAGTGTGACCCAGCCAGACACCGGTCACACTGCCTTGATGCTCGCGGCCGCTGCTGGCTCTCTCTCTGCAGTCCAGACTCTCTCAGCTGCACAGACCCTTCTGAGTGCTGGAGTTGATCCCTCTCACACCAGTGCCCTCGGACACAACGCACTGCAGATAGCCCGCATTATGCGGAGCGGGGATGTATGTGGCCTGTTGGAGCAGCACACTACCCTCACAAACACAGGTGAAGATATCACACTTTTCTGTTTTTGGCAACAGTTAAGCTGGGGGTTGTCATACTGAGCTGTAGTACACTCAATGCTCTTTTTTTCAAATATTTGTTTTATTTATTATAATATCCTACACAAAAAAGTACAAAATGAGTGCTTTATGGCAGTACTACAAAAGTCAGTAAGTAAATATTTGGAGTAGTTTAAAAAAAAGAGCTAGGGGGGAGAATAAGTGTTAGAGAAATTATGTTTGATGCACACATTTTTGTATTAATACATGTGCTCTGATGCCTTGAAGATAAAAAAAAATCTGAATCATATTGAGCTGATCTGAATCACCTTGAGGTTAGGTGAATCGTTTTGAGGTGCACTGAATCATATTAAATCATATTGAGCTTAACGGAATCACCATGAGCTTAGGTGAAACGTTTTGAGCTGCGCTGAATCATATTAAATCATATTGATCTGAACCAAATCACCTTGAGCTTAAGTGAATAGTTTTGAGCTGCACTGAATCATATTAAATCACATTATCACATTTAGCGGTCCAAGAGCGCAACCATGTGGTACTCCACACCAAATTTAAGTTCTGCAAGACATCATTTATGAATGTATAGTTTTCGACGTGAAGCTGGTTGACCACAATTTATGTGGAATAAACATGGAGCATCCAGCTGTAATGTCTGAGTGTCGCCTCATTAGGCACAACAGTGTTTGTAAGACTTGGAGAAAAGCATGGAGGACAACAGGGCGCTAATAGTGAATTACATTTTAATTTACTGTAATAAAAACAATATTGAACAGTATACAATTGGACATTAAACAAAACAGAAATTGCTTTAATTGATTAAATCATTGTGAATAGACAGATTATTGGTTTCTAGTTTAGTAAATGAACGTCAAGAAGTAGCAGTGTTTAATCTTCGTAATAAGAGCTTTTTAAATACCTTTTAATTTGGGATATTCCGAACAGTGCCATTTTAACCCACATGCTAATGCTACATTACATAGTCATCTTAAAATGTAATAATTTAATTTTAAAAAAGTTTTATTTATTTTGTTTTGCTGTGAAATGTCCAACCAGGCACCAATCTATCATTTCAGCTGAATAAAGTTAAAATAAACTGCTAAGAAATATATATATATATTATTATTATTTTTATTATTTTTTTCTGCTTAGAGGAGGAAAAGAAGCGTCCTGACATCTTCAACGCTCTCAAACTAGGTGATTTCTTCTCTTTCTCTGTGTTTTTTCTGAAAAGAGTTTGTGTTTTTATTTGTCACACAAGAGACCACCCCTGTCCGGTATTGTGTGTGTGTGCGCGTGTGTGTGTGTGCGCGCGTGCGTGTGCATGTAGGCCAGGTTTCTTTGGTTCAGCTGCTCTTACAAGAAGACCCAGGGTTGGTGAACGAGTGTAATGGGGATGGAGCATCTCCACTCATGATGGCAGCAGTGGGTGGAGATCTGGAGCTTGTGAAGCTGCTGGTGGAGAAAAAGGCTGATGTAAATACACAGGACACACACCATGGCTGGTCAGCGCTGATGCAGGCAACATACCACGGGTGAGCGTATGTGCGTCTGCGTTGCGTTAAAATATATTTACATTTACATAAAGAGTTCAAATCCATTCAGTTCGTAGTTTGGAAGAAGACACTTACTTTTTGGAATATTGTATTATATTGATATTGTAGCCTCTAGGACAGGGGTGTCCAAAGTCGTTCCTGGAGGGCCACTGTCCTGCACCTTTTAGTTGCAAACCTGCTGTAGTATGCATACTACTCTACTTCAGCCAATCAGAGGACCATAATTAGTGCCACAGGTGTGTTTCATGATGGTTGAACCAAAAATGTGCAGGGCTCCGGCCCTCCAGGGCCGACTTTGAACACCCCTGCTCTATGAGGTACCTGCTTGTATTACACACAGTTGTGCGTGTTTGTGTGCAGGAATAAAGAGGTGGTGAAGTTCCTGCTGGATCAGAAAGCGGATGTAAATCTGAGAGCTAAGAATGGATACAGCGCCTTCGACCTGCTCATGCTGCTCAACGACCCTGGTGAGTTTGTGTTAGAGTGAGAGACAGTTTCCATTGGTGTGCCGTGTGTGTGATGACGTGTGTGTTTTCTGGTGCCAGACACTGAGCTGGTGCGGCTCTTGGCTTCGGTGTGTATGCAGGTGGATAAAGACCGGAGCAAAGCACGAGGCAAGTCCACCACGAAGCGGCAGCCATCTTTAAACCTCCCTCCACCTGATGATCGAGGAGGCTTGAAGGTACAGCCTCAGAAAGAGTGCCCTAGCAACCAGTTACTTTACACTAGCAACCAAGAACACCAGAAATTTCTTGGATTCTCCATGTTGGCTGAACTTGTTAAAGAATGACACGAGTATCTCTGCATTTAAAACATAGAAGTGAACTATTTAAAGAACTATGCTGGCATTCGGTTTTAAATTCTAGCGCACAGCTAAAACTGCCATCGACCAGAATGTCTTTTTTTCCTCTTCAAGAAAGACTGGCTTGATAGGGTCTAAACATTAATTGGGTGAGCCACCCTAGCTTAGGCAGACCCAAGCTATCAGTTGTAACATGGTAGATAAAGCCTTCGATTTTTTTTTTTAGTGAAACAATTATATGGCTGTTTTTAACAACGATTTAGATTTACTACTGCTACCATAATACGAGAATAATAAAGGCTAGTTGTAACTTAGCAACTAGTTATTATAACCTAGCAACCAGTACTAACACCTCTAACAATTTTGTATTTTTAAGTAAAACTACATGGTTGTGAAAATGATATAGATAATATATGGGATAATGGTGAGCTATGATCAAAACAATCTAGTCACAACTTTGCAACCAGTTATAGAACCCTAGCAACCATTTGCACCCCAGAAAGCATATATTTTCACCGTAATTTTGAAATGGATATGGAAATTATTTAATGCCTTAATAGGAGCCAGCCCCACCCCAGCAACAAGAGACGACAACCTAGCAACTGGATGTTTAATTATAACTGAAAGATTTTTGCAGGCTTTTAAAAGCAGTTTACTAATTGCTCTCTGGACTATTGGTGAATAGTTGTGTTCAACCCTGTGTGTGTTTGTTGGATCTCCCTCAGTCCTGGTGGAACCGTATGTCGAACCGGTTCAGACGGCTGAAGCTGACCAACACTCTTCGACATGGTCTCTCCACCAATCGGCTGGCCCCTTTTCCCCTGGAATCCACCATGCGGGCGGAGGGAGGGCCTGATCCAGAGCTAGCTACAGCAAACCCTGCTGGAGGCCAGAGCAGAGACTGTGGTACAAGCTTACACCAACTGCCTACACCAAATTCTTTAACGCATGCGTTTAATTTAAAATGTATAACGTGTAAAAAAAAAACCTGCAATTAATGCAGTTTCAGTTTTTCCTGTTGTGACGGGCATACTTTTAAACGAAGTATGTATAAGATGTAATGACTTTGGGAAGGCGCGGAGAGTGAACACGTTACAAGCACACGACACACACCACACTCACGGGGGAGAGCTGGTCTTCTGTGAGCACTGAAAGCCACTGAAAACCACAGCAATCGTTCGGTCTAACTTCATGTAAAACTGAGCAACGGCGGTACGCGGAGGCACGTGTGGATCAGTGTCTCGAAGTGGTGAGAGAATGGAAAAAGTGAGGAGAAGTTAAAGCACTCTTGCAGTGCTCGTAATATAGTTGCTGCCACAAGACTAACATTAATGAACACCTGTTCTATGATAGTCCAACGCTCACGAACTAATGGAACTGTGTGTGTGTGTGTGTGTGTGCGTGCATGCGTGCACATGCGTTCCTGTCCACTGTCAAGGTATGCTGCAAAAAATAAAAATACGTATAGAGTAGTGTAAAGCAATATTAAAAAGTTGAAGTAATAAATATGGTGTTGAATAATTTAATGTAAGTAAGTGGTATTGGCAGCCTTGTGCCACTTGCAAAGTTATGGCGTGAACAGAAGACGATTAGCGTTTAGTTAAATTCAAACATGATTTGACCTCAGACTATCTAAAAGGAAGGACAGCACTAATCTCACATGGATGAAGATCGTTACTGCAATTTAAAGAGCTAAAGTTTCTTCCGAAAGATGAAAGGAACGAGGCTTCAGTAACCGAGTGAAGACTCCTGGAAAACAAGAGGCTAAAGAGACCACAAAGTAAAGAAGAGAAGCAATTGTCATTAGCTGAAAATATGTCATTCTAGCTTCTTCAAAGTAGCCACCATTTGTTTTTATTAAGCTTTGCACACTTTTAGCGTTCTCTCGATGACCTTCAGGAGGTGGTCTCCTGAAACGCTCTTCTCTTCTCAGGAGAGCGCTGTCAGGTTTAATGCGTGGAGTTCTCTCTTATAAATGGAGTCAGGACCATCAGTGGAGTTGAGCAGAAGATGTTCTCTCGATGATCTTCAGGAGGTGGTCTCCTGAAACGCTCTTCTCTTCTCAGGAGAGCGCTGTCAGGTTTAATGCGTGGAGTTCTCTCTTATAAATGGAGTCAGGACCATCAGTGGAGTTGAGCAGAAGATGTTCTCTCGATGATCTTCAGGAGGTGGTCTCCTGAAACTTTCTTCTCTTCTCAGGAGAGCGCTGTCAGGTTTAATACGTGGAGTTCTCTCTTATAAATGGAGTCTGGAGCATCAGTGGAGTTGAGCAGAAGATGTTATCTCGGGAGGAGACGCAGCTGAGAGCTCCATTCAAGAGATCGTTAGAGTATGTTTTATGGAGAGAAAATGCAGCTAAGAAAAGAAAAACCAGTGGCATTCATTACTATAAGAGTCAGTCCCAAAAACTTTTTGAATGAGAAGGTGTGTCCAAACTTTCTGTACTGTACATATATAATTTTTTTTCATGGTTGTGGAGGCAAAGATTTGACTGAACTAATGAATAAATTTAAAGAGAACATGAAGTGATAACTTGTTGAAACTGTGTACCAAGCAGCAGTTATACAGACCCAGCTTAAAAAATGGGTTTTAGCACGGTTTAGGATTAAATCTGGAACAATCCCGGACAACCTTTTTATGCTTTTTACTACCTTTTTATGTTGCACTTTAATCTACCTTTTGCATGTTTGGGGAAAGGCATCTTCAGTGTAATTTCTGATTGAAAATACAGTTTACAAGCTTACTCTTACTAAAGTATTAATGGTGTGCCACAGGGCTGAACGGAGCCGGGAGCAGCAAAGATGACCTCCTCATCACCACCATGGTATCTTTATTCTTTTCTTCAATGTTCATGCTTCTGTCCAAGTGAGTTCAAGGTTTCTACTCTCGAATAGGATCTTCAACGGGTTCCTGTAACCTTCCTGAAGGAGTCTGAACAAACATTTACACAGTTTTGTCATGTCTCCTTTGTTAAAAAACGTTGCTACAAAAAGCTTGACTCGAATTGTGATTGGTCTGTGTTTCCCAGCTGAGGACTGGCGCCCCACTCGCTCGACTCCCCAGCGAGCAGCTGAAGGCTGTGATTCCTCCTTTCTTGCCGCCCTCCAGCTTTGAGTCATGGAGATCTCAACACACCCTCCCGAACACACACTCCAGCATGGACTGCGGGAGATCAGAGCGTGGAGGAAACCAGCCAGCGCATAGAGACACGGTAAAAACACACACACACACACACACACACTAAAATCTCTTGGTTTAGCAGTGAAGTGACTCACTCATGGGTGAATTACAAGTGTTTCTTTGTACTGTTTGACATTGAAATGGATTTTTGATGGGATTTGGAAAGTTAGAAGTTGTTACAGAATGTTCTGTCAGGAGGAACTCTATCGGGAGAAGGTGTCAGAAGATGCTGCTCCATCGCAGAGCTCCGGTTTCTGAATGTTGATGTGGAGTTGTTGAGGAAAGAGTGTTCCTGTAAACAGTTTTTAACTGTACTCTTTATTTTTTATTTTAACTGTACTCTTTATTTTTGCTTGAAGTCCCATCAAGAATAATGATAAAAGAAAAAAAAAGCTACTATTTTGGATGTTCTTTAGCTGTGATAAGTCATACAAAGTACTCCCCCACTGGAAGTCCCTTTGGACAAAAGCATCTGCTAAATGCGTAAATGCATACTTGCATTGTGTATGTAAAGAAATAGAGGCATATAAGTGCATGGAAGCCTTTGAAGTTTTTCCACAGACATTTATTTTGTGCTTGTCTGCCACTATTACCCCCACCAAAACATCTAAACCTTGTCCCTGCTCTTCTCTGTTTGATAGGCTTCCATCAGCCGAGCTGTCAGCAGATCCATCAAGTTTCCCAGCATCACCAAAGGGCCCTCCCCCTCCAATTCAGGCAGCTACAGCTCCGCCCACTCCTCAGCTGGAGCCAATGGGATTGGTGGAGTCAACCGGCACAGCTCAGACACGCACAACCGCTCAGGTGACTCCACCCACTGAGTGACATCACTCCAGTGACTCCACCCACACCTGTGCTAACACCTGTGTCTCTAGGCGGCAGTGCTGCAGACAGCGTTCTCTCTCAGATCGCGGCGCAGAGGAAACGAGCGGCCGGAGTGTGTGACACCAGAACACTCCCTGCTGACGCCCCACAGCCGGATGCGGAGAGCAGCAGACAGGCAACCGATATTTCCTGGCTGGCGTAAACTCCGGTAGATTTGCAATCAGATGGTGAGACTGTGTTTGTGTGTTCCAGAAGCCAGAACTGAAGAAGCCTCCTCCGTCAGCTAACTCCTCCAAGAGCACGTCCTCCACGCTGACCCCCTCACACACCCCGTCCGCATCGCCCACTCCCAAAGACGCACAGTCCAGCCAGCCGAGGTCCAGGAGCATCACTGATGAGGGTAAGTCTCAGTCTCGTACGTCTTCCAATTAACTCTCAGAGAAATCCAAAATCGATTTGGATTGTTGAATTTGGAAGGTGAATCCATTACTATTCCTACAGCTGTCCAAAAAGTCTGATCCAGTCGTTATCTTTCATAAATGGATCTTTATTTGTAGTAAATGTATTGTTATCTTGTGTAAATATAGCATTCCACTGCGTAAATATAGCTTAATCTTGCATAAATATAAAGATATCCTGTGTAAATAGCATTATTCAGCATGACTATAGCCTTTGTCTTGTTTATCTTGCGTCAGTGTACTTTTATCTTGTTTAAATGTAGCTTTATCTTGCGTAAATTCAGCTTTATCTTGTGGAAATGCAGCTTTTTTTTTTGCACAAATATAGCCTTAACTTGCGTAAATATAGCTTTATATTTTGTAAATATAGCTTAAATACAGCATTATGGTGTACATAAAGCATTATTCTGCGTAAATATAGCTTTATCTTGTGGAAATGCAGCTCTATATTTGTATGCTGTGTCGCTTTGGATAAAAGTGTCTACTAAATCGATACATTAAAAATATTTTCAGTTCATTTGAATGAAATTAGTAATTTAGTTTTTGCACTTCATGTAGGCAACACCTTTTTTACACAGACAATAAAAAAGATTGTTGTTTTGTCTTTATTCAGCTGAGCTTCACAAACAGGGAATAGATTATCAATAGATAGTCAACAAACATTTTCAAAACAGGAATTGATTAGTTCAGGGTCTCCAGATCTGGTCCTGGAGGTCCTCCTGAGCCCTGCGCTCTGGAGCTAGAGTAATGTGCATGCTGGAGCAGGGCTGCAGCTAAAATGTGCAGCGCTCCGGACCCGCAGGACTTTGCATTTTTATTTAACATATAAATGTGTAGGGTATTATAAACCATAAAGCAAACTTTTAATGCAATTATCTATTTATAATTTTTTTTGCATTGAATTTTTCTTGCAACCAATTGCCAGATTTTTTAAGATGGACTTTAACCTATTACTCCAAAACCCTTATAGGTGGAAGACTTTCACGTGCTTTGTTTGGTTCTGGAAAACCAACCGTAATATTATGATTCATAAGAGCATTTATATTTCATGTATATTTAGCTAGTGAGGGTTTAGTGAAGTACAGCCCTGGTTGAAAGAAGGGATCTCACTGTTATCTTAAACATCAGAAGAATTAGAATTTTTAAGATAAGATTTTTTTTAACAAAGAAATGTTTTTGATGACGCGAGTCCTAACATGTTACCTTTTAATACCATGTTCTCTCTCTCTCTCTCTCTCAGATGAGCTGTCTGGGATCCTGAGGAAGCTCTCTCTGGAGAAATATCAGCCCATCTTCGAGGAGCAGGAGGTGCGGCTCTCCTCCACCTTTAATCTCCACCTTTTAATCTGCAATAGCTGGGATCTTTAAGAGATAACTTCCTCTTTTGTTTCCTCATGTCAGGTGGACATGGAGGCCTTTCTGACTTTGACGGATCGGGACCTGCAGGAGCTGGGGATATACAGCGACCGCGATCAGATCCTGAGCGCTATAACCGAACTCAACGCTGGCAAGGTGAGGGAGTGGGAGACCGAGCGGGTTCTAAAACAGAGAAACGTCTCACTAGTGTGTTACGTAGCACGATCCTATGAAATAATTGCGCATCGATGGGATGTTAAGATCATACTCAAGTTTTTGGGGCTCCAAAAACCAAATTGTGTCTCTTGTGAGGTTGTGGAACGTTCTTCCACAAGAGCTGAGGACTGCTTCAGTTGTAACGTTTATTGTATTTAATTTCATTTTAAAGTAGTTTCTTTGTGAATTGATGTAGATGCATGTTTGACTTGCTGAGTAAACCAATATCCTTGTGTTGATATCATTCCGATCATTTCATAGTGAAATGTAGTTCCATCTGCATAAGTTTTTGCACGTTGAAGTGTGGAAGTTGTGTTGAATTTTCTGCAGACGTATTTTGGGCAAAAACCCAGGAACCGGAGGGAATTTATTCAAATCGGTGCCTTTAATGGGAAACAGAGCAAGTTTTTTCTTTTCCATTTTGTTAGTTTGTGCATTTTTCTTCAAAACATTAAAAATTCACAAGATTTGACATGTGATTTTTTACAAGCATTAAACAAGTCATATGAAAGCATAATGATTAAAAACTGAAGTTAAACTGTGTTTAAGTTAAGCTTGATGCCACAGAGCAAGGGATGAAATTTTGGAATTGAGCTGTTCAGACTGTCGAGAACGTATCCGATTGGATAAAAATTGGATTTGTGTAACTTTGGGCTGTACTCTGAACATAGTTTTGAACAGATTCTTGTGTTTGATGGATTAGAGCACTTAGGGCAAGTTTTACTGTAATGTGAAACTTCAGTAGTTTAGTGTTATTTTTTGTTAGTAGTTTTTTTTTTTTTTTTTTTTTTTTACAAAACAGACCCAAAGTGTAACGATGAAAGATTATAATTTGTTTGCAAGTTTTGTGTTCACCTTTAACCTGATTTTTAAATTTATTTTAGTAAGTAATATGGTTAGTACTTTTACAACAGTTTGTATTTGCAGAACTGCTTGTATTAATACCTCTATTCAAATAAATGTTCCTCCTGTTAAGCTTTCCGATCGAGGAGGAAATACGTTTAGAAGCATTTGAACTTTTATTAACTCTGAATTTGTTCTCAGGGACGAGAGCGGCAGATTCTGCAGGAAACCATTCACAACTTCCAGTCTTCCTTCGGGAGCAGCGCCAGCAACCCTCGCCCGGCCACACACGCTCAGCGTGAGTCTCGCGCTCTACTCAGCCCAACACAAGTCGCGTCCATTAGCTGAGGCTAGCTGTTTTAATTTTATTTAGCAAAACTGCTAGTTAAAATACTTTATATTTCACCTTTTTTATAGATGGTACACCTGAACTGATGGCTTAGATCAGGCGTGTCAAACTCAACTCCTGGAGCGCCGAAGCCTTGCATGGTTTTTGTTAAACCTTAACGTAATTTTAAAGAGCAAGTATTGTGGGTCTGAAATGTTGATTATTTGTGTTTTGGTGTCTTATCAACGTAAGGTAAAAAAAACACTTGAAATTTGTTATAATATGCGTTTATTTCTACCGGATTTTTCAATGGCCCCAAAACGAGTCATTTTGTGATTCGTTCATACAAAACTCCTCCTTCCGGTGATGCGTTCTGCAGCGATTGGTCGTCAGGCTCAGGTCTGCTGTTATTGGAGACAGCGTCCTGGGCTTTAGGAAAAACACATCAATCAACTGTTAGCCCACACTCACCGGCTCTGACTGGGAGGAAGATGCTGGGCCAATCAGTGAGAACCGATCCATTCTTTATCAAAAACTTTTTGTGAAACTTGAGTTGAATCTCAACCGCTAGCAGCTCTGTTTGGGGAACACCTTTCCAGGTGGGAGGAGCTTAGTACGGTTCGTACAGTTCTACATCACTTGACAAAAGTCTCGTTTCGGCGGATCTGAGTCAACTCTTTCTTTTTAAAGATGATAACGCGACACACAAATACTTTTTCATGAGTAAAGCTTAAACTGGATGTTCCTCAGCTCTGTTACTCACGGCAAGGAGTCATGATTCTGGCTCTTTAACTCCATCACTGTATTCTTCCAAGTCTATACATGTAAAAATCATACAGATATTATTAGGGTTTTTAAAACCTTGCGTCATTCAATAAACGTGGTAGAATTTGTCTACTTATGAAGCCCATGCAAACACCGCATTAATGTCTCCACTCTCCTTCTGCAGAGAATGAAGCTAGATGACGAAGAGGACTGCAACACAACACATCTGCAAATGATCAAAATATTTGTAAAAGTCTACATTAAGAGAGAAGAAACACTCAAGGACATCGTCATCTACAAATACTCTTCATTTTCTGAGCTTACGTGTGAGTAGATGGACTTTTCCAGCAGTGTGTGAATCGCAGCTTGTAAAGCAGCAGCGGTAAAACAGAGACTGAAGTATGCAAGTACTTAATTCATTCACTACAAGATCGTCTTAAACTAGCACCTCTTCCTAAACCCACCTCACACTCCAACATCTCACACTAACTAACGGCCTCAGAGAGAATCAAACCTTGTGAAGAACCATTTGATTGTGTCCACACCTTCCTTTTCATGCTGTGGAGAATAAGAGAATTGTATTATATACAATTTACTGTGAAATATAAATCTGATGGAATCATTCCCTCGCCTGTTGATCTGTTCCTTCCTTCACTCGGGTGATTTTAATTCACCAAATTCTGGGGAAACAAAAGTCATAGAATAGACATCATATCAAGCACAGTCTGGAAAACGTGTTTAGGAACTAACAAGTTCTTTTTGGCTATGAAAGTAGACGTTTCACACAAACAGAATTAAGGGAAGGTAATTAAATTTTATGTACCTGTTGTTTCTATGCCGATTGGTCAACAATCAACAGTCATCAAGAAGAGAAAATAGTTTTGTTGTTCTTTCTGGTTTATTATCTGAGATAAACACTTTAGGTCACATGGTGCAGGTCCAGATCTCAGCTTTCAGATCAAATCTGCTACTATCTATGGGTCAAGAGGTCGGGGGAAAATGTAATTTTGACCAAAAACTCCATTGTAACCATTTTACTTAAAAGGTCAACTTCTTTGAACAAGAGTTTTGATAAAAATTGATACTCTAAACTTTTGAAAGTTGTACCAGTTGGCCACATTGCCGTGTTCGTCTGGGAATGCCAGCTTAGCATCTCCAACGCTGTCCCGAACCGAACCGGCTCCTGCAGTCAGCACATAACAGCACGTCACTGCAGAAGCGCTTGTACAAACACATGCAATCATTATTCTGCTGATAAAATCACCTCACCGATGGAGCCAATGAGGTGTCCTCTTAGCCTGGACGGGTGCAGGCTTCTGATATCCAGACTGTCTAGCGTCTCCACCTCAGTGCAGGGCTGATGGAGGCTGATGGAGTTGTCACTGTGGATTTTCCTGGGTTCAAGACAAGCACACGACAGTGAACACCAAGCGCATCGCTCAGATTCAAGCCTATGCAGAGTTTCTGCGGGTGACGCGAGGTTAAACTGAAGTGTTGTGGACAAAAAAAAAGAACAACTGATTCAAAGGTTCATCCATATTACATCCAGAGGAGCAACTGTGCTTTACTGGAATATAGTTTTTATAAGATAGCGGCTGTGTGATATTTTGATAAATCGAAACTATCAGAATTTGCAAGCAACACAACGTTTGAGAGGAATGTGCTATTTGATAAATCAATATATTCCATTATGGTATAAATCAGAATAAATAAAGTCACGTTATTTTAAATCTGAAACAAGTCCCCATCACTAACCTGAGAAAGAGCAGGTGTGTGTGATCGAGAGGGAGGGGCTAATCAGCAGCGAGGACTGTGATTGGCTGATGCTGATTAGGTGGCAGCTGCGGCTGATTAAGGTGGCTTTAAGAGCGGGAAGAGAGCAGAGCTCATCCTCAGACGCAGAGATGCTGCCGGTGAGTACAGGTGAGCGAGTGGGTTTTGTTTATTTTACTTGTGTTTATAAGGTGTTTTTAGTCCATGTGTGTTTTCTCCATCCAGGCCGAAGTGTGCGAGAGAGTAGATCCTGTTTACAGCGTGAAGCTCCTCACTAACTCCAAACAGAGCGGATCAGAACTGTAGTGAGTTTGTGCATGTAATGAAAAGATTTATGCTTGGGTTTTGGAGAGAAGCTGCTGTTCATAACCGTTAATGCCTCGTGTCTGTCTGATTTGAGTCTGCTACACTAATGTTTATTCCAATCTGTTTTTCAACCTACAGGAAACGTCATGCAACTCAGGAAGTGACTGCTGGGTTACCTGGAGGATGAGTAGGTTCTCTCCCATGGTGCAAGTGGCAACTTGTCTGCAGAACTTTCTTAAGTGCTGCTAACATGAATGTCTGAATAAATTTTTATCACTTTTATAAGTTTGTGGTTGTTTTAATAACAGACTCTGACATTTAAATACACAAAAAAAAAATTACCCCAGTATTCAAAACCCCTTTGAGACATTGTTTCAAATCTCCCAGGGGGAGCGCTGCTCGCTGCACACTCCTCCCTGGGTGTCCCTGACCTTTTAGCAGTCACTTCTTTCAGAGCAACATCTCTTCTCCCCAGATGTTACTGAAACTTCTCTCATCTTTGGGGCTGCCCCTTCACCCCTGGTGCTTCACAACTGTTCCACACCTATCACTGAGGAGCTACTCCACTTCGCCCCTCAGTGTCTGAACCCTGAACTGCCACGCAACTGATTCCTGTGCTCTGGTGCCAGGGGAGATTAGAACCCCCAACCTCCTGTTTCCAGAACGGTTGCTCTACCCACTGAGCCACAGCACTCGCACAGCTAATTCACTTCTCCGGGCGTTCTTGACTTTCCGTTTGCCTCTTTTGGCTTGCAAAAAGCGCACATCAGAACTGACAACCTGTCCAGCAGAGGGCACACTCTCTTTACCCTGCATGGATGCGCTCCCATGCCAGGAGGGATTCGAACCCTCAAACTCCTTTTTCTAGGTCAGTTGCTCTACACCCTGAGCAAAAACACACACTGCTTTTACAGATCTCCGGGCGTTCTTGAATTTCCGTTTGCCTCTTGTGGCTTGCAAAAAGTACACATCACACACATTGTCCAGCAGTGGGCACACTTTTTCTTCACACTGCATAGCTGTGCTCCCGTGCCAGGAGAAAATAGAACCCTCAACCTCTTGGTTCCAGGACAGTTGCTCTACCCACTGAGCCACAGCACTCCCACAACATTTTTAAAGTCTCCGTGCGTTCTTGACTTTCCGTTTGTCTCTTGTGGCTTACAAAAAGTGCACATCACAATAGAAACTATCAGAATATGCCAGCAACACAACATTTATGAGGAATGTGCTTAATTATTTGAGAAATCTACCTATTACATTTTGTGCAAATATATTCCATTATGGTATAAATCAGAATAAATAAAGTCACGTTATTTTAAATCTGAAATTAGTCCTCATCACTAACCTGAGAGAGAGCAGGTGTGTGTGATTTGGAGGGAGGGGCTAATCAGCAGCGAGGACTGTGATTGGCTGATGGCGATTAGGTGGCAGCTGTGGCTGATTGAGGTGGCTTTAAGAGCCAGAAGAGAGCAGAGCTCTTCCTCAGATGCAGTGATGCTGCCGGTGAATACAGGTGAGCGAGTGGAGAAGGTTGGGGAACGCTTTTAAATGATTTTACTTGTGTTTATCAGGTGTTTTAGTCCGTGTGCGTTTTCTCCTTCCAGGCTGAGGTGTGCGAGAGAGTAGATCCTGGAAGCTGAAGAGCAGGTTTAATCCAGCAGTTATGTCTTAAAAATGTGGTTTTGTCAATGCATTCATTTATGGGTTGCAGCGTGAAGGTCCTCACTAACTCCAAACAGAGTGGATTAGAACTGTAGTGAGTTTGTGCATGTAATGAAAATATTTATGCTTGGGTTTTGGAGAGAAGCTGCTGTTCATTACCGTTAATGCCTCGTGTCTGTCTGATTCGAGTCTGCTACACTAATGTTTATTCCAATCTGTTTTTCAACCTACAGGAAACGTCATGCAACTCAGGAAGTGACTGCTGGGTTACCTGGAGGATGAGTAGGTTCTCTCCCATGGTGCAAGTGGCAACTTGTCTGCAGAACTTTCTTAAGTGCTGCTAACATGAATGTCTGAATAAATTTTTATCACTTTTATAAGTTTGTGGTTGTTTTAATAACACCAAAAAATTACCCCAGTATTCATAACCCCTTTGAGACATTGTTTGAAATCGCCCAGAGGGAGCGCTTCTCGCTACACACTCCTCCCTGGGTGTCCCTGACCTTTTAGCAGTCACTTCTTTCAGAGCAACATCTCTTCTCCCCAGATGTTACTGAAACTTCTCTCATCTTTGGGGCTGCCGCTTCACCCCTGGTGCTTCACAACTGTTCCACACCTATCACTGATGAGCTACTCCACTTCGCCCCTCAGTGTCTGAACCCTGAACTGTCACGCAACTGATTCCTGTGCTCCCGTGCCAGGAGGGGTTAGAACCCTCAACCTCCTTATTCCGGGACAGTTGCTCTACCCACTGAGCCACAGCACTCGCACAGCTAATTCACTTCTCCGGGCGTTCTTGACTTTCCGTTTGCTTCTTGTGGCTTACAAAAATTCATATCACAATTGACACATTGTCCAGCAGTGGGCACACTTTCTCTTGACACTGCATAGCTGCGCTTCTGTGCCAGGAGGGATTGGAACCCTCAACCTCCTGTTCCCATGCCAGTTTCTCTACCCACTGAGCCAAAGCACTCACAAAACCTTTCCAATTCTCCGGGTGGTGTTGAGGTGAATTGTAACTCTTGTGGATAATAAAAAAAGTGCACGTCACAACCCATGCTCTGACCAGCAGGAGGCACACTTTCTCATTCCGCTTCAGGCCTGATATCGAAAGATCATGAGCCGTTTGAGAAGCAGGAAGAGAACATGCAAGCCCCTCTGCTAGACAGAGTATGCTTGGTGACGTGCACTTTTTTTCTCTCCACACATTGATTAAAACAACTAACTCTCTCGAACCTCACTCGAACATCATCACTCACCAGTTTCTTCGAGCAGCAGCCATTCATGCCTCTTCATGTCCTGAAGGTACTGCTCAGCATCTTCTGGAACCATGACGAACACAGAATGTCTGGATTCACACTTTTTTTTCTCTGTGGTTCATATAAACAGTGTATTGTTAGACATAAAGCAACTACTCGGTAGATTCACTAAAACAGTTTAACCTCCAACACTAACATAGTGAAATCCTTGCATCCACAATCCTTTCTCATCACTGATATCAGATCATAATGAGCCTTTTGTATAACAAAAAGAGTAAATGTTAGCCCCCTGCTGGAAGAGTACGTGCACTAACATTCAGAGGTTGAGAAAGCTACCACTAAAATGCCATCACCATTTTTGGTCAAAAATACAAATCTGTCAAACCCCTTCAAATCAGAACCAGCAAAAGTGCGCGTGCAGACTAGAAGAAAAATAGTTTTCATTCTAGTGTGACATAAATGGGCATCGCCCCCTAGACCCTGATTGGCCGCAATTTAAACGATAGTAATTTGGGTTATACACCAGATATCGAGATGAAAACAACATTCCTTTTCTTGTCTCAACATCTTTCAACTGGGACAGTTTGAAACAATTTGGAATTTTGGAATACGGTATTTTTCATTCGCATATCCCTCATTGAAGCGGAGATCAGGAGATTTAATGTGTGATTTAATGTGCGATGTCTCCTAGACCCCGATTGACCGAAATTAATAAATTCCTAACAGGTTATACACCAGATATCGAGATGAACATTAGGAGCCTCTTGTAGACGTCCTCTTTCAACCAGAAGAGCTTGAAGCAATTTGGAATTTTGACTAAAATTTACTAAAACATCAACCTTTATTGACATTTTTGGTCAAAATTGCAAAAAATTCAAACCCCTTCAAATCAGAACCAGTGAAAGTGTTTGTGCGGACTAAAAGAATCCAGTAATTGTGATATCCCACATAGAAGCGGGGATCTTGAACGTTAATGTGTGAAGAACCCAGTAGTAATTATGATGTTCTATCAACTAATAAAACCTGGACATTTAATCTATGACCTGAATGTAAACTCAGCTTCTAGATATGAATATTAAATTACTATAGCAACTTTAAGTAAAATTACTTAATTCTCTTCAAACCCGCAGACACTCGTGAATAAACAAGGGCTTAGCGAGAGAAGGAGCAGGTTAAGTTTTAATCTAAAAGCCAGCTGAAAGGATGTGAGAAGCTGAGTGCTGAAAGCTCAGCTTGAAAGGAGGTTCAGAAGCTATGTTAGAACTGCAATCATTTTTACTTCATACATAAGCATAACGAACTCAATGCACCTACACACACGCGCAATTTACAGATTAATGTAGGTAAACGTATTGGAAAAAGAAAAAGCCACACATGCTTTTATTTAAAAAATATGTTTTTAATCAAGTATACTGAGGTTTAAGGCTTTGGTTGTTTAGAAACCATAATGCAGAGGAACACAGAGAAAACATCCTCCATAAAAATGAAGAAATTTGGAATTCTGTCATTGGGAGAGACCGTAATATAATGGTACAGTTATAATTAACCTATCTGTAATTGCCAACTAACTCTTCTTCTCCAAACATCTTCAGCAGGACAAGCATCCAGCTTGTATCGACAGACAACACAAATCTAAGCAACCGCAGACTTTACACTTGTGTTAAATAAAGAATTGCAGAAGTGTTCCGGCTGTTCCTCTGCACGTACAGTACGGTCAGCCCTTCAGAGCGCCCCTGAGGGCCAGTCTGTGGAGCTGCCGGAGCGCATGGCTCCAGCAGGAGCGGTTGCCTCTCTGGAGCTCCGTGAGAATCATTTATCTCTGCGCAGTATGAGCTCGGTCAGCCGGATCAGAGCGTCGCGCTCAGCCGAAGCCCGCAGGCGGCGGACATGACCGATGGCCTCCTGGCAGTAGTGCTGCGCGAGGTAGCTCGTCTGCTCCACACCGTCACTCTGAAAGACACGTAGAACAGTGTTTTTGCTACAAGAAGCTTCCCTGAAATAAAAAAACTAGAAAATTTGATTTCAGAAAGTCAAGGAAAGCATAAAAAGCTTTCAAAAACAATTCTAATGCAATTTAACGTTTACGATCACATTAAACAAAAACAGGATTATTAAAAGCATTATTAGCTAATCACATACCTGATCTTACTCCAGTCAGGTTCTTCTTGGTCCAAAAAGTAAAGGTAATGTTGATGCAATTATGATTCGGTTTCTATGTTGATACCGTAACGAACGTAACAGGCGATTTTAACGCGTTAACTTTATGTTTGTTGGAAAACGGAGGATAAAGAACCACATAACAGATTTGCCAACAGGTTCTGGTAAAGCCAGAGTTATTAAAACAGTAGAACTCTAGCAGACTCACCTTCAGCACGTACTGCCAGGCTCGATCCACATCTCCATCTGAGCTGAAGCGCCTCATGATCATAGCATGCAGCTCCGGAAACTGCAGAGAACACGGAGACCGGTCACACGGAGTACAGGCAGGAATCTTAAAATACTGATTAAATAATGATTGCGTGCCACGTTCCCTCATCAAACCCTTCTTTATTTTACATTGAGATTTTAATCGTAACGTCAATGACAATTAAAAAGCTAGAAAATAATAAAAGTCATCATAATCATCATAAAAAAATGCATTCAATTACTATGTCCAGCACAAGTTTATCTTTGATAAAATGTTAGTCGTTGAGGGTCAGACCGAACCTGAACGATGAGGAAGCAGAGCTTGGTTTCAGTTTCTGTACTTTTAAGTGCTTTAGATCTGTGTAGCTTAATCGAGGCAGTAGCTGGACACAGAAATGTGTTCTAAATCCCCTCTAATATTTATATTTTTTGTTAGGCAATTATGAAAACTAAATCTTTTCACAAACTAATTTCAGGGACAAGTTCCTCATTTATTTGCATGTATAAATTAGGCACATTACTTGAATTACGTTTTTTTATTTTTTATTTATTCATTGCAATTTTTGTTTTGGTACCCTGTATGTTACTGCATGATGTGAAATGTTTAATGCTAATGTTTTATTGCGATCTTTGTCTGCCGTCCTGCATGTTAATGTTGCTCATACTCTGTAAAGTGTCCTTGAGAAAGACGCTATATACATTAAACTTATTATTATTGTTAAAACTAGGGTAGCAATTTGGAGAAATATATTTTGAAATGTAAAATATATTTCAAAATATAATACTACTTCTTCTTCTTCTTCTTTCGGCTGTTCCCAGTTTAGGGGTCGCCACAGCAAATCATCTGTTTCCACCTAACTCTGGCCTCAGTATCCTCTACTCTTGCACCAATTACCTTCATGTCCTCCTTCAGCACACCCATATAACTTGTCTTTGGCCTTCCTCTTGCCCTCTTGCCTGGCAGCTCCATCTCCAACATCCTTCTACCAATATAACTACTATCCCTTCTCTGCACATGTCCAAACCCTCTCAATCTGGCTTCTCTGACTTTGTCTCCAAAACAACCAACCTGAGCTGTTCCTCTGATGTGCTCGTTCCTAATCTTGTCCATCCTCGTCACTCCTAAACTGAACCTCAACATCCTCATCTCTGCTACTTCCATCTCTGCCTCGTGTCTCTTCCTCACTGCTACAGTCTCTAACCCATACATCATAGCTGGTCTCACTACTGTTCTGTACACCTTTCCTTTGATTCTTGCTGACACTCTTCTGTCACACAACACCCCTGACACTTTTCTCCACCCACTCCAACCTGCCTGCACTCGCCTCTTCACCTCTTTTCCACACTCCCCGTCGCACTGGACTGTTGACCCCAGATACCTAAACTCCTCCACCTTCTTGACCTCAGCCCCCTGTAACCTCACTGTTCTACTTCCCTCCCTCTCGTTCAAACACATGTATTCTGTCTTACTACTACTGACTTTCATTCCTCTTATTTATAGAGCAGACCTCCAACTTTCCAGGTGTCCCTCCACCTGCTCTCTACTCTCACTACAGATTACAATGTCATCTGCAAACATCATTGTCCATGGAGATTCCTGTCTGACCTCATCTGTCAACCTGTCCATCACCATAGCAAACAAGAAGGGACTCAAAGCCGATCCTTGATGTAGCCCCACCTCCACCTTGAACTCCTCCGTCTGACCTGCAGCACATCTCACTGT